>SJXQ01012752.1:116407-221604 GCA_006408695.1 Aepyceros melampus
GTGCCAAAGAATTGATGCTTTTGAACTGTGGTGTTGGAGAAGACTCTTGAGAGTCACTTGGACTGCAAGGAGATCCAACCAGTCCATTCTGAAGGAGATCAGCCCTGGGATTTCTTTGGAAGGGCTGATGCTGAAGCTGAAACTCCAGTACTTTGGCCACCTCATGCGAAGAGTTGACTCTTTGGAAAAGACTGTGATGCTGGGAGGGATTAGGGGCAGGAGGAGAAGGGGACGACTGAGGATGAGATGGCTGGATGGCATCACAGACTCAATGGACGTGAGTCTGAATGAACTCTGGGAGTTGGTGATGGACAGGGAGGCCTGGGGTGCTGCGATTCATGGGGTCACAAAGAGTTGGACATGACTGAGCGACTGAACTGACTGAACTGAGAAGCCCCCAGAGCAAGTGTGAGTCAGACACTTGTTCCTCATGGGAGGACCATGAGAAGCCCAGAAGTCAATCAGATAGCAGAGGACATGGTACATACCCCTTCTCTAGAATAGGCCCTGGGGGTTTGTCCCGACTTGAAGTAGTCATCTGGGAAGCGCTCTAGACACATAGGTCAGACTGGTAGTCCTCCAGTGCATTCCAGTGAGGTCAGTCCATCACATCCCTCTCGTCCTAATCTTTACCGTGTTCTGATTTTCACAGATAGGAGAGAAAAACTGTTTTCTGTCACCACTTAGCTCTGGCTTTGCTGCCACCAGATAGATGTGAAGCGTTTACTAGGGCTCAGAAGCACCCTGTTTCAAAATAAGTGTTAGCAGTGAAGCCATATTTCAATGATTTTCGTAGTGGGGTTACCTGTGCTCATAGAGAATGATTCCAAGGCACTTTTAAACTCGTCACTGATGGGAAGATGATGAAAAGTTCTTGTTATCTGGACTAGATCTTCCCAAGAAAAGGTATGTGGTAGAAAACTATCAAAGTTAAATTCAATTTCGTAGATATGGAAAGACCATGAAGCTGTACTTCTGGGTTAAGATCTTTGTTTTGAATGCAAATTCTGTTCCTCCTGTTTCCCTTCTTATGCTTTGTCATTTAGGAACCAAATGCAGGAAGAAACACCCATGATAATGGCAAGCTGCCTTTGTTAAGTTTTCACTGAGTAGAAGATTATTATTTTGTCATATAAAGTTGAAACAAAATTTTGGAAGGATGGGAAAAGGAAAAGAAATTTAAATGTCAACAGGAGTTTGTTTTCCTGAGTTGGATGTTGTGTGTTCTACTCCATTCTCTTTATTACATTTGATTCATTTAAACCCAGGTATACATAGCCCAAATAACTAAAGAATTTCAGAAAGTGTGGCAAGTTTTTCTGACCCACTGCCATTCCTAGCCAAGACAATTTTATTAAAAAACATAAACAAACCAAATCACCCTGTAGCCAGTACACATCAATTTCACTGTGACAGAAAGATGGGGGAAGGGCAGACACCCATCTTCACTAGATCTCACCCTCTTTTAACTACCTGGTGGAGGCATTGCCCTGGCAAGTTCCTCTCTCTTCTGCAGCATTATTTTCCCTCCTTATTGGATCTTTCCCATTAGCAGAAAAACATGCTATAATTTTTCTGTCTTGCGATAACAAACTCTTTCCTGAGCCAACGTTCTTATCCAGCCACTAGCAGAACCCTTGCCTGTCTAAATGAAATTAATTTGTTCCAATGCCTGCTTCCCTTTGCTCCTTCTGACCAGCAGCACTGGCCATCCTGATGTTCCTTCAGCACAGAAAACATGCTCCCAGCTCAAGGCCTTGGCATTCACTGTTAACCGCTGCCGACCCTGCTCTTCTCTCAGATACCCAAATGGCTCATCTCCCCATCTCCCTAAATCTTTGCTCAAATATCACCACTCTCCACTGAACCACTTTCTCATCTTAATTTTCTCTGCAATGCTTTTTTTTTTGACATGCTTTATCATTGTCTGTTTATTAACTACGTTTCATTCCAGTGACTTTTGTCCATTTTATTCAGAAATGTATTCCCAGTTCCTACAACAGCATCTGTGTAGGTGCTCAGTTAGTACACGTTGAGTGGCCGACTTCCTGAATGCGCCTCCCATAGTGATGCTACAGTTTAATGCAGTGTCAAGAACTGAGACCTGAAAGAACTTCCATCGGTTTCTCCTTATTTACATCTCTAGTAGAGACAGCAGCCCCAGTCCTTAAAGGAAAATTTCCATTGTGTTCTTTCTTCTCTGCAGGTGTCTCTGAGTTGATTGCTCACCCTTGCTACTTCTTGGAATGAGCCTCTCCTCCTCTGAACTTGCCTTGGCTCTTCCCTCTTGCAGCTTGGCTTCTGTGCACCGAGCTTAGTTCTGCTTCCTGACCTCACAGAACTTGCCCTTTCTATAGTTAAAAGTCTGTAGTGATGTCATCGCCTCAGCTGGTTTCAATCAAGTTTCAGACCAAGCACATTTGAGCTGGTAAATGACTCTGCAAGTTAATCTTTTGATGGGCCAGGCTAATTCTGACCCAAGACAAGTTATATACAGCACTCACCCTTCAGCAGTTATCACACGCAAGTCACAGGAATGCATTTCTTCACTGCTCCCTAATGGAAATTCTGAATGATTGTCGGCTGTCCATACAGATGAAGCATGATCAGGTGCCTGATACTGCCGGTCATCTGCTCCCTGCCTCTCTCTTCCACCCCTTCAGTACCTCCTGAAGCATCTTTGTTGCCTTAGTTCATTCTGCTCTCTAAATCCTCAGACCCTTAACTAAACTACTGAAAACTCATTTACCGCTGTATTCTTACTTATCCCTCTGTTGTTCCTGGATAAACTTTTTTTTTTTTTTGTCTTGCTATCTGTAAAATGAATTGGGTGTTTTGTGGCCATGATTTCTTCTTTTTTAAAACTGACTTGAATTCCAGGTGCTCATCTTTACTATGAATCTTGAATTCCCTACAGTAGTTCCTATTGTGACTTTGTAACATTTAACAAACTTTTCTTAGTGAGAAGGTGATTGGCTTGAGATTCTTTTATTCAAGAAGGATGTTACACTCCTAATTCTGATGCAAGACATTTTTATGGCACTTTTAAGTTGAGAAAATGCTTTAAGGGGAAACCACTCTGTTTTCAGAAAAAAATATTTGTAAAAATTTAAAGTCACTCGTCATAGAATATAGTGTAAGTGAAAAATAGTGGTTGTGGAACTCCTGTAGTTGGAGTTCTGTAAGTTTGACAGCCGGTGGTGTGAAACTTACCCGGGCTGGGTATTGGTATGGGTGGCTATTTAAAGGGACAGTAGGGAATATGGAAAGTGAATGAGTATGATTGGGTGCTTTTGACCATGGGAACCACATAATTTATTGTCTAAATCAAAAAAACTTTGAAGGTGAAAGTGCCACGAGCAGATATTAGGACTGCCTTACACAAACTCTACTTCTGACATTGCTAGCACAGATCAGGTATGGGTAGAAGGTTGATCTCCCGTTCTCAGGTCACAAGGAAGCTACGTGGTTTCAGGATTTGCTTTGTAGCAGAGAGACTCGGGAAGTAAATAGTTCAGGAGCCTTGAGGTCTGTATGGAGGGATCTGTTTCTGAGCAGGTGTTATTTCTAAACCACAGCAGATGGGAGATGGAGGGGATGCTGAGGAGGGCATCACTTTTGCCTCTGGATGGTTCAGTTCAGTTCAGTCGCTCAGTCGTGTCCGACTCTTTGTGACCCCATGAATCACAGCATGCCAGGCCTCCCTGTCCATCACCAACTCCCGGAGTTCACTCAAACTCAACGTCCATCAAGTCGGTGATGCCATCCAGCCATCTCATCCTAAGTGGTCCCCTTCTCCTCCTGCCTCCAATCCCTCCCAGCATCAGAGTCTTTTCGAATGAGTTACGTGGTTTCAGGATTTGCTTTGTAGCAGAGAGACTCGGGAAGTAAATAGTTCAGGAGCCTTGAGGTCTGTATGGAGGGATCTGTTTCTGAGCAGGTGTTATTTCTAAACCACAGCAGATGGGAGATGGAGGGGATGCTGAGGAGGGCATCACTTTTCCCTCTGGATGGTTCAGTTCAGTTCAGTCGCTCAGTCGTGTCCGACTCTTTGTGACCCCATGAATCACAGCATGCCAGGCCTCCCTGTCCATCACCAACTCCCGGAGTTCACTCAAACTCAACGTCCATCAAGTCGGTGATGCCATCCAGCCATCTCATCCTAAGTGGTCCCCTTCTCCTCCTGCCTCCAATCCCTCCCAGCATCAGAGTCTTTTCGAATGAGTCAGCTCTTCGCATGAGGTGCCCAAAGTACTGGAGTTTCAGCTTTAACATCATTCCCTCCAAAGAAATCCCAGGGCTGATCTCCTTCAGGATGGACTGGTTGGATCTCCTTGCAGTCCAAGGGACTCTCAAGAGTCTTCTCCAACACCACAGTTCAAAATCATCAATTCTTCAGCGCTCAGCCTTCTTCACGGTCCAACCCTCACATCCATACATGACCACTGGAAAAACCATAGCCTTGACTAGATGGACCTTTGTTGGCAAAGTAATGTCTCTGCTTTTCAACATGCTATCTAGGTTGGTCATAACTTTCCTTCCAAGGAGTAAGCTTCCTTTAATTTCATGGCTGCAGTCACCATCTGCAGTCATTTTGGAGCCCCCCAAAATAAAGTCTGACACTGTTTCCACTGTTTCTCCATCTGTTTCAGAGGACTTAATTCTGAAAGCTAGTGAGAGGCAGATTTAGAATAGTGAAGTTATAATGCAGGGCTGATAAATGAAAGGGAGATTTATAACAAGATAATTTTTAAATAAAATACATTGAAAAATACTGTCCTTATATGATATATAGTTATAACTTTAAGTTATAAGCTTATAGTTCTTTTAAAAGTGTATAGACATATATACTATATAAAATAGATAACCAACAAGTAAGTCCTTGTTGGTTATCTATTTTATATAGTCCAGCTATATAACCATACAGTTATGGTTATGGCATACAATTATGACTATGGCAGAGGGTACTATACTCAATATTTTGTAATGACCTATAAAAGAAAAGGATCTGAAGAAGAACATACATATTCATCTAAAAACCTGAATCACTGTGCTGTACATCTGAAACTAACACAGCATTGTAAATCAACTGTACTTCAGTGAAAAACAGTTGTATAGAAAGAATAAAGTAAATGCAGTGTTAAATTTATTCCAAAACACTGAACTTTAAAGTCATAGTTAAAAAAAACAGTACTTAATTTTTAAGCTTTTATTCCTTTTTGTTTGCTGCCATTTAAGAATTGAGAAGTGGGTCTGTGTTATAAATATGCATTTTTATATATTAGGCAGGCTCAACATTGTGACTAGGGAAAAATATCTGATTTATTTAGGCTTTAAGTTAAGTCAAAGTGGATCCCAGGAGATTAGGAAGAGGACTTATAAAACTAAAATATAGTCACTATCTTAGAGTTATAACTGATTGCTTCAGTTTTTGTGGAAATTTCTGTTTAAGAAGAACATTGTATGTCATTGATATAGAGAGAACTCTCACCACTCAAACCACTGATCAACAGAAAGTAGAGACCCTGTTTGCAGCCAACTACTGACTTATAGTAAATTCTTAATAAATATCATTGACTGACTTTGACTAAGGATTGTCAGTGGAAAAATATGAAGCCTGTATACATGTATGATTTATTTTAATTTTTGGTGAGCATTTTGCAAGGCTGGGTACATCTCTAGAAGTGGTGGCTGACTTTTCTGTCTAATGGGGATTGTATGCATGTTTGAATTGAATGTGCACCCCAACTTGATCCTGGGTGTGAAAGAATCTCTGGAGAGACAAGAACTGTTAGAAACTCTTACATACTTAGTTATATAAATACAGGTAACTGATTGCAAATGAAAGAGTCGGCAGGAGTTAGGTAATTAGAAAAAAAAAAAACAACAAAGCAGGTATTAGTTTTCTTAGGGAAAAAACAAACACAGCAACTATGCTTTTCCATTTTTACAAAAATACCAACTCAACCAGAATAAGTTGGAAACTTATGTCCATGTAAAACCCTGCACATGAATGTTTATGGCAGCTTTATTCAAAATTGACAAAACGTGGAAACAAACAAGATGTCCTTCAATAAGTGAAAGTGTAAACAAACTGGGGCAGAGATAAAAAAGAAATGAGCTATAAAACCATGACAGGAAAAAACCTCAAGTCTTTATTGGTGAGTGAAATAAGTGAAATCTGAAAAGGTTACATGCTATTTGATTCCACTATGTGATTTTCTGGAAAAGGTAGAACTATAGCGCAAGTAAAAACATCAATGATACCCAGAGGCTCAGGAAGGACAGGAGAGCAAGAGTCAACAATAGGTGAGACACAGGGGGTTTTTAGGGCATTTAACCTATTCTGTATGGTTTATAGTAGTGGATACGTGACCCACATTTGTCACAACTCACACAACTGTGCAACATGAAAAGTACCACTAATTTTAACTGTGGATTTAAGTAATAGTAATGTATCAATAGTGGACTTCCCTTGTGGCTCCCCTGGTAAAGAATCTGCCTGCAATGCAGGAGACCTGGGTTCAATCCCTGGGTTGGGAAGATCCCCTGGAGAAGGGAAAGGCTACCCACTCCAGTATTCTGGCCTGGAGAATTCCAGGGACTGAATAGTCCATGGGGTCACCAAGAGTCAGACAGACTGAGTGACTTTCACTGTTAACTTTCACTTTTCAATATTGGCTCAGTTGTAACAGATGTATCATGCTCACGCAAGATGTTAATAGAAGGGAATACTGTGAGAGGTGGGCCGGAGGTAGGTCTGTAACTTTCCATTCTGTTTCCCTTTAAATCTAAAATTGTTCTAAAAAAATAAAGTCTTTTCATGTGTTCTTAAAAATGGAGAATCCTATTTCCCATTAGACACAGTGGATGTCTAATTAATATGTAGTACATGAATGTAGGATGGGATGGTGAATTTAATGGATGAGAAAGTACCATACATTTTTTCACAAACTGGGGGGGGGGGGGACTTAAAAAAACAGGACTAATGAAGAAAAATGAAAATGTGTAACTGTGAAAATTCAATGAAAAAGATTGAGCTGGCATAAGAGGAATTTAAATTTTGATTAAAGACTGAAGCTATTTTAAAAAAGATTGATCTTCAGGGAAAAAAAATCAGTATTGTTTCCTTTATGTCAAAGTCAACAACTACGCTTCCAGATGTATGAATTAGGTAAAGAATCAGCCTGCAATGCAGGAGACCCCAGTTTGACTCCTGGTTCAGGAAGATCGCTGGAGAAGGGATAGGCTACCGTCTCCAGTATTCTTGGGCTTCCCTGGTGGTTCAGCTGGTAAAGAATCCCCCTGTAATGTGGGAGATCTGAGTTGAATCCCTGGGTTGGGAAGATCCCCTGTAGAAGGGAACAGCTACTCACTCCAGTATTCTGGCCTGAAGAATTCCAGGGACTCTTCCATGGGGTTGCAAAGAGTTGGCCGCCACTGAGAGAGTTTCACTTTCACTTTGATGAATCTAATTACTGCTTAGGTAGTTTGTTGTGTTCTAGAGGTTTAAGTTACAAAGTTCGGAGTGTGGGGGTCCTTCTTTGAAGGTTCTTTTTATTTCCTTTGTGGTTTAATGTAGTAGGTTTCTATAACATTGATACAAAACCTTGGTTAAAAGTAAATGCAACCTCTTTACGTAAAAAGCTTTCAGCAAAGAAGGTTGAAAGGCAATTAAAAGAAATAGATAGGTGGACTAGTGTGTGTGTGTGTGCACACGTGCACGCGCGCTCAGTTGCTTCAATCATGTCTGACTCCTTGTGACCCTATGGACTGTAGCTCACCAGGCTCCTCTATACATGGGATTCTGCAAGCAACAATACTGGAGAGGGTTGCCATGCCCTCCTCCAGTGGATCTTCCCTACCCAGGGACTGAAGTTGCGTCTCCTGTGTCTCATGCATCGTAGGTGGATTCTTTACACTGAAACATCGGGGAAGGCCCAGGTGGACTATTACGTGCATAATATTTAATAGCTTGGGGTGTTTGGTCTGAAGAAAACATACAAGTTCTTTTGTTAAATTCTGGAAGAATTTTGGAATGAGTTTGGTTTTCAAGTTTTACTTTCCGTAGTTGTTCAGTCACTAAATTGTGGACTACAGCACGCCAGGCTCCTGTGTCTTCCACGATCTCCCAGAGTTTGCTCAAGTTCATGTCATTGAGTTGGTGATGCTATCTAACCATCTCATCCTCTGCCACCTTCTTCTCCTCCTGCCCTCAATCTTTCCCAGCACAGGGTCTTTTCCAGTGAATTGGCCTTCACATCAGGTGGCTAAAGTATTGGAGCTTCAGCTTCAGGATAAGTCCTTCCAGTGAATATTCAGGGTTGGTTTCCTTTCAGATTGACTAGTTTGATCTCCATGCAGTCCAAGGGAATCTCAAGAATTTTCTCCAGCACCACAATTCAAAAGCATCACTTCTTCAGTGCTCAGCCTTCTTTATCATCCAACTCTCACATCCATATGTGACTACTAGAAAGAACATAGCTTTGACTCTACAGACATTTGTCAGCTTTTTAATATGCTGTCTACGTTTGTCATCGCTTTCCTTCCAAGGAGCAGGCAACAGTATTGGAGAGGGGTGCCAGAAGAGTCACTGTCTACAGTGATTTTGGAGCCCAGGAAAGGAAAACCTGTTACTGTTTCCATTTTTTCCCCTTCTATTTGCCATCAAGTGATAGGCCTGGATTCTATGATCTTCATTTTTTTAATGTTGATTTTCAAGCCAGCTTTTTCACTCTCCTCTTTCACGCTCATCAAGGGGCCCTTTTAGTTCCTTTTCACTTTCTGCCTAGAGTGGTATCATCTGCATATCTGAGGTTACTGATATTTCTACTGTTAATCTTGATTCTAGCTGGTGATTTATCTAGTCCAGCATTTTATATGATGTACTTTTCATAGAAGTTAAATAAGCAAGGTGACAATACACAGCCTTGTTGTACTCCTTTCCCAATTTTAAAACAATCATTTGTTCTATGTCTGGTTCTAACTGTTGTTTCTTGACCCATATACAGGTTTTTTAGGGGACAGGCAAGGTGATCTGATGTTAAGAACTTTCTACAATTTGTTGTGATCCACGCAGTCAAAGGCTTTAGCATAGTCAGTGAAGCAGAAGTAGATGTTTTTCTGGAACTTCCTTGCTTTTGAAGAGGCAGAGGAACCAGAGATCAAATTGCCAGAATTCCTTGGCTCATGGGGAAAACTTTCAATAATATTAAGTACAAATATCTGGGAAGATGTAGTGCTGTTTTTCTCATGTAAGACTTTTGTTGTAATTGAAATAATGGTGGAAAATAGCTTTGCAGTAATTCCTCTTTGGGAGAACTGTGTTTTTCCCAGTATTATATCTTCTTGACGGTGGTCTATAGGGATGTGAGTGGTGAAAGGCTGTCGTGTATTGACAGCCATTGTTCTTAGGATTTGTCATGAAAGAAGGTATAACTTCTGTAGGCTATTATGGAGAACAAGCTGCTGTAGGAGCAAAGGGGGCTGCTTACCCTCAGCCCTGAGGAGTCAGGGAAGGTGTCTTACTGGGAAGTGACAACTGAACAGGACCAGAGGGACAGGTGGCATTTAGCTACATGAGGAGGTGCCAAGATTGGAGGAGTGTGCAAGTGAAGACATAGTCTGTGCAGAAATTTAGAGTCAAGCCTGAAGAGAGTTTGAAGAGCAGGGAGATGTTCTTTGTGGCTGGAATATATACCGTTAAGTGAGAGGGTGATGAGGAAATCATGAGGCTAATGAAGAAACAGGATTAGATGAAAGATCTGCAAGCCATGTTATGTAATTAACCTTTGAGGCCATTCATTTTTTTTTTTTAAGTTTTGAGCATTTTGTGATTAAGAAATGAAAATGAGATATTGATGATTGATTTCTTTTTTAAAGGCTTTAAATGCTTTTTTTCCCACACATCTTGTTTGCTATAAATTGTCTCATTGCTTAAAATGGCTTGAAATACAATAAATTACCTGTTAGATTTGTAGTAATTTAAATGGAACTTCACTTTAGCTTGATTAAAATGTTTTGTGCAGTGAAACATTGAGTTATATAGACAGGATTTGTGGGAAGGAAGACTTTCTTTAAGGCCAAAAAAAAGAAAAAATCTGAAGGATTTTACTAATATGGAAAATACATCAAGTATCCTTTTTATGTCATCCGTGACTTTCATGTCAGAATATATTAGATAGAAGGAAGGATTAAAAGAAAAAAGAAGAAAGGCATATTTAAACTCTAGATGAATGTCATTTCTAAAGAAAAAATTGGGAAATCAGAAAGTAATATTGGTTGAGTATTCCTGCAGATCAATTATGCCCTAAATTATTGAATAACTCAACAGATCTTTGATCCGATTAGTTGAAATAAAATAATTAAAGATTTTGGAAGTTGTAGAAAAATAATAGCTGGGATATCCTTCAATACTAATTGAATGAGGACTGCAAAACAGACTGACACTTGAACACATTTTCTCGTGTATGGTTCTCCTTTTACTGTTCTCTTGAAAGAGTTATTCTGCAGTCTCATTACACAAAGCCTTTTTTTCCCCCCTCTCTTTCAGGTGCTAATTTACTCAAATAAATTTAAATAGCTTTAAGTTATAATAGCCAACTTCCTATTGTTTCTTGGTCCAAGATGTTTTCAAATTTCATTACTTTTTTCCCCCCTTTTAGTCTACAGTGTTGACTGGTACTATCATTCCTGTAGAGGTGGTAGCATTGTTAACCATTTTAAAAAAGAATTCTTTCATTCTGCTCCTCATTCATTCTCATCCTAGAGATTTGAAGCTTGTTTCTGAAAAGAGGGGAAATAAAGCTACTTATATGTCTTATAATCTCTTATACTCGAGGCTCCATTTCATAAATGTGAGTTGTCTTAGTAAAAAGAGTATTTGTAATCATGTTCTCTATTAAAAATAGAATCTTTGAGTGAAGAAGTTAGGGTTATTAATTCTTTAAGAGTAATAGAAAGCCTTGTGCAGATGTTGGGGAGTTACAAAATATAATCTTGATTTAAAAAGTAACACATGCCAGTTTGTATTTTCAAAAGATTAATAATACCATGCTAAATCAGTTAAGGACTTATGTTAAAGCTGATGTTGAAGGACTGATGTTGAAGCTGAAACTCCAATACTTTGTTAGATAGAAGGAAGGATTAAAAGAAAAAAGAAGAAAGGCATATTTAAACTCTAGATGAATGTCATTTCTAAAGAAAAAATTGGGAAATCAGAAAGTAATATTGGTTGAGTATTCCTGCAGAATCAATTATGCCCTAAATTATTGAATAACTCAACAGATCTTTGATCCGATTAGTTGAAATAAAATAATTAAAGATTTTGGAAGTTGTAGAAAAATAATAGCTGGGATATCCTTCAATACTAATTGAATGAGGACTGCAAAACAGACTGACACTTGAACACATTTTCTCGTGTATGGTTCTCCTTTTACTGTTCTCTTGAAAGAGTTATTCTGCAGTCTCATTACACAAAGCCTTTTTTTCCCCCCTCTCTTTCAGGTGCTAATTTACTCAAATAAATTTAAATAGCTTTAAGTTATAATAGCCAACTTCCTATTGTTTCTTGGTCCAAGATGTTTTCAAATTTCATTACTTTTTTCCCCCCTTTTAGTCTACAGTGTTGACTGGTACTATCATTCCTGTAGAGGTGGTAGCATTGTTAACCATTTTAAAAAAGAATTCTTTCATTCTGCTCCTCATTCATTCTCATCCTAGAGATTTGAAGCTTGTTTCTGAAAAGAGGGGAAATAAAGCTACTTATATGTCTTATAATCTCTTATACTCGAGGCTCCATTTCATAAATGTGAGTTGTCTTAGTAAAAAGAGTATTTGTAATCATGTTCTCTATTAAAAATAGAATCTTTGAGTGAAGAAGTTAGGGTTATTAATTCTTTAAGAGTAATAGAAAGCCTCGTGCAGATGTTGGGGAGTTACAAAATATAATCTTGATTTAAAAAGTAACACATGCCAGTTTGTATTTTCAAAAGATCAATAATACCATGCTAAATCAGTTAAGGACTTATGTTAAAGCTGATGTTGAAGGACTGATGTTGAAGCTGAAACTCCAATACTTTGGCCACCTGATACAAAGAACTGACTCATTTGAAAAGACCTTGATGCTGGGAAAGATTGAGGGCAGGAGCGGAAAGGGACGACAGAGGATGAGATGGCTGGATGGCATCACCAACTCAATGGACATGAGTTTGGATGGCATCACCAACTCAATGGACATGAGTTTGGGTGAACTCTGGGAGTTGGTGATGGACAGGGATGCCTGGCGTACTGCAGTCCAAGGGGTCGCAAAGAGTTGGACATGACTGAGCTACTGAACTGAACTGAAATCAATTAAAAAATCAGATGCAGGATCATAATCAATATTTACAAAATCTACTTACTGAAATAAGTATGATCTTAACATCTACTATTTTAAATGATCTAAAGTCAACTTGGAAAATGCTGTTTTGGAGAAGGTCTGAAACCATTTTAGTTTCTCTTTTGCTTCCTTCTCACAGCTGTTAGGTCTTCATTGGTACCTGGAAACAGTTTGCTCATTGTCCACCCTTTCACCCAGCTCCTTTGCCCTAAGGGCATGCTTAAAAGTATTTGGGTTACAAGGTGTTTCTCTATAAATAAAGAACATGTTGTGCTGTCAACAGAGTTGGCCATTAAGCAGATTTGATACAGTCTCCCCATGAAAGTGTTTTTGCTTAACAAATACCTGGCCCTTCATACTCTGCCAGGTAGCATTTCAAGCAGTGTTACTTAGTTTTATGAAGTAGAGGGTGTTATTATCCACACTGTGCAGATAAGGAAACTAAGACACAGAGAATTAACTGGGGGAATTGGGATTGGAACCCAGAGTGTTGAAATGTATAATCTTTGTGTTGTTTTGCCTAAGACAAGGATCAGTACCAAAGAGAGGTATGCTAATAGTCCGTAGTGTTGAAAACATTTTTCATGAATAGATAAATAAATCTTGACATGATTACCTTATTACCCTATGCTTCTTGTATATTATAGGATGAGGCTATCTCTGTGAGGTACTCAGGCTTTGATGCTTTGGGTTTAAATCCTCACTACCACTTAGTTATAATTCTTATAATTACTTATGATTCTAGGTAAATGTCTTCAAAGATAAAATGGAGCTAATAATACTTCACGAGTTAGTTATAGTATTAAATGAGGTAATGAACGTGACATGCTGTGTTTATTAAAGGCATTCACTAATCCTGTGTAGTCTTATTAAATGCTTCATTAGATGATAGAACTAGAAGCTCTGCAGTGGAGGAGATCAATCTAAAAATAGAGTTACAGTATTGTCATATTATTGACTAAAGACAGAGAGTGAAATATCCTCAGGCACTTACCAAGATATCTAACCTAACTTGCAGGTATGAGGAGTATGATGTCAGGGAAGTCTTTTTGAAGCAAATTAGGCTTAACTACTCATAAAGAAAATGTCATTCCTAATTATTGATTTAATAATTATTATATCATTATTAGGAATGACTAAGATAATAATGCCACCCCACTCCAGTACTCTTGCCTGGAGAATCCCATGGACGGAGGAACCTGGTGGGCTGTAGTCCATGGGGTCGCTGAGGGTCAGACACGACTGAACAACTTCCCTTTCACTTTTCACTTTCATGCATTGGAAAGGAAATGGCAACCCACTCCAGTGTTCTTGCCTGGAGAATCCCAGGGACGGGGGAGCCTGGTGGGCTGCTGTCTGGGGTCGCACAGAATCGGACACGACTGAAGTGACTTAGCAGCAAGGTTTTAGGAATGACTAAGATAATAATGCCACCCCACTCCAGTACTCTTGCCTGGAGAATCCCATGGACGGAGGAACCTGGTGGGCTGCAGTCCATGGGGTCGCTGAGGGTCAGACACGACTGAACAACTTCCCTTTCACTTTTCACTTTCATGCATTGGAGAAGGAAATGGCAACCCACTCCAGTGTTCTTGCCTGGAGAATCCCAGGGACGGGGGAGCCTGGTGGGCTGCTGTCTGGGGTCGCACAGAATCGGACACGACTGAAGTGACTTAGCAGCAAGGTAATAGCAGTCTGTTGTGTCTTAACTTTTTGTTTTTAGAAAGGTAGATTATGTGAATGAGCAATGTTGACATTTGTTTAGCAGTAGGATTTTTGTTGTGTTTTTTATTTTTGTCATGTGTTTAATTTTTCCCACCACATTTTGAGTGCATCTTTTACCCATGTTTGTGCTGTAGCTACAGTGTGTCATTCCATGGGGAGAAGACTTTCCACTTTATAAACAGCAGGAAGCTGTCCATTTCCAGTGGTGCTGACTCATGCAGTAACAGGAAGACAAATAATGCCTGAAGATGGGAGGGGAAGGGATAAGAACCCCTTCCCTCAAAGCAGGGCAAATTTAAGCCAGAACTGAAAAGCAGTGTATACAATAGATAAGTAACCACAGGTCAGAAGTTTTTGTCCTTATTTATGGCATTTTTATCTGTGTTTCATTCTTGTTCCATTGGCTTGCCCATGAAAAAACAGTTGTCAGTGCTTACTACCTTTTAAATTTATAGTTACTTTGTCCAATTAAGAGGTGAACAGAGACTATCATCTATACACATAAAATATTAACTTCAACATCTAGGTGGTGTATGTGGGAAAATAGGTAACTGCAACTTACTTGTGGTCGTTGGCACCAGGAAATTCTTATTGGTTGAATGAAACAGAATTGTTGAATGGATTTTATGTATACCAGAGAGAACAGTCTAGTTAAATGTATGAATTGTTATGTTTGTCGTGAGTTTGGGTTGACTAAATGCTGCTTTTTAATTTTTGAGGTGTAGGAAACACATGGGGTTTTATAAAGAGAAATCTAGAGGACTTGACAAGATGGGTGGGGAGTGCTGATATCTGAAAAAGAGCATTTGTGAGAAGTTAGTTCTCTGAGGGCCCTGGAGGGACACATGTATGAAGGGGCAGGTAGATTTGCCAGTGGCTAAAACCAGCTGCCATCACTAATCCTGACAGAATCATCTCTGTCTGTGTACCTGTCAAGTACAGAATTCCTTCTGTTTTTCTTGTCTGGTTTTTAAAATTGAATGCATATTGTGTTTTATAAATTTAGCCACTAGACAGTTTTTACAGGGAAGTGTGGCTTTGTTACACGTAAAATGAGTACATTTTACATTTTATAGTAAATTTGATAGGACCGCAGGTCTTTCCTGTTCTGGAAGCCAATTTTATAATGTAGGGGTCTAACAAAAATTATTAGAGTAGTTTTTACATGTAGTTTTTGGAACTAATCTTAAAAATTCATAGAATCGCTACATTTATCTATATAGGAGAAAAAACTTACACAAAAGAACTTTTAAACCATGATTTATTTGAATGCAAATGGAGGAAAGTTATGACCAACCTAGATGGCATATTCAAAAGCAGAGACATTACTTTGCCAACAAAGGTCCATCTAGTCAAGGCTATGGTTTTTCCAGTAGTCATATATGGATGTGAGAGTTGGACTGTGAAGAAAGCTGAGTGCTAAAGAATTGATGCTTTTGAAGTGTGGTGTTGGAGAAGACTCTTGAGAGTCCCTTGGACTGCAAGGAGATCCAACCAGTCCATTCTAAAGGAGATCAGCCCTGGGTGTTCTTTGGAAGGAATGATGCTGAAGCTGAAACTCCAGTACTTTGGCCACCTCATGTGAAGAGTTGACTTATTGGAAAAGACTCTGATGCTGGGAGGGATTGGGGGCAGGAGGAGAAGGGGACAACAGAGGATGAGATGGCTGGATGGCATCACCAACTCGATCGATATGGTTTGAGTGAACTCCGGGAGATGGTGATGGACAGGGAGGCCTGGCGTGCTGCGATTCATGGGGTTGTAAAGAGTCGGACACGACTGAGTGACTGAACTGAAGTGAACTAAACTGAACTGACATTGCTGCTGCTAATGAAAAATGGATCTTATCCAGTAGTTAAAGTTGTTATAGTTAATCAGAGACTGGACGAACCAACATCTAAGTTAAGAAATAAACACTAAATAAACAAAGTGAGTAAATTAAAGAAGTTGGACAGGTCCTTTTTGCCAGTATGCTGATGTGCTGTTTCTAAAACTTTAGTATGTTCATTTAACTAGATTAAGGTTTACTTGAGAACAGCTTTGGAAACTTCTTTTAACATAGTGCATCTCGTATGATTGGCAAGCAGTTGCTTTGTATCAGTGAACATACTTTTAGAAACTTACAGCATTATGCAGTGAGCCTTTCCTTTCATTTCAGAGTTAGAAGGAAGCTCAGTTTAAACATTGGATAAGGCAATGGCACCCCTCTCCAGTACTCTTGCCTGGAAAATCCCATGGACAGAAGAGCCTGGTAAGCTGCAGTCCATGGGGTTGCTCAGAGTCGGGGACACGACTGAGCGATTTCACTTTCACTTTTCACTTTCACGCATTGGAGAAGGAAATGGCAACTCACTCCAGTGTTCTTGCCTGGAGAATCCCAGGGACGGGGGAGCCCGGTGGGCTGCCATCTGTGGGGTCGCACAGAGTCTGACAGGACTGAAGCAACTTAACACCACCAGCAGCAGCAGCAGCAGTTTAAACATCCTTACTTAGCATCTGACAGTGGACGCCTCTCTATGCCTTGTGATAGAGAAATAAACAGAGATGCACATTTATCACAGCTAACAAACTTTTTACTTTTAAAATGCACATTTTTGTATAGGTGCGCGTGCACCTGTATGAATGATCTGAGCCCTTCACAGGTCTTAAAATGCTTCTTATTCTGCAGTATCTGCTGCTGCTGCTAAGTCACTTCAGTCGTGTCCAACTCTGTGCGACCCCATAGACGGCAGCCCACCAGGCTCCCCCATCCCTGGGATTCTCCAGGCAAGAACATGGGAGTGGGTTGCCATTTCCTTCTTCAGTGCGTGAAAGTGAAAAGGGAAAGTGAAGTCGCTCAGTCCTGTCCGACCCTCAGCGACTCCATGGACTGACTGCAGCCTTCCAGGCTCCTCCGTCCATGGGATTTTCCAGGCAAGAGTACTGGAGTGGGCTGCCACTGCCTTCTCCGATTCTGCAATATCTAGTAGGCACTTAAAAAGTTACAGAGTTAAATAATAAAAGTACTACAAATTCAACTCCTTGGATTTTCATTTTGACCTTTTATTTTGAAAATTGCTGTCTTTGCACAGCATTCTTTAGAGATTTTGATTGCAAAGTCTAGAGTTCCCTGAAGTACATGAAGTATATTTTCCTTCCTGTCTCACATATTACGTGCCCTTAACTGCATTTGTAGCACATTTAATGAAATCCTCAGCAGCTAACTCTCTGCTACGGAGATGATCATGGTAAAATTAAAAAAAAAAAAATTAGGAAATTTTTTAACAGGTTCTTGGAGAAACCTGTGGCCAAGTTACTATAGAGGCTGGCTAATTAAAGGCCCGCCTTCTACTGACATCACATTCCTGGAGTGCTGCCATATTTAGACACTTATCTTTCGGATACTCGTGTGTTATCGCCCATGATGCTCACGTTTAAGTGCTTCATTATGACAGTGGTGCGCTTTCTGTGTTTCCAGCTGCAAAGCAAAGTGGATTAGCACCACGGCATGCCTGCCTTTCCAACAATCCAGCCTAATGAGTGCTTGTTAATACCAGGAGGTTTGCTGGGTTCTGGAAAGATAGCAGCTAAAAAAAGAAAAACGAAAGCTTTAAAAAAGAAAAAAGACAGTAAAAATGAATATGTACAACATTCCCTGTTTACATGGAACCTAAACTTTTTTCTTCTGATTAGGTTATTGATTCTGTGGGTTGTCTATGAATGATTATTGAACAGGTTTTCTGTTTAATGCCCCTTTTGTGTTTGTTAGGAGAAGGGAAAAGTGAATTTTTATCCCTATCTTCATGGATGGGAATAAAACTTTACTAATATTTATTTGAATTATTGACTATAACTTAGAAATAGATTTAAAAAGATAGTTTGGTGCCATATTGTGCGAAAGCCTTTAGTAACAAACTAAGAAGACTACTTCGTTACTGGAGAATGTGGAGCTCGTGAAGACTGAAAGCAGAGAGTGACATGATTGCTGCAGGGCTTCTGGAAGATTTTTCTGCCATCAGAGTATAGGGTAAATTGTAAGTAGAGACTGGTCAAAGTGGATTTCCAGACATAAGTCTGGAAAGATTGATTATAGCATGTTGCAGGCAGTGGATTGATTAAGGTGGATGGGCTAGTTAGAAGGGTTTCACCATATTTTAGGTGAAAGTTAAAAGTGCCCAAAGCAATGCACTGGCACTGAGAGGGATATTTGAGACAAATAGAAATATCAACTAAATATTAGACCTTAGTAACTGACTGCAGGCATAAGGTTGACAGACCTGAATGGTCTTGGATGACTCTTAAGTTTTTGACTTGCCAGCAGATAGAGCAGTGGGCATGTGGAAAAACAGGAATGTGAGGTGTAGGAGAACATTTTATTGTTGCAGGCAGTGGATTGATTAAGGTGGATGGGCTAGTTAGAAGGGTTTCACCATATTTTAGGTGAAAGTTAAAAGTGCCCAAAGCAATGCACTGGCACTGAGAGGGATATTTGAGACAAATAGAAATATCAACTAAATATTAGACGTTAGTAACTGACTGCAGGCATAAGGTTGACAGACCTGAATGGTCTTGGATGACTCTTAAGTTTTTGACTTGCCAGCAGATACAGCAGTGGGCATGTGGAAAAACAGGAATGTGAGGTGTAGGAGAACATTTTAAGCAAAGTAGAAATGCCATAACCAGAATACCCAGGGGTGAGGTGGGGGTGGGAAGTGAGGAATTAGCAGGCTGAGGCAGTCTTTATTTTTAAGGCATTCATAGGGGGAAGAGGAGGTATTGTGTTGAGAAGGAACAAGATTAGAGGAAAGGTTCTTTCCTTCCCTTCTTCCTCCCGTGGGGAGACTTGAGAATTTTTGTAGCAAGCAAAAAGGAGTCAATTGATCAGGAGACTCTGAAAATGTTTAAAGAACTATTCTGCTTAATTGATTAAAAAAAAAAAATTAGAGTGAGCAGTGAGGCACTTTCAACAAAAGGAGTGGAAGAGTCACCTTGACAAAGAGGAAATATGCTCAAAACTCAGAAAAAGGAGGGCAGAGGGAATCTCATGAGGAAGCAGAAGGATTTGAGGTGGAGTGGATTGTGGCTAAAGGTGGCTATGGAGTGTATTAGCACATAGGCTGCATCTTCTAGGCAGAGTTTTTGAAGGCAGGCTATAGCATTGTGACACGGTGACACTAAAATTGAAAAATGCTAATTTGGTGGTAGTAGACATAATAAATGAATTTGGTGGCTGCCCTTCTATAATTTTTATAACAGTTTGCTCCTGAACAAATAATGTTTATGAACTTTGGGAAGCTACTATTTAGCAGGAAGTCCCATAAGCTGACTCAGTTAAAAGAAACAAGTGCCAAGATTGGGTTCATGAGCATGACATAGAAATCAAATCATGATATTGCCCTTGGCTTTTGTCCCATAGCTGTTTAAGGAAGATGTCTTAAATACACACACACACCTTGGACTTTTGGTTCATAGATATGTTACTGGTATGTGTGATGTTGCACATTAGTATAAATGATAATCTATGAGGATACTATGGGATTTGCATCTTCCTTAGGTTTTTCCAGGAATGGAGGGGAGATAAGGTTGCAGTTTTATTATTTTTAGCTCAGGAACAGCCCAGTGACTGCAGTGTTTCTCTGTGTTTTGCTGATTCTGTCTCGCAGCACTCTGTAGTGTTGCTGGCATATCTAGGGCGCTGCTGTAGATGAAGACGGTTGAATGTGTTTGAGTGGATGGCAGCCTTGTGGTCCACAGCACTGTGGAGTCATAAGAATGAGAGGGCAGCGCTCTCCCCTCATAGCTGCTGAAGGCTCACTCGTCAGTATGTACCGCCTGAAGGATACAGTCACTAAAATGTGACACTCTTGCCTTATTTTCTAAGATTTCTTTCACTGATAATGCACTGTGCAGATCTTTTTGCAGACAAGAGACAATGTCTCTTTCTCATTTGCTTTAGTTAAATCTAGACTAACTGATGAGAATTTATAGATTTTTTCCCTCCTCCATATTGATTTAATCCAGAACATTTAATGTAGCCCTGAAAAGAGGAAATTATTAATTTAAACTGAAAGTGTTAAAAAAAAAAACTCAAATATTTTTGTGTGGCTTGGGTTTATCCTACACTAACTGCAGTTTTTTTCATGCATCTTGTGTGAGATGTATTCAGTTTACAGTACTCTAGTTCTTCTCCACTAGCTTCTAAATGAAATTAAAGGCATTTTATCTCCCATTCCATCTTATCACTCTTTGTGTTAAAAAATGATTTTTCTTTCTGAGACTGAATCATTCTGCGGTTAGAAGGAGCCACAGTTACTTGCTTTCCCAGAGCATGCCCTGTTTTTTCCCCGTATCCCTGCTTCTGTGCCCTTGTTCATCTTGACTGTCTGTGACTGTCTAAGATATCTATGAAATCTAAGATATCTATGAACCAAAAGTCCAAGGTGTGTGTGTGTATTTAAGACAGCTCACTGTCCACTCACACTCCAATTCTCAAGTAGCTTTTTTGAAGAAAAAAAAAATTGTATTTGTTGGTTCAATTAATTGCTTAAATAGAAATGGGAGTAAGACTAATGATTAATTGGAATTTGATTTTAGATGTCATGTGGATTTAACTGTTAACTGAAGCCCTAGTATTCAAGGGCTTCCCTGGTGCCTCAGACGGTCAAGATTCTGCCATCAATATGGGAGACCTGGCTTCAGTCCCTGGGTGGGGAGATCCCCTGGAGAAGGGAATGGCTACCCACTCCAGTATTCTTGAAGCAGTTCAGTATTATTCCTTTGCTTAAAGTCTTTTCATGGTTTCCCTTTACTTAAAGGCTAAAGTCAAAGCTCTTTCTATTTCTGCGTTCCTATTTGCTTCCCCTCCAAACACTGTTGCTTCAGAGTCTTTGCATATGGGCTTTCATCTGCTTGGAGCACACGTCCCTCCACTTCTTTGCCAGATTGCTAGATTAGATGTCACCTCCTTTAGAAACCAAATCCCCTTACACCTTCGTCTTCCAGTCTCAGCGTAACATGGGCTTCAAGTACTTGCATTATTAAATCTTGTACTTAGGACCCTCAAAGCAGGCTTGATAGCATAGTTTCTGCACTGTGCTTGTTTGATTGCTTGTCTTTCCCACTAGATTATGAGCACTTGAAGGACAGGGGTGTTGTAATCCCAGGTATGTAACACAAGTCCCAGCAATTCCTAGGTCCTGAATACATATGGATTGAATATTCACATTTATGAGTAATTCATACATATTGTATATTACATTGACTTAAGAAAACCTTTTCGTTTAACAGAGGTGGAATTTTATTCAGCTGTTCAGTGTGCCATTAATTTTATTCTTTATCTAATGTATATGCTGTGCAGTACATGAACTATCTGGCTTCCCTGATGGCTCAGTGGTACAAAAAAATCCTCCTGCCAATGCAGGAGTCTTGGGTTCAACCCCTCGGTTGGGAAGCCCCTGGAGATGAAAATGGCACCTCTCTCCAGTGTCTTTGCCTGGGATATCCCATGGACAGAGGAGCCTGGCAGGCTGCAGTATGGAGTCGCGGAGTTGGACACGATTTAGGACTAAACATGAACGCCAGCAACATGAATTATCCACTAATATTTCTTTTTCTATAAGGCATCTGATTCTATTTTCTAGAGCCCTAGTACTCAGTATCTGGGTGTGGAAATCTACATGCATACATATTATTTCATTACTACGTAACCAGTGAAGCCCCAGGGCAGAAGCAGATGGGTAAGAAAGTGTTCATCTGACTTCACGTGGTCGTCTATCAGTAGCCTGGAGAGGCAGCCGGGCTGATGATGTGGTACGTGGTGTCTCCTGTCCTTATAGCATTTGACTTACCTGAAGGGAGGGGTTAGTTGGTCAGATTCTATAGTGAAAGAAGACGTCGGTAACCAACAGTTATTGAATATTTGCTGTGTCTT
This sequence comes from Aepyceros melampus, assembly GCA_006408695.1. Lineage (NCBI taxonomy): Eukaryota > Metazoa > Chordata > Mammalia > Artiodactyla > Bovidae > Aepyceros > Aepyceros melampus. Next base: position 138,421 of record SJXQ01012752.1, read on the forward strand.
TTTTCCTTTCAGAATATCTGTTCTCTTACTTTTCTTCTTTGAATGTGTTTGTGTTTGGTACAAATTACCCCTAATTTTATTCTTTCACTTGGTTGGACTCAGGTTCAGTTGGAAGACTTCGTTGTGGACCCACTTGTTTCTCATCATATTATCTCTGAGTTTGTTGCTGTAAAGCCATTTTCTTTGTTTTATTGCCAACCTTGACTTTTTGTTGTTATTAGGTAGTTCTTAGTTATAAGTTTTTAATTCTGTCCTTAAGCTGTGGTTTGCCTTGACTGAGTTAATAACACATGATTTTAAATGAGAGACATGAGGTAGTCACTCAATTTATAATAGCGAAGCTAATTTTTAAAATATATTAGTAACTATCACATAGCCAGGGCTATATCTGAATTTAATAACTATTGAAAAAAGTATATTTACCTTATAATTATATTTGCTTTAAAAATACATTTGCTAGTGCATGTAAACCATAAAAGTGTAGGGGTGTACGCATGTAACTATTATTATTATTTTCTTCCTTTTAGTTACTAATGATTTTATGTATTTGGACAGTTTAAGGAAAGAAATAAGAGTTTGGGGATTTATGAAAGAAAATACAAGATTTTGTTGCAAAGTACGGTAAATGAAGGGAGGGAATAAGCTTTAAAAACAGTGTGGAATTATCAGTTTTTATCTGAGGCACTTGGTAAGAGAAGTCGACTTGTTGAAGTATAAAATTATTCTACTTTCACTTCGTGTATATAAAGGTAATTCATTCACAGGCAGAGCTGACATGTAAATTCCACGTTTCCTCCTGTATGCTGTCACAAATACATTTGTAAAAATATAGGTTTTTTTTTCTCCTAGGTATATAACATGCAAATTGTGTTACCATAGGGATACTTATCTATGTCAGGTCCCTTGATTTATTCACCTGTATTACAAAATTAAGTCTGTCTCTATCTTACAAGCAGTTGACCAATGAAGTTTGCAGACAGTTGAGTTTTATTCTTTTGGAATCTTGTTAAATAGGTTATGTTTGGTTGGAGGCAGTGTTTGTGTAACCGTTGTTAATCTGCTGTGATTGTAGCCTCTTCTTACTTTTCATTCAGCTTCTCCCTCAAAATGTTGATAAAAACAGAGAGCATGAGTGAGCAAAAACTCACTGTTTATATTTATTCATGTTTCCAAGTGATTCATGTTCGGTTATCCATTCTCTGAATCACTACCATTCGTTAAAAAAAAAGGCGGGGGGAGCAACAAGGTCCTACTGTATAGTACAGGGGACTGTTGATATATTCAACATCCTGTAGTAAGCCGTAATGGAAAAGAGTATAAAAATAATGTGTGTCTGTATCTATATGTGTGTGTGTAAATAACTGAATCACTTTGCTGTGTAGCAGAAATTAACACATAAATCAACTGCACTTCAATAAAATAAAAAAGAAAGGTTCAGTCTTCTTTTTGCTTGAGTTCTGTGTTTGCTTGAGAACATTCTCAGGGGTTCAGACCAAATTAGAACAACTCAAGATGAAATCTTGAAGAAAGCAGACACTAAAGCATTACTGCATAGGAGTTGAGAAATGCAGACTACAGGAAGGCAAAGTTCAGCAGAAGGCTTATGGAAAACAGAAGTAATGTGAATTTTTCATTCTTGTCTTGGATTATCTTTCTTTTTATCCTCTGGATCAGCAGTGAAGGCTGCCTCCTAGTTCATAGAGAATTAAGTAGCCTATGAAGAAATAGAAATAGTTTGCATTGGTTTCTGACATATAGGATTAATAAGTTTCATATAAAATCTGACTTTTTATAGCTACCTTTTTTCAGTAAGGGCATTATTGCCAGAACCCCACCTTGCCTCCTTCATCTCCTCTTCCCTCCATGTACACATTCAATTACTTTGTCTACCTGCTTCCTATAGGTATTTGAGTTGGTTATTCTTTCTTGGGTGATTAAATGGGATATTTGTTTAATGATTATTTGAATGTGACAAAACCATTGTGAGAAATTGAGGTTATTGGCCTGCTAGCCTGTGGAGCTGGGCATTTAGAATCTAAATTAACTCTGAGACAGAGGCACAAAGGTTAGCACAATAATTGGATTTTATGTGCATTTGTACACTGTGCATTTTTCTATGTGTTAAATAGTAATTGCTTACTGATTTTGAAAAAGTTATTCATGAATAAAGTTCAAGAGGAAAATTTTTTTTTCCTTTCATAGTCCTCAGAAGTCATTTCAGTTTTTGTTTTAAATATTAAAAGTCCATTACCATTGACATTAAAAATGCCAAAATTCAAATAGTGAATTGTAATAGCTTCTTATTTATTAATCAAGTATTGGATCATTTATAAAAAAGAGAGATAAATAGAAATAGTACTTCCCTTACAGGAACTTCTTATGGACAAAAAGAAATGAAAAGAGATTTATGTTCTATTTGATTTATTTAATATAAATGAAATATTTTAAATGAAGATATATAACATTTCTGCCTATTTGCCTGTTTTGAAGCCTGCACTTATGGGCAGAATTGCTAATTAGTAAGAGAATCGGTTCTAAATAGGAAAAGGAGTACATCAAGGCTGTATACTGTCACCTTGGTTATTTAACTTATATGCAGAGTACATCATGAGAAACACTGGGCTGGATGAAGCACAAGCTGGAATCTAGATCGCCAGGAGAAATATAAATAACCTCAGATATGCAGATGATACCACCCTTATGGCAGAAAGTGAAGAAGAACTAAAGAGCCTCTGAAAAAGAGTGAAAAGTTGGCTTAAAGCTCAACATTCAGAAAACAAAGATCATGGCATCTGGTCCCATCACTTCATGGCAAATAGATGGGGAAACAGTGGAAACAGTGGCTGACTATACTTTTTTGGGCTCCAAAATCACTGCAGATGGTGACTGCAGCCATGAAATTAAAAGACGTTTACTCCTTGGAAGGAAAGTTATGACCAACCTAGACTGCATGTTAAAAAGCAGAGACATTACTTTGCCAACAAAGGTCCATTTAGTCAAGGCTATGGTTTTTCCAGAGTCATGTATGGATGTGAGAGTTGGACTATAAAGAAAGCTGAGGGCCGAAGAGTTGATACTTTTGAACTATGGTATTGGCGAAGACTCTTGAGAGTCCCTTGGACTGCAAGGAGATCCAACCAGTCCATCCTAAAGGAGATCAGTCCTGGGTGTTCATTGGAAGGACTGATGTTGAAGCTGAAACTCCAATACTTTGGCCACCTGATGGGAAGAGCTGACTTATTGGAAAAGACCTTGATGCTGGGAAAGATTGAAGGCAGGAGGAGAAGGGGACGACAGAGGATGAAATGGTTAGATGGCATCACCGCCTCAATGGACTTGAGTTTGAGTGAACTCCGGGAGATGGTGATGGACAGGGAGGCCTGGCATGCTGCGGTCCATGGGGTCGCAAAGAGTCAGATACGACTGAGTGACTGAACTGAACTGAACTGAAGAGAATTGGTACACTAAGATAATTATGCGGAAAGATAGCATTGGATGGGGACTCTATCCAGCAATTCTGTTGTCCCATATCAGTTAAAGTCCTCTTTACTTTCTGTGTCAGCCCAACTGACCTCACTTAATAATTGGGTCAAGTGAGAAGAGTGATCAAAGATAGTTTGCATAGCATATCTAAATTTCTGCTCCACTTTTTTAAAACCCTTGAATGGTACCTTAATGGACATGCTAAATAGTAAAACTAATGTGGGTTAGATGATGATGTGGTTAAATGGATTTTTCCCTGTTTGAACAAAGGAATTGATATTTTAATTAATCGATCAGTGTCAGTCTGGAGAAGTACTTCTTGTGGAGAGCAAGGGACTCTGACCTTTGTGTATGTATGTATGTGGGGGTGGGGTCAGGGGGTGTTGGCATTTTGTGATTAATTGTGGGAAAAACAAACAACAGTAACACCAGCAAAAACCAAAGTAGAAATGTAAAGTTTCTCCAGTGGAAAATACGAAACCATTATTTTAGAAAGCTCCCCTCCTTGATGGTATGAAACACATTATCATATATACGTATGTGTGTGTGTATATATTACTTGATGCCTATCATACCTGTATAAAGGAGATATTAAAAAAACATGTATTTTTTGATTTAATCATTGAATGAGAGTTAACATGTATTTGGAAATACAAGGACAAGAATGGCACCGATTTTAAGACCTTGCTCTTAATCTGATATAAATGATCCAGGATGGAGTCCAGGTATTAGCATTTTGTATAAGCTCCTCAGATAATTTGAATGTTCAATCAGGGTGAAGGGCCACTAATTAAGTCATTTATAAGTCCAAGAGTTTTTGAGATGGACCAAAGATTGCCTATTCCCACATGTTTTGCAGTAGCTATTGCTTAGTGATATATGCTTGTTCCTGGATTTTTCTTGATAAGATATGAGAGCTGAATAAAATTAAAATATTCCTAAGAATATCCGATGTAAGTCTCCAGCTGAAAATGTATTTTTATAGGTACGAACATACACCCCAGTACCCGTGTGGCCCTTTGTAAGTACATTGACTTCGTGGGTGCTGTGATTATAGTGATGTGTTCTCAGCCTGAGTTTCTCCGGTTTCTTGTTTTCCAGCACCACCTCCTTCCCTCAGGGTCCTCTGAGCCCACAGTGCCTAAGGGAGCATACCAGGGCCACTGGGTCAACCCTGAACATAAATGTCAATGCAGATTTTCTTCTCGTCTGGCCCACTAGCTATGGGAGTAAAGTGGTCATGTGGATAGTTACAGCTAACATCAGCCTGATTTGCATTTTTCAAATTACTCCTAGAAGGCATTATGTATAGTTGAAAGTTATGGAGCATGCTATGGTCTTGGAAAATTAAAACCACGAGAGTCAGGAGACCTGCATCATAGTCTCAGAGGCTTCGGACCCCCTTAACATTGTGACTTTTAGCAACTTATTTACCCGCCTTTGTCCCCTTTCTGTAAGAGGAGGAGCTCCAATAAGGCAGTCACTAAAGTTCCTTCTAGCCTTTAAAATGCAGCATGCTACTTTTATTATTAGCTTAAGAAAACATAGGCATTCATGTGTAGCTAAGCACTGTTTTCTATCATTCAAAAAAAAAAAAAAAAAGATCGAGCTAAAATGTTCCCCTCTGGTGAATGATGTTGATAATGGGGCAGGTTATGCATGTCTGTGTGGGCCATGGTAATGGGAAACCTCTGTCCCTTCTCAATTTTCCTATGAACCTAAAACTGCTCTAAAAAAGGAAACTCTTAAAACCAAAAACAAAATAAAAATTAATGACTTCAACAATTTATACAATATCATGGGTGCATGCATGCCCAGTTGCTTCAATCGTGTCTGACTCTTTGTGACCCTATGGACTGTAACCCATCAGGCTCCTCTGTCCAGGGAATTCTCCAGGCAAGAATACTGTAATGAGTTGCCATACCCTCCTCCAGGCGATTGTCTCAAACCAGGGATTGTGTCTCTTACATCTGCATTGGCAGGCACTTTCTTTACCAATGGCACCACCCAGAAAGCCCATATATATACCCTTAACATGATATTAAGGAAATCTTAATATGATATTATGGAAATGGCAACCCACTCCAATATTCTTGACTGGAGAATCCCATGGACAGAGGAGCCTGGCAGACTACAGTCCATGGGGTTGCTAGAGTTGGATATGACTTAGGGACTAAACCACCACCACCATACCCTTAATATGGGGATATTTTAATTGGAATGTGTCTTAGTCTTATGAATTTAAACTACATCAGTCTAATAGCACAGAGAAGTCTACTTAATGCAGTGATGACCTGAATGGGAAGGAAGCCCCAAAGGGAAGGGTATATATATATGTATATATGTACAATTGATTCATTTTGCTGTACAGAAATTAACACATTGTACAGCTAGTAGACCCCAATAAAAGATACTTTAAAAATTAACAAGCAAGCAAAAAAGACTACACCTGTCTAGAAATTTTTATGATCTGTGAGATTGAAGGCCATGGGTATACTCATATTATTGATCTCACTTAAAGTACTTCTATAAAATATAGATAATATTGCCTTTGATTGCCTATTTGTAAAGTGAGTATTAGTTAAATGGGGGGTGATTGGATATTCTTTTTTTGACTAAAGGACAAAGATAATTTAATATAAAAATTGTTATGTTAAAAAATGTCTTTATATTTTACCCTGGCTCATGGTCAATGTTCAATTCACTTAGTAATTGTTAGAAAAATCTTTCAAAATCATTTTTTTGTTGTTGCTATGTAGCAAGGTTAATAATCTCCCTGAATATTTTGTTTAATCCTATAGAAATATATAAGTAGTTAGAGTACATTAAGTAATTCTGGGGAGAATAAACATTAATGCTTGATTCTTTTGATAGCTTTTTTTGCAGGGGTCAACAACACATATAAAGCTTAAGTGTTTTTAAAATATGATCTTTAGAAGGATGTATGAGAAAATCTGTGATGATTCTATAATTAATTCGGGAATTTGCAAACCTCATAGTTAACTGACTATTTCTGAACCAATATGTAAATTCCTGGCCAGTACTTTGCAATGAGATCATTGATACTTTTGTAGCAAATAAAATTCTGATTTTTTAGTTAGAATTTATAAAAGGATAAAGCATGCTTTTTTCCAGAATGTGGTACTGAAAGTAATTACCTTATGAAGTTTGCAAATGTTTTGGAAGAAATGCAGTTGCTTGAGACATGCCTTTAAAAAGTCAGAAACAGTTATAAAAGTTGCACAGTGATAATGTTATATTAAGATAGAGCAGCTTGATAAATATTTTTGCCTCATTTTATGGAATTCTTTATCAATATCCTATCAATATTCTAAGTCAATATCCTTTCAATATGACTGAAAACTCACTTTAAGATTGTTAGTCATTCTTGAAGTTTTTCCCAATATGCTGTAAGGAGACCCTAACTCTGACACTTGGACCTGTTCTTGGTGAAATAACAAGGCTGCTAGACCTCAAGCTTCCTTACTTCTAAAGTGGAGATATTAAGGGTACCTAACTCACAGAATTTCATGAAAATTAGTTAAAACAATATGTATAAACTGTTTAGCTAGACACTGCTAAAGAAAGCTAAGTTGCTCAGTCGTGTCCAACTCTTTGCGACCTGTGGACTGCAGCTCACCAGGCTCCTCAGTCCATGGGATTCTCCAGGCAAGAATACTGGAGTGGGTTGCCATTTCCTTCTCCAGGGGATCTTCCCTACCCAGGGATCAAACCCAGGTCTCCCGCACTGCACTATAGTAAATAGTAAAATTTGGTGATGATTATTGTTATCTTGTCTGTATGCTAAAATCATTTGATGTTTTCTTTTTGAAAGTGATACCTTTAACTTTTTTTTTTCTTTCTTTTAAGATCTCTTGTATCCTTAGGACAGTGAAAATAATTAAGTGCTTTACTTTAATGGGTCTTCCTTTATAGCTCATTCTAGATAGGAATAACCAGAAAGTAGGTGACAATGTTAATTAGAAACAGAAATTAACATCTTTTATGAGGATAATTTATCTAATGACAGTAATTGAGAAGTGATTCTAAGATTGTCAGAGGGCAATTTATAGAATGATTACTTTAGATGAGCAGAGGTAGATAGTTCGGACTTACATTAGGGAAATGTGGAAAGCTACAGTGTATGGCTGGCATTCATGCTTTAGTTAATAATTTGGCTGATCAGAGGCATACCTAATGGTTGGTGCAGAGCTTGCTTCTATTGATGAAAGACCATGTGAAAGTTTTAATATAAGAGATTATTTAGATGACATATCTATCACTCTAGAAAGATTTTGGGTAGTCTCAAATGGGCCAGGAAAATCTTTACTAGGAAAGTAAAAGATTTCCAGGAAAATGGAATATGCTGTTTTGAGAAATGAGGTTTATTAGGTCATTTACTTTCTTCCCTAGTGGCTCAGTTGGTAAAGAATCTGCCTGCAATGCAGGAGACCCGGGTTCAATTCCTGGGTCTGGAAGATCCCCTGGAGAAGCAACCCACTCCAGTACTCTTGCCTGGAAAATTTCATGGACAGAGGAGCTGGGTAGACTGCAGCCCATAGGATCTCAAAGAGTTGGACATGACTGTGAAACTAACTTTTACTTTCTGTATTAGACTTTGAATTCTCTCTCTCTCTCTTTTCCCTTCCTTTGCATTATAAAATACTCTTTAAGACCAGAAAGGATACCAGCATATTAAGAAAGTTTTAAGTTATAGTATTTCTAATACTACATATACACACCACAATTTCTTTGTTATCTCAGAATTATCCAAGGGAAAGTTTAAGTTAGAGACAGCATGAAATCCCACGGTACTGACATCTTTATTAGAATAGCAGCTTTGCATCTTTCTCTTTGCCCTGTCTTCAGGAGCCTGTGCAGCTGAAGATGAGTCATTAAGAGAAAGTAGCATCAGTAAACTTGCGTTTTTACAGTAATGCTTTCTGAACTGGTCATTTAGCTAAAATTGACTGAGGCTGAAAACAGCAGTTTTTACCTTGAAAGGAAAGAGTAATTAGTATTAAAATTGGTCAGGAAGTGTCTTATGCATTGGGCCTTGACAGCTCTTAGTATTTTATTAGTGTATACTTTGAAAACAGGTTGTGTAGATTACACAGTAGATCATAAGGACTCCAGGCTAATCGGACAGTAGCACGTAAACAGCCTATTCTAATCTCAGAGAGGGGAGCATATGACTGAGGATGCACACACTTCATTTTGCCAGTGATCTACTGCCCTAGTAAAAAGTCAGCATGTTTTAAGATGGGGTGGCTGTTTTTTCATCCAAGGACTCTAAAATACCTTTCAGAATTTATAAGTTGTTATGAACCTGATTTCAGTGTAGTACTGAATAAATCTGGCAATATAATGAAGTGCTTTATAACCCTAAACAGGTTATTTTTATATCATGTTGGATACACTCAGATGAGTTCATTTGTTAAGCTAGTACTCAGATGCTTCATTTTTAGCTCTCGTGAAAGAAAATCCTTACCTAGTATAATGATCCTTCAGCTCGAAGGGCATGGTCTGCGCTGAGGGGACTGGTCTGTGGCAACGGGGAGGTGGGTTAAAATTACTGGGATTTGTTGATCTTCCTGCTGATTCTGGTCTGAACAGTGTCCATGCTCATTGTGATTGTGTATCTGTCAACTGGGAGAGGAGGGAGAAACCATTAAATGAAGAAGCAAATGTTCAGCAGTAAGGTTCCTAACAACTGGGTTCATGGCCCATGTTCTGAGTAGTTTCCACGATTTAATTTATTGCAAGAACACATGAGAGGAAATGGTTGGCAGGTCGGGTGGCGGAGAGGATGACACAGAGGAGAAGAAATGTACTGGTAGTGTTATTTTCTCCAGAGTCAAGAGAAGGAAGTGTTCAGAGTAATAAAAATATTTAAATATAAACTGAAGAAAACCTCGGGTTCCTGTTTTTGGTAGAGGGGGAAACCCAGAGCAGAGATTAAGAGGTATAATCTGCTCTCTTTATGGAGTCAGCTGACGACTCAGAAAGCAGGTCTTCTGACTCTGCTGGGTTCTCCCTTTAGCACTGTGAAGTCCTGGGTGAAAATCTCAATTCAGAGTGGTTTATTGGGTTTCCAGAATAAACAGTATGCTTATCTAGTTTGTTCTCAAAGAGGCTTAATTTCCCAGAGATTCAATTTCTTTCAAGAAAGGAAACTGAAGAATTCATTGCTAAGCCCAAGAGAAGAGCGGGCTTTCTGCTTTCTGAGTTTTATCAAAGGAAGGCTCACAATGACTCTTTGGGGAGAGGAAGGGATAAGAGCATGTCACATGGAAACGAGTGGTGACAGAAATGGCTGAGCCCAACAGTGGGTGAATAACAGAGCAGTGTTCAAGACAATGAACAGCTCCTCTGGGAGAGAGATTATGGTTTTGTGTCAAAGTCACACCTTTCTCATCAAAGCAAAGAAGTTTAGATGGTGTATGCTGTTTCCACCTGGGAAGTTAGGGTCTAAAACACTGACAGATTTGGGGAAACGAACAGATTTTTCTTGCCCAAGAGGAAGACGTCTGTGTGGACCCTGCAGCAGCCTGACACGTGTTTCTGTTTCTTTTGCTCCTGGCTCATTGGTTCATCACAGAATTTGGGCAAATTGACTGTAGAGGTATGGATGATAGTTCTTTCGCTGATAATTCATTTGCATGATTCCTTAAGTATCCTCTACAATGCCACTTTCTTTGGTGGAGTTTTGTGAAATTGTTCTTTAGCTACTATATTCTGCAGTTTTTTCCCATCACTATATTTATGAGAACTTAATATTTGTGCTTCTTGATTAAAGTTGGGGTTTTGCTTTTCTAGTTGATTTTGTGTTGTTTTGAACGTTTCACTACTGCTGGGATCGTGCCTTCTTTTTAAAGAATTATTCATTTGTATATCTACCATTCTTATTATAAATATTTATACCAGTTATACCAAAATATTGAATACCAGTTGCCTGCAAGCAATTACTTATGTTTTTCTGACTTTTGATAAGTAGGACATGATATTAATAAATTTGTTTTGAATGCTGTTTTGTTTGTGTACATAGTTTTAAAGAGCTGGGGGTGGGGTGCGGTTCAAGATTGGGAACTCATGTACACCCAAGACAGATTCATGTCAATGTATGGCAAAACCAATACAGTATTGTAAAGTAAAATAAAGTAAAAATTAAAATTAAAAAAAAAATAAAAATAAAAAGAATTATTTCTGGTCGCTATTGAGAAACAATGATAATACGTTCTGGGTTTTCTAGATAGAAGATAGAGGAGAAAAGTTGAAAATGTTTCTGAATATATGAATAATTCATGCTACATATGAATAATTCATGATCAGCAATTAAAGTTCTTGGTCTTCCTGGGTGGTTTAGCAGTGGAGGATCTGCTTGCAGTGCAGGGGATGCGGGAAACTCAGGTTCCATCCTTGGATCGGGAACATCCCCTGGAGAAGGGAATGGCACCCACTTCAGTATTCTTGCCTGGAGAATCCCATGGACTCCGTGGAGGAGCCTAGAGGAGCCTAGTGGCCTGCAGTCCACAGGGTCGCAGAGTCAGACACAACTGAAGCTGCAGAGCACACATGCATGCAATAAAGTTCTTAGATCAAAAGTAAGGAGAAGGCAATGGCACCCCACTCCAGTACTCTTGCCTGGGAGCCTGGTGGGCTGCAGTCCATGGGGTCGCTAAGAGTCAGACACGACTGAGCGACTTCCCTTCACTTTTCAGTTCCATGCACTGGAGAAGGAAATGGCAACCCACTCCAGCATTCTTGCCCGGAGAATCCCAGGGACGGGGGAGCCTGGTGGGCTGCCGTCTATGGGGTCACACAGAGTCAGACACGACTGAACTGACTTAGCAGCAGCAGCAGCAGCATTAGCATCCCAAAAGTAAATAAGAGGTATGCTTGTGGGTTAAGCAGGAATCCTTTTACACAATCATTAATATTGTCTTTTAGGGTTTATGTAGTATTCTATAGTTTTTGTGAATGAACATAAGAAAAATAAGTAATACTTCATATCCTGCTGCATGCTAGACCCCGTTCCAACTATTTTACATATATTGATTTATTTAATTATCAGAAGGATCCTATGTAATAAATACTGCTTCTATATCAATCCAGTAGTCCCTGATTTGCACACTGTAGATGAGGGAGTAGAGCCCACAAGCAGTAAATGAAGCAATAAATGTGCGCCACAGCAAACTGTTAGCAGATTCTAAATGTCAAATAAAATGGCTGATGGTTTTCTCATTAATCAGTGGACCTAGGACACTGACTGAATGTCTCCTGTGTTCGCCTTCTCTCCAACTTGGGGTGCAGGCAGCTAACCAACCCATTTCTTTAATGTTTTTCCCTTTGGAGGCTTAATATATCTAATCTCTATTAAGCAGCCCTCCACCATGCGTTTATACAGGCATAAGAAAGAAGACAGCAAAATTAAAAGAATCAGAAATAAATAATAACATGGAAGTATCTTTGGAACTTGTTAAGATGTGGAAATTGAGTCTCAGAAAAAAATGAAGTAATCAGTGGAAGGGCACACAGTGGGGCTCAGATGTGTTCTGAAATCACACGTGTTTAGACTCAAATCTCACCCCTTCCCACTTGAGTTGCCCTGGAAAAATTAATCCTTCATAGCTTCTGTTTTTTCATGTGTGAAAAACATAGGAAGGATAAAACTTAGTTTTAATGAGAATACTAAGCAAATTAACGTAGTACTTAAAAATATCTAGTTCAGTCTTTATTTCTTAGTGGTGGTGGTTGGTGGTTTATTTGCTAAGTTGTGTCGGACTCTTGCTTCCCCATGGACTGTAGCCCACCAGGCTCCTCTGTCCCTGGGATTTTCTAGGCAAGAATACTGGAATGGATTGCCATTTTCTTCTCCAGGGGATCTTTCTGACCCAGGAATCGAACCCGGGTCTCCTGCATTACAGGCAGATTCTTTACCAACTGAGTTATGTGATAATGCCAATTTTCCTTGGTCCACACTATCTCACTCTCCATGGCTTAATCTGCTATCCTAGGACACAACCCTAAGTCTACCATGCAACTTATGGGGCCAGACAATCCCATTGGCAAGCTTTGCCAACACACAGCTGTTTCATAACAGGTCTATTGACTTCTTCCATCATTAAAATTCTGCAGTCATCATATCTCAGTTTAACTTCATCAGACTTCTTAACAACCATTTAAATGGAAATTGCTGTTGTGGATATGGTTTATTTGATATCAATGAATACTAACACTAGTGAACAGGCAGCCTTTACTAGCCAAATATTTGCCTTTGGAGTCAGCCAGCGATTGTGATTGCTCTTCTTTTATAGCACATATGGTTTCACTTCCAGCAGGTGGACATTTGAAATTTCTAGCAATGTTTATGTATCATTATATAATTACCAACCTGTTGTAAATCAGCCAGCCAGTGGTGATTTGCCAGAATGAGCAATAGCTGAGATTGTGCATTGCTGACTTTTGCATTGTAACCTGGAAGATAGCATCCTTTTTCCTGGTTGGTATGAAATTCTTCTGACATAAGATAATTTTTCAAAAGTTAACTCAATTGATTCTGACTGGTTTGATAGCAAAATAGTCTAGTGTCCATATTGGACTAGAAACAAATCTCTGTTAAGAATCCATATGTGTACTTTTGTTAAAATTCTTAATACATGCTTTCAGTAAAAATCTTGACATAACAAGAGTGATGAATAGATCAGTGCCAGGTCCAAGGGCAGAAAGGAATATAAATTGTTAACATATTGGTAATCATCAATTATTTTAACCATTCAGTGGCCATTGTGTAGACAGAAGAGAGAAGAAAATGATTTTATGATTTATTATCCTACTTTTAAAAAAGAAGAAAGAAAAAGATACGTAAGAGTAGATTTGAAGGTTATTTTATACTTTTCTTATGAAAAAGTAACATTAACATAGTACCAACAGTGCCTGCAATAACAAGACAAAGGGCAAGTTAACATACTTATTTTGTATATCTGTGCAGTTTTGGATAAAGTATCTAAATACATGTGGCACCCAACAGAAGTGTAAGAAATAAAAAGGAGGGCAGGAGTAAATAAACCTTTAATTTAAATTAAAAAAATTTTGCTTTTACTTTAGGAAGATTAGCATTTAAACAATAGACTGCTTTTATATTTCCAGATCTCAGTCACTTTTAGTTGATAGTAAGATTTACTTTTCTTATTAATTTTCAAATAAAATTGATATTATAAATCTGACACATTTGATAAAATATTGAAGAAGAGAGTTTGCCTTAATTTGTTTTCTGTTTCCATTGTTGCCTTTCTCATGTAGGGCTTAGCATTGCATCAGTGCTATGTTATACTGAAAAAAGTAATAACTGAAAAATGAAAAACATAGTTTTTGCTTAAAGCAGCCAGAATAACATGGGAACATTATATTTTTAGCTTTAAAAAAATAACAATGACCATAGAGAACTTTGTTCTCGTGAAGTAGGAATCAACATAGTTCACTGAGTTGGGGAAGACAGAGGAAGAGAGAGAAGGAAAAGTGTCAAATTAGAAATTAAGTGGAAGTGCTGATTCTGATTTCTGTGCCAAAGTGCCATCTCTTTAAATTGTTGACATGCCTCTCCCCTCCCTTTTTTGAAAAACAGAGCAAGATGTTCTGCCTCCACGATTTATAGAAATTAGTACAAATACCTGGGATTATTGGTTATTAAATATTGTATAAATGGAACTTTGAATCAAAGATATAAAGGAAGATGGGGCCCTAATCTTAGGGAGATTAGGTGTTGGAGAAGACTCTGAGAGTCCCTTGGACTGCAAGGAGATCTAACCAGTCCATTCTAAAGGAGATCAGCCGTGGGTGTTCTTTGGAAGGAATGATGCTAAAGCTGAAACTACAGTACTTTGGCCACCTCATGCAAAGAGCTGACTCATTGGAAAAGACTCTGATGCTGGGAGGGATTGGGGGCAGGAGGAGAAGGGACGACAGAGGATGAGATGGCTGGATGGCATCACCGACTCGATGGATGTGAGTTTGAGTGAACTCCGAGAGTTGGTGATGGACAGGGAGGCCTGGCATGCTGCGATTCGTGAGGTTGCAAAGAGTCGGATATGACTGAGTGACTGAACTGAATTGAACTGAATCTTAGGAACTGGTCCTCTGAGGGTGGATTTGTGGTGGATTAGAGCAGAGTCAGTGGGGAATAGGGAGAAACAGAAGTCATGAGGGATAAGCTTTTCCATTCAGTGATTTCAAATTTGTAAAATTTGAGGGTTTCTGGTTCCTCAAAGAAAAAAATCAAACATATTCCTATATAGCTTTACATGTTGATCCTGGGACTCATGCTTTTTTTTTTTTTTTTTAATTTCCTCCTGCTTTTTATGTTTATGGTATCGTGGAGGGAGAATTTCTTCATTCTCAAATGGCTTATTTCCTGCAATTACGGATAAGGCTCTGTAATCAGCATGATGGAAGATTGAACCTGAGTCTCCTGCATTGGCAGGCAGATTCTTTACCACTGAGCCACCAGGGAAGCCCATGATGGAAGATACAAAGGTGAACTGGACACAGAATTTGTCTTTCAGAATGGTGTAGTTAGAGACAGAAGCAAGGTAAGGTCATTAAATGCTGAGTGACTAAATGAACAGTTTTTTGACAGTCACAGTGGCTGTAGGAACACAATTTGTGAAGGGCAAGACTCAATATTTAACATTTATGCTGCTGGCCATTGGGGTTGTTTCCATATCCTGGTTAATATAAACTGTGCTACAATGAATATTGGGGTGCACGTGTCTTTTTAAATTATGGTTTTCTCTGGGTATTGCCCAGTAGTCTGATTGCTGGATCATGTGGTCAATTAAACTTCAAAAATAAATAAAAAAACATAGTAAAAGAGAAAAAAAATTAACATTTAGCCTAACTGAAGGAATGGTTAACTAGTACTTACTGATTTATTAAATTTACTAAATGGGCTTCCCTGGTAGCTTAGAGGGTAAAGAATCTGCCTGCAATGAAGGAGACCTGGATTTGATCCCTGGATTGGGAAGATCCCCTGGAAGAGGGCATAGCAACTCACTCCAGTATTTTTGCCTGGAGAATTCCCATAGATAGAGGAGCCTGGTGTGGTGGGCTGCAGTCCATGGGGTCACAAAGAGCTGGACCTGACTGAGCGAGTAAGCACAAATGAAGTTGGTCTTCAAAGTCCATTTAGACAGTGTTCTCTCTGATCATTTCTGTGTGAATCATTGAATATTGTTCTGGTTTTTAGTGGTGTGAGGGCATGCTTTTTCTTTTAAATACAGATTATATTATTTAATCTTTATTTGTAGAGACCTTGCCAAGAGCCATCAACATTAACTATTATAATACTTAATGTTTGGGAGTTGAAGGAAGTTATAGAGCAATCAGTAAATCCATGACTCCTGCATTTTAAGAGTTTAAATGCAAGGGAGTTTTAGTGATTCAGGCAGATATGTAAACTAGTATCTCTAGTACAAGTGGCTAAATTGTAACTCGAAGAACAAACCCTACTGGGAGTTGGAGGAGATTTAGGTCACACTGAGTATATCAGTTTGGATACATATCTTGACAGGTAGAATGATTTCTTTTTCTAATTTTATCTGACATGGGTATGATTCAACTCTATAACTCTGAGTTACTGTAGAAATTAAGTGGAATGGTTACAGATTAGAGGGGGGATGGAAAAAATGGCAGCAGCAATAGGGTGCCTGTCCGTACTTTATCACTTTCTAGAGTATGTTCTTTGCATTTATTCTCACCAAGAAAACTGGAATTGATTTCTTGTTTTCTAAGGTGGATCCAAAGAGAGGGGTGGTATCTTTTCTTTCTTATTTTTTTTTGTCACATTTACAGAGTGATATGATACAAGACTGATTTATTCATTGGAAATAGTCTGAGTATGGGGTGGGGTTAGGTTCTAGAGTTCTTATTTCAATCAGAATGCTATAATAATGATTAATATATTAATCAGATAATCTGCAAACTTGTAATTTAACGTCTATGGAGCAAATCAAATTTATTCAATACATATTCATTGAACAAATAAATGAACAGATTGGGACATCGGTGGTGTTTTATTGGTATAAATGATGGTGAAATTAAGAGAAAGCTCTTTTATGATTGTACCAGACATTCGGTTTCCTAGAAGATGATGGCCAAGGAGGAATGATGTGCAGAAAAGAGGTGTGAGAGTGCCAGAGAGACTCCATATGGTTGCTGGGGTCCAAATAATGATGGTTGTTCTTGTGTTTCTGAAAATCTTGGAGTCAGGCTTAAAATGCTGTTTTGGGACACAGATACTCATTTAAATATGACTTCTCAAATCTTTGAAATACAGGTATCAATATATAAGGCATATATAACTGCTAATGCATATAATATAGCCTCCCTTCTTCTCTGGAAATGAAATCATCAAATTTCTATATCTAGGTCTTATTTATGTAAAGGAATATGTTTTAGAATTTTTCCAATATATTTGTATGTGATTTTATAAGCAAGTACTTGTATATGTGCCTTCTAGATTTGGATAGAGAAAATAATTGTTTAGAAATAATAGATTAAGTAAATTATTAGAGACTAAAAATATATTTCTTTAAATTTCCTTTTAGTATAGTGTGTAGAGCATGGACCCTACAGTCAGGATTGTGTTTAAGTCCTATCTGAGTTTGAATCCTGACTCTACCTCTTTATTCAGCTGATTGGAGGAATTTAATGATCTCTCAGTTTCCTCATCTGTAAAGTGGAGATGAATAGTCTTTCTTTTTGTGGTCGGGGCAGCTTTATAGGTACTCAGCCAGTGCTCAGCTCATGCTCTGGCACTCAGAATTTGGCCCTGTGCTTGTTGAAGCTCCATGGTTGTCATCTTGACATTTTTAGTGGGTTTTACTGTGGATTTATGTATGTAATGATGTCAGATGGGACAGTGTCACTTGCACTGGGGGCTTGCAGCCTTGCCTTATGTGTGGTTCTGTCTGCTCCTGTCTCCTCACTTCTCTGGAGGGGTTCTGGGATGCCCCTTCTCATGCCCTCTCTGTCTCTCCAGGCCTCCAGTGGGGCCTGGGCGTGGGCTCTGGGGATGTCAGGTCAGCTAATGGTGCACCTGCTGAGTGTCAGGGATAGGAGATGGTCCAAGCACCTGTGAAGATCTGCCTCCACCCTGCAAGCATCTCCTGATAGGCTGAGAGAGAAAGACCCTGGAAGAAAGGAAAAAAGCTTTTATCCTTCAATTTTTTATTTTTATTATTTTTTTATCCTTCAATTTTAACAAGGGACCCTGCATTTTTATTTTGCATTGAACCCTGCAAATTGTGTAACTGACCTTGAATAGGGTGTTTTTAGGACTGATGTTAAAGCAACTGGAATGATGCCAGTAATAAAGTAGACACTACAGAAAGCATTGCTGTTGTTACCTGACATGTTCACATATTTGTAAGTGATACTTATATGTGTTATAATGTGTTTATATAACATAATAATTTCATAAAATAGATGATTAATATTATTTCCTAGTACATGTTGTCATGAACAGTCTTTATTGCATCTATATAGAAATAGATCATTTAACTAATATTATTTCCATGTACATGTTGCAACTTGATGTAAATAAATCCTTAAAAAATAATAGATGGCTTCCAATTGGTTTTTAATATATGAAGTCTAGTTAAGTATTGTAGAATTCATTTTTGTATTTTTCAGTACAACTGTAAAAATATCTGTAAGATAAAAGTTATATGCCAATGCAAAGTATATCCACTTTTGTACTGCATTTAGATGTGAAACAAACATGTTGCAGATTTTCCTTCACTAACATACTTTATTCTGTCTAGTAGCAGAAGAGAAACAAACTCAGCCCTGATATTTATGCTCTGTGTTTATCTTGTTGTATATCCTCTTGTGGTGTATACAGTCTACTTTCTGTATCCCTGCTTTAGCTATTTAGAACTGTGTTATTCTTTTTCTTTCTTGTCCAGAAAATATCTTTGGGATACTATAGAAATGAATTCTTTTGTTTAGGTTTTATTCAATAGAGTGAGATTAAAACAGATTTTATATACCATACATGAATACTTGGTGTATATATTGCAAATGTTGAGAGCTTAAGGAAGAAGGCTGCTCTTGGCTTCAACAATAGTGTTGTCTTTCTTTAATCTTTAAGTAACATTCTGAACTTGACTAGCTATACAAAGAGCAGATGGTAAAATGGTGCCAAGTTGACATTCACCATCTGCTTCTTACATATATAATTTTGTATGCTAAAAAATGATATAGCAGGGATCTGCTATTTACTGGTTGTTGGTTAGAGAAACTGCACCATTTGGGACAGTCGTATTTTAGCTTGAATACCTTCATTACATAATCGTAAGCAAAGAAACTTGTCATGATAGAGCTCCATATGTGGTTTTGTCTATTATTTGCATGTATGAAATTTCATTGTTGTTTATGATAAAAACTTGAGATAGGACCAGAAATCATAGAAGAGTATATTTGGTGCTTAGTTGAGTTTGACAAATGCCTGGACAGATTAAACAGTGTCTTTGCCCTAAACTGGTAATAAGCATTCCCTGCCTTCTGGTTTAATTTAAACTGGGATGGAAGGAAAGAAGGCTTTTAGCCAAACAATACTCAGTTCTTACACATAATATGCGAAAGGACAATCTGGATTTCCGAGCTAAGCTATCTCAGAGTTGATCAGGAACAAAGCCAGGCCACCCATCCTATTATAGAAAAAGTGTGGATGGATGAAGAGAGCTTAGATTAACCCTTGCGCCCTACTTGCTCAGTCAGGATGGGTTTCCCATCCTTTGGAAGGGTGCCCTTTTCTGTTAGATATCCCAGAGTCCTTTTCTCTCAGTTTAAGCCACATGCCTTAGCAAGAGACAAACTCCAAAGTAGCTGCAGATAATAGCCTCATTCCCCCACTGCTTCTCCTCACCTCAATATTAAGTGTGGGCTTGATGGCAGAGTGAGACTGATGGGATAGCAATTCTCTGCTAAATTAGAGAGATACATCATTGAGAAGTGCCTCAAAGGAAGGAGAAAGAGACATAAGGAGTTAAGCTTGTGAGCCAGGCTGCTAATGTATAAAGAATAAATTAATAATGAGTGTAATTTGCCATGTATTTTCTAGTATCCATAAAGCAGGATTATACTATACATGGACCTAATATGGAGCCAATATGTAATCTTCAGAGGAGCTGAGAATTCCAAACTTCCATGCAGCATTTCTCTTTTTGTTTAGATGGACACAGTTAAAAATGATTACCATGGAATTATTGATATGAGTAGAGCATTTTTTCACCAGTACCACAGTGGTGTGTCTTAGTTTTCATTGTTATCACTAGCCAGGGAGAAAAAATAATCACATATAAATCAGAAAAAGATGGTGAGAAATAACTATATTTTGAGTGGATGTTTAAAAGCAGAGACATTACTTGTCAACAAAGGTTCGTCTAGTCAAGGCTATGGTTTTTCCAGTGGTCATGTTTGGATGTGAGAGTTGGACTATAAAGAAAGCTGAGCGCCAAAGACTTGATGCTTTTGAACTGTGGTGTTGGAGTAGACTCTTGAGAGTCCCTTGAACTGCAAGGAGATCCAACCAGTCCATCCTAAAGGAGATCAGTCCTGACTGTCCATTGGAAGGACTGATGCTGAAATGGAAACTCCAATACTTTGGCCACCTGATGTGCAGAACTGACTCTTTGGAAAAGACCCTGATGCTGGGAAAGATTGAGGGCAGGAGGAGAAGGGGATGACAAAGGATGAGATGGTTGGATGGCATCACCACTCAATGGACGTGAGTTTGAGTAAATTCCTGGAGTTGGTGATGGACAGGGAGGCCTGGTATGCTGCAGTTCATGGAATCGCAAAGAGTCGGACATGACTCAGCTACTGAACTGAACTGAAGTGAGACCCATGTTGCTTTTTGCTTTGGGGAATGTTAAATGCCTCTCACAGCTGGCTAAAATTGATGTGTACTAAATCTTTGAACCTCTTGGCAGAGGAAGGTGGTGTTAGAATTTACTGCAGTGGTAATTTTTATTGTACACCTTTAGTTCATCTGGGACTTGAACATTGCTTTCAATCTTTATGACATTTTTGTTTTATATTATTCAGGAAGAACATTAGACAATTCCTGTGGTTGGTGGCAATTATGGGGCATTTAATAAATGGTCTTTGATTCTAGAGGATAAAATGTCAGTGTGAGTGTATGCTTAGTCACTCAGTCATGTCCAACTCTTTGCGACCTCATGGTCTATAGCCCACCAGGCTCCTCTGTTCCTGGGATTCTCCAGATAGCAATACTGGAGTGTGTTGCCATCCCCTTCTCCGGGGATCTTCCCGACCCAGTAGTCAAACCCAGGTCTACTGCATTGGCAGGCAGATTCTTTACCATCTGATCCACTTGGGAAACCCAAAAAGTCAGTGTACTATATTCCAAAGGAATGATCATTGTTGAATCCAGCTAATTTTTGTCCTATGTACCTTATGCAGATGTTTCCTTTTATTAATACTTTTAGCAACTGGGGACCACATGTCCATTTTCACATAGCAGAAAAATCTCTGGAATTGAGTTTTGTGGTTAGCAAAAAATAAATAAAAATGCCTAAGGCCCTTCATTTGTAGGTACTATGGTACTATATTGAAAAATAAATGTGTATGTGTATTTTATTATAATATTGTTATGTTTTTTTTTCTGGTGAAAAACCTACTTAAGACTTTTTTCTGCTCACCCTTTTAATTTTCTTCTCACTATTCCATATTTTTCTCCATCCATACATCATTTTATGATACTTTGAGAACTAAAAAAATCATTAATGCATGAAAATGATAAGTAATATGAGAATTTTCTCTTGGTTAAGTGGAAATGTAGTTTCTCTTATAAAATTGAAAGTGTTCTTCTCTTATAGACTGTAGTTAAAGATTATTTGAAAGAAAACTTTTTTTTATTAAAACCATTGTATTAAACTAATTGTTCAAGATAAAGGCCACTTGGTAATTACAATTGAGACATTTTGCTGGACTTAAAAATGTTTTATTTCCATTTAGTGTAAAGGTCAGCAGTCCATTGTATTTACAAAGAGCATTACACTCACTCTTCAACCATATTAAAAATTTTACAGTTGGAAAAAATTAACCTAACTCAGGGGAAAAGAGCTGAGGCTAATGAATAGAAAGGAAAAAATTTGGTAAAGTTACTTCAGATTAACAATTATGCTAGTTTGTTATGTAGATGGCAAATGTACAGTTTCAAATGAGTTTAAACCTATATGGAAAAATGTATATGTTGAGTTTTAAGTAAGTAGCAAGTTAGGCAAAATATCTTGGTGACTTATAGACTTACAAAAAATGTAAGCAATTTAGATTGTATGTAGGTCTTTCTTTAATAAGCCTTGAACTTCACATTTGTTTACCATCTTGTATGTACTGTGATAATACTCTATTAAATTTATGTTGTCACTGCAACGTAAATGCTTATTATTATGTCCTTTTTACAGATGCAGAAACTAAGGCCATGCATGACACAATAATCAGTATAACATAGCACAGAAAGGGGTGGGCTTGATGAGTATCCAGGTCTGTTTGACTCTAAATTGTAGGCCTTCTCACTATACCACACTAACTGTGTGGCCCTGACTGAGGACTTTATTTATTTAGGGAACAGTTTCTTAATATAAAGAGAAGATTTAGAAATTTATATCAGAAATCTCATTGCTCTCAAATTGTGATAACTTAGTTTCGTTCCTTGTTTTAATATTTAGACCATAAAGTATTTACAAAGGTTACATATTATACAATATAGTCAATAAAATATTACCTTGATACCTTACACAGCACTTCAGAATGATAATCTGTGTTCATCCGAAGTTGAATTTTAAAAGGCTATTCAGTTTACATTAGCACTGAGAAAAATTAGAGAAAAGTGAATTGCTATATAATTTATGGAAAAGTTTACTAGAAATTAGTTGGATTATATTTTGTATTATTTTGTAAATGTATGGAGAAGACACTGAAATGTGAAAAAACTTATTTTACCTTATGATAATTTAGCTTTGTCATATTTAAGCTATGTTTGCTAATATACAAGTAAACAGGGAAAGTTGATAATTTGTCATCTTTGTCCTATTTTAAAAATAAAGCTTAATAAATATAAGCTTTTAAAAAGCCTATCTGTATGAAATGAAGTAAAAGCTAATGTCTACTACAAGTTCTTTGTCATGTTCTTAAAACTACAGTAGTTCTGATAACTTTAAATGAATTTATCTAGATATTGCAAAGGTAACATATTGTCCTCACAAAATAATAGCTCAACTTCTAGTTTACTCTTTTTTTCTGTTTTACTTTGGTGTTTAATGAGGAATAAAGGCAGTAAACAAACAAACAAAAAAAATGGAACACTCTCTTTCCTCTTGAAGTGGATGAAACATTTCTAGCAATCCTGTTTCAAAAGAGTTTGTCATACTTTTAAATGAATGATTTAATATAAGGATAAATGATAACATGGACATTATTTTATATGATAAAGTAGAATTTTAAAGCTAAAATTTATTTGTCTTATTTTTGCTCACAGTGTATTTAAAGTTATATCAAAGGTAGATACATGTCTATAAAACAGGAAATTGAAAGCATCTAGTTTTATAGTAATATCTGCATTTTTTTTTAAAGTATGTTAACACTCCCTTCCACAAAGCAAGGGCTTCCCTGGTGGCTCAGCTGGCAAAAAATTGCCTGCAATGTGGGAGACCTGGGTTTCATCCCTGGGTTGGAAAGATCCCCTGGAAAAGGTAAAGGCTATCTACAGCAATATTCTGGCCTGGAGAATTCCATGGACTATATAGTCCATGGGGTCACAAAGTTGAATACAACTGAGTGACTTTCACTTTCATCACAAAGCAGTGATTTGTTTTTTCCTGTTGAGTGCTGCTTAACACTTAAGGGTCACTGACTGATATCTTCTGGATATTTTAATTCACATTTGAATACAGAGTACCTGCTAATGAGGGACAGGCAGAAGAAAATAAGCAGAATTTCACTAATTCGAAGTTTGACAGTTTTGTTACTATGTAACCGTTGGACAGCCAGATCATTATTAGTGCCCTTGGAAAAAAGAACAGAGATACTTTGAAATGCCAAAAGTTAACCCAACACAAATCTTTGTTAAATCAAAAATATTGATTGAGTTGATCTTATATGCCAATCAGTCAGTGTAAATGGTTGACAAAACCCTTTCCCCAGAGCAGTTTGATGTGTAGTGGAATTTGATAGGATGTTTACTATTTACTAAAAGTAAATATGATAAATATGTACATTTAAGCAGTTGAGGGGTAAGAATCCATCTTATATGGTGTGACATAGGAGACTCTCTCTGAAGAACAGTGTCTCATTGTAACTCAATAATTTTCATTTCTTCAGCATGTTTTGCATGCTATAAATGCATCATCTCTAATTATAACCAGAATAATTCAAGGAAGAAATTCTAATATAGTAACTGAATGCACACTTTCTTCTATCTGGCTGTAAACTCAATTTCTTTTCACATTGTATTGCCTTCCTGTGACTTCTGCAGTCTGAATTATAAAGTAACAGGATGAGAGAGATAGAAGGAGCCTTCAGTTCAGTTCAGTTCAGTCACTCAATTGTGTCTGACTCTTTGCGACCCCGTGAACTGCAGCATGCCAGGCCTCCCTGTCCATAACCAACTCCCTGAGCCTACCCAAACTCATGTCCATTAAGTCAGTGATGCCATGCAACCATCTCATCCTCTGTCCTCCCCTTCTCCTGCCCTCAATCTTTCCCAGCATCAGGGTCTTTTCAAATGAGTCAGCTCTTCACATCAGGTGGCCAAAGTATTGGAGCTTCAGCTTCAACATCAGTCCCTCCAATGAACACCCAGGACTGATCTCCCCTAGGATGGACTGGCTGGATCCTTGGCAGACCAAGGGACTGTCAAGAGTCTTTTCCAGTACCACAGAAGGAGGCTTAAGGGCCATCTATTCAAATCTCAGTTTTACATCTTTGTAAAGGATGGAGAATTGCATGGACTCTTTGGAAGGGCCAAAGAGTTTCATGAACTTGTCAGGGACGAACAGAGACTAAAACTTCAGTCTTCTAGTTCCTAGTACTTGTTCTTCCAAAGCCCTTTTCTAATACCATTCAGGAGCAATTAATCATGTACTCTCTTGGGATGTAGCTTGTATTACTCAACTCTTTTTGATGTATGTATGTGTGTGTGTGTGTTCATGTGTGTGTGTGCTAAGTGGCTTTAGTTGTGTCCGACTCTTTGTGACCCCCATGAACTATACAGTCCATGGAATTCTCCAGGCCAGAATACTGGAGTGGGTAGCCATTCCCTTCTCCAGGGGATCTTCCCAACCCAGGGATTAAACCCAGGTCTCCCACATTGCAGGTGGATTCTTTACCAGCTGAGCCACCAGGGAAGCCCAAGAACACTGCAGTGGGTAGCCTATCCCTTCTCCAGGGGATCTGTCTGATCCAGGGATCTAACCAGTTTCTCCTGCATTGCAGGCAGATTCTTTACCAGCTGATCTACCAGGGAAGCCCTAGTTGCTCACAAGTGCTTTTTAATTTAATTTTCAAAATTTTTTCTTTTGACAAATAGCCTTTGGTAAATAGAATGCAGATGTAACCAGTACAGGTTTTAGTATATACTGAATAGTGTTTTAGGAAGGTAAGTCTTCTAGAGATAAACTGGGTAAATTTATCCTGATCCAAGGAGGCAGCGGTGACTTTGGAGGAAAAAGGTAAACTCAAGACCTTGTCAAACAAACAAATGAAAACCCCACAGCGTGTGGTAGCAAATTGAATTAAATAAAGTGATGGTGAAGATTTATGGTATATAGATACAAATGGAGAAGGAAATGACAATCCGCCCCAGTAATCTTGCCTGGAGAATCCCATGGACGGAGAAGCCTAGTAGCTTACAGTCCACGGGGTCGCAAAGAGTCGGACACGACTGAGCGACTTCACCTCACCTCACCTCACCTCACCTCAGATACACATGTAATCTTGTCCCTACTAATGAGACCAGGTGAAAAATCAGAAGCCAGTCCTCTGTGTTCTCTTTGAGGGGATGGCAGTTATCATGACACCGTTACTGAGACTGAGCTTGCAGTGTCTGGGGCTGGAACCATATGGGAGAAGATGGTGAATTAAACACAAGGGAAGCAAGTGCGGTTGAATGCTGAGACTGGGGCATTGTGGAGCTCAGGGTTGTAAGTCGTCCTGGTCCGTCTGTGAGCTTTCTCTTTTGTGTAATTAGAATTGCATCTCTTAAAGAGATAGGCTTGATGGGAATCCATTTTTTAAAATCCATTCAAACAAGTATAGAGACAGGATTCCCAATCTCATTTTTACTAGATTTCTTTGAAATATATGCAGGCTGATGAGTTGTGATTGTCCAATTTCATGTGTTAGTTGCTCAGTTGAGTCCAACTCTTTGCAACCCCATGGACTGTAGCCTTCCAGGCTCCTCTGTCTGTGCAGTTTTCCAGGCAAGGGTACTGGAATGGGTAGACATTCCCTTTCCCAGGGGATCTTCCTAACCCAAGGATTGAAGCTGGGTCTCTTGCATTGCAGGCAGATTCTTGACCATCTGAGCCATGAGGGAAGCCACAAGTAGAGTCAGTTTCTCTCCCTTTTTTCTTTTGTCAGTGTCCTACATAAAACTATGACCTAGCTTGGACGTGATTTCAAATAGTTTCCTTTAAAGCTGTTTCTCACAGAGCGAAGTATTAGGCATGTCTAAACATTCTACCAACAGGTATAGGGTACAGAGTAGACAGTTTTGACTCGGTGTCAGTTTGACCTGAAAGTCCTTAGTAACTGATTCCATACTTAACTGGATTGTGTGTAGTACACCACTCACAAGCTGTTCAAAGAACAGGTACCGAAATACTTTAAACTCTTAAAATATAGAAAGTATATGTCACATGATATAACAGGCTCTGTTCTCTTGTTTTCCTGTGTGACCTTGGTGTGTCCCTGTGGGTGTGCTGTTGGGTCTCCGTTTGCCTAGGGACAGTGTGCCTTTGCTTGTGCTCATTTACACTGTAGGGAGAAAGTGACTTCTTACTTCCTCTTATTCCATGGACTTGATGAAAGGCCACAGGTTATGTGCTCTCAGTGACACCTGACTCTTTTGTATGCTGTTTCTGGATTGTTCAACTTGCAGATGGAAGGTTAATCATATAGCCTCCCTGTTTCATTCATTAATATTTCAAAAATGATTAAGCAAGAAAAATAGGAGATCCTGTAGATGTATATAGACTCTAACTTAGTTTCGTGTGGTGTAGAGTAGACTTTGTCTGGTGGAGAATAAAGAAATGCATATTGTTGGAAGTTTACCCTGGTGTGACTTTTTTCTCCAAAAGATATTTTAAGAAATAAGCTTGTGTACAGGAAGCATGTTTTAAAATAACATTTTGGAACTAAAAATCAAATAGTTTAAAGTCAGAGTGACTAATGTATTCCTCTAATGTTTGAAATGTTACCATTATTTGGAAAGTGTTGTAATCTTGCTGTAGGTATTGGGAAGCAAACATATTTCTCAGTAAGAGATGGTGATCCAACCATCATGAGATAGAACATTTTTGATCCTATACAAAAGAACAGAAGCCTTATCCTGCAAATCAAAATTGTGGTCTTCCTTTAAATTCATTTTTTTTTCTTTCAAGAATTAAGGGTTTTGAGCGGAAAGTGAATCAGTTATTTATTCATCCAAGATTCAGTGCATGGGGAAAGTGAGGGTCAGAAAGATGAAATAATCACCCAAGACCACACAGGCATGAAGGGAGAGACTGGGATTTGATTCAGGATGTCCAGCTCCTGGCCAAGAATTATTAACCATGCACTTTATTCCCACAGCTGTCTTCTGTAACTCACTGTGCTGTTTCTCAGCCTAGAGTTTCTATGAGTGTTTCAGAATCGATGGTATTTTCTATAGTCTGAATAAGAGCATGTGCTGTGTCTATGCAGATGTGTGTGCTTAGGTGTGTGTGCACAGGTGTGCATGGTGTAAGGGCATCAGGCTGAGAGTGCCTGAAGCAGCCGGCAGTGGTGGGACTTGGGCAGTTTTAGGAAAAGGAGCAGAAGGGAAAATCAGAAGATTCTTCTAGTCTGTAGGTTGTGAAGGCTGGGATATAAGAGGAAATGATTGTTTTATGTGTTTTCCAGATTTTTGAACCAGTCTTCATTTAGAACCACCATCAACCTTTCTGCTCACTTCAGCCCTGTAATAGTCCATTGCATGAACTGCTTCTGTCTAGTGGATCGTGCAATGCTGATTCAGTGGCAGAAGGAGTTCTTGTTCAAGGGATCAGAAACAGATTTCTTTTTCTTTTTAATTCATTCATTTTCAAATGAAGGATAATTGCTTTACAATGTTGTGTTGGTTTCTGCCATGCATCACCATGAATCAGCCATAGGTATACACATGGCCCCTCCCTCTGGAACCTCCCTCCCACCTCCCACCCCTCCAGGTTTTGACAGAGTCCCAGTTTTGAGTTCCCCGAGTCATACAGCAAATTCCCATTGGCTGTCTATTTTACACATGGTAATGTGTGTTTCCCAGGACAGATTTCTTAATTTAATTCTGGTAATGCCTAGAAGTCATGTCAATCCATGATGTGAGAAATGGGTGGAAAATTCAGCTTTACTATTTTTTTTAACTAAACTTACATTTTTCTTACTGAATAGGCTCAAGCACATGGAGTAGTTAAACTTCACTTCTGTTCTGTGACCCTTGTATCTGCCAAATATCACCATTTCTGTTTCCCTTTAGAAGTTCAGCTTTTTAAATTCAACTAGTAACGTACCTGTTTTCAATAGTTTTTTTTTGTTTGTTTTTGTTTTTTTACAAATGGTAGTTTTCAGGCTCTCTCACATAAGTATGTTTTGTGACTTAATTCAATTTTTAAAATAATCGTGATTACGTCTTTTAAGTGCTAGTGTGTCCCCATTCAGTGGCTAATGTAATGCTAATTGCAGTCAATAGTAAATAAATTGTTAGTGAATGAAAGTCTATCTGTAGATGTTCATGTAATTCAGGTGTTTCTACTATGATTCTTTAAGATTCCTCACACTGAAGAATTTTCGCATCTAAACAAACCTATTTAATATATGCCATTACAGGTATGTCTGGGAATTGGGGAAGGAGATATTTTGAAGCAGAGAGGAGTCAAACAAGGAGACCCATATAATTGACATGATGCCCCTTTGAGTCAGCTCCCGAATAGGAAGGAATTTTGACTGTACAATCCAGTTAACAATGACCCTGAACTGAATTTATCTGAAACTACTATCTTGATCCTATACTGTAAAGTTTGTACAGATAATGCTTACCAATTTGCCACTGAGTATCTGTGTTAATAAATTCATTTCAGTTTCAAAGCATGGTTGGTAGAGCCAGTTTCTTAGATTTGATTTCTTCCATTTACAACTCTGTGATCTTTGATGAATTATTTAGCCCTGTGTTCTGAATCAGGTCATTTTCTTTATCTGTAAATAAAGGCTTATAGATGAAGTAGATTCTAATAGTAGATTCTACCTCATGGAGCTGTTGTCAAGTTAATATTTCTAAAGTCCTTTGAACAGGGCTCAGCAAATGGTATACACTGAATTCTTATTGGCAATAAACTGTAGAGAACTAGGACATCCCAGAATCTAAAGTTAAATATAATGTTACCTGTTGGAGTCATTTGGTGATTTGGTCTTGGGTTTTAGAAATTATTTTAAAAATTTCGTTCTTTGATTTATCAGTTATTTGTTGAGCATTTGCTTTGTACTGTAGATAGTAGAACTGATTCTGCCTCTGATATCAGTGCTACCTTTTATCTGTTTCATGTTCTTCCCTTTATAAAGCCTTTCCAAATGTTAGCTTATATGGCTTTCCTGTGAAAACTATGAGATAGCAACCTAAATGTCCATTGATAGAGGAATAGATAAAGAGGATGTGGTACATATATATACAGTGGAATATTACACAGCCATTAAACAGAATGAAATAATGCCATTTGCAGCTACATGGATGGGTCTAAAGATTGTTATAATGGGTGAGGTAAGTCAGACAGATAAAGAGAAATGTGATATTCCTTAATGTGGAATATAAAAAAAAGATGATGCAAATGAACTTATTTACAAAGTGGAAACAGATTCACAGACTTAAGAGAATGAACTTATGGTTCCTGAGGGGAAAGGTAGGGAGAGACGGCGTAGTTAGGGAGTTTAGGATGGATATGTGCACACTTCTGTGTTTAAAATGAATAACCAACAAGGACCTACTGTATAGCAGAAAGGATTCTACTCAATATTATGTAACAACCTAAATGGGAAAAGAATTTGAGAAAGAATAGATGCATTTATATGTATAACTGAGTCACTTTGTTGCACGCCTGAAACTGTCACAGCACTGTTAATCAACTATGCTCCAATATAAAATAAAAAGTTAAAAAAATACCCCAAAACTATGAGGTAGCTAAGAAAAATTATACTGCCAGTTTCTGGATGAAGTAACTTTTCACTGGGATGTAAAGATATCCTTCATGACAGGAAGTACAATTTAGGTAATTTCTTTTCCTTCAACACACCCATCTCATTGTAGGAAGAGCCTTGCTTATTTGCATTCCCTTGGAGCCTGCTGTTTGTTGCCTCTGCAGGTTTACACGTGGATCACCTGGACCAGGAACAACCATCCATGCTGATTTGGGTTCTTCTAAGGCTGCTGCTGCTGCTAAGTCGCTTCAGTCGTGTCTGACTCTGTGCGACCCCCTAGACGGCAGCCCACCAGGCTCCCCCGTCCCTGGGATTCTCCAGGGAAGAATACTGGAGTGGGTTGCCATTTCCTTCTCCAATGCAGGAAAGTGAAAAGTGAAAGTGAAGTTGCTCAGTCATTTCCGACTGTTGGCGACCCCACCGACTGCAGCCTACCAGGCTGGACCACAGTAATTCTATCCTTAGGTTTTTTGTTTTTTAATTTGTAGAAAAAAATTTTCTGAATATTACCAATATTGCATTTTTAAAACAATAAATTGAACATATTTGATTTATTCACAAAACATTTTAATATTTCTGATGTTTCTCTTTATCCTGTTGTGTCTTTGGCTTAACCAAATCCTGGTTCCTTTTTAATTTTTTTTATCATTTTGCATATCTGACTTCCCACCTTTCCACATTTAAATTCAAAGTCCAGGCTGCTTATTTTTCCTTCAACATAGACAGAAATCTGAATAGGATGGGCAAAGTAAAACTGCCCATCAGATATGTAATGGGCCTCTCTAATAGATCTGATTGAATTGATTACCCGGTGGAATAAAAAGCATAAGGCACTTATCATTTAGTCATAAATTTATTCATTGCAAAGAACCACATCCCATTAATTTTATGTAATTCGGTAATTCCCAGTAGCTGCTGCTGAAATGTGTTCCCCCTTGGTTTTGTGTAGTGACATTCTCTGGAGGGAAGAGAACTCTATTGTGTATGTAAACTTTAAAGGGCTGAAAGATTTTCAGAGCATTCCCAATTTGAACTATTGCTTTGATCCTACTTCTATTCTCATTCTTAAAAATGCTTTCCTCCACTATATTTCTAAACCCAAGTACTTGTAGAACTGTAGAGTAACATGACATTTAAACCATTTGTTCTTGTGTTCCAGGAGATACCTGAAGAAGTAGTTGCTATAGCCTCCTGTTACCCTAAACCTCTTTGGTCAAACTGTCCTATGTTACAGTCACTTAAGATCTAGCTGATCAGTGTACAGGAAAATCTGCTAGAGCCCACCACCACAGGGGAGTTACATTTTAACTGTTATTATGCTTGAAGAGTGAAGTGTTGGTGTGGCTTGCTGTGCAGAGAGAATCCCCATTGTAACTGATTCCCTAAGGGAAGTGAAATTCGCTCAGTAGTGTCTGACTCTTTGCGACTCCACAAACAGTCCATGGAATTTTCCAGGCCAGAATATTGGAGTGGGTAGCCATTCTGTTCTCCAGACAATCTTCCCAACCCAGGGATTGAACCCAGGTCTCCCACATTGCAGGCAGATTCTTTACCAGCTGAGCCACCAGGAAAGCCCCAGTTGATTCCCTAAAGGAGTGATAATTTTGACAAGTTAGTTTTAGCCTGTGTTGGAATGTCAGCTTTTTGTGTGAGTGTCTATTCCAACAATTTATCTTAATATATGATTGGAGAAAAAACTGGGAAAGCAAAGATGAATCACTAAATGATTATCATTTTCCTCTCTACCCATCAGTTTGTATTTAACTATTACCCTCATGATTACTATCTACTTGCTTTTCTCTGTTGCTGCCTCTTGTTTCCAAATTGTGATAATTAAATATCCTAACTTTCTCTAGATCCTCTCCTATATCTGGATAGAATTATATTCTTCTGGAATTGCTTTTCTTCTTTCTGTAAAGACAGAATTTTAAATTTATTTATTTTTTTCCTTCATGGATGTTTGTTTGCTTTAAGTTGGGCTATTGAGATTTTGACATTACTGAGAGAGAGAAAGGGAGTAATCAACAGTGACATCAAAGTCCTTTAATGCTTTCAGGAACGATAGTAAACAAATGTTTAAATTTTGTTGGAAAGTAGAATTCGGTGAGCCTGTGAATTTTTAAGAAAATGATCTATTTGCCTCTGACAGGAGTGAGATGCTTGTATTTGCATAAGGTAAGGTGCAATGGAGAACCGAAGAACTTCAGTTACATCTGTAACCTTTCACAGTTATTGGCAGAAATAAACTTTTGTTTAAAGTTCTGCTTATGAGATTCAATAACTCCTCATAATCTGTTTCCTGACCTTTAGTAAACTTTCTTTGTAGATAGAGGAAGTTAATTTAATTGTTGATGATAGATGGGTATGTTTCAGTTATACTAGGGAGTACCAGCAAATGGGAGGATGGTTACGTTAGAGTTTTAATCCTAAAAATAATTATGAGTCATCAAAGTGCCAGTAAAGTAATAATTGTGTAAGACATTCAAAACATCTTAGGTCAGAGAGAGAATTAAGTCTCAGAAGGCTCGTCGAGGGATAGATGATAGGATATATTTGAGAATGTAATTCTAGTTTCTAGTGAATAGAGTAGGTTCTCTTTTTACATCCATTAAAATTGAAGGGCTTCTCACCAAAATAAGATTCTAGCCTATAGTCTGAGATAAATATTTATTTTGAAGTAGATAAAACTCTTAATTTTTGAATCCTAAATCTTCCAGCTATGCACTTTTACAGTGTAGATAGCCCCAGGAGAGGTAAGTATTTTATATGGAGGAAAGTAAGCTTGAATAATATTCCCTGACCTCCATATTTAGTATATTTTGCTTATTATTTTTTTATTTGAATATAGTTGATTTTCAGTGTTGTGTTAATTTCTTCCATATAGCAAAGAGAATCAGCCCTATATACACATATATCCACTCTTTTCTAGACCCCATTCCCATATAGGTCATTTCAGAGCACTGACTAGAGTAGGTTTTTTATTAGTTATCCATTTTATGTTAAGTAGTGTGCATGTACCAATTTGAATCTCCCAATTATTTTTGGTTTTTAAGACTTTTTTTGTAATATATTTAATTTTTGTCATTTTATATATAAAATTATACTAAGCATTTGTAAGCTGCTGTTTTAACTTAAAAATAAGATATTAACTTTGTCTTAGCAAAACTGAATTCTTTATTTCTTGAATTAAATCATTTTTGTCTGTAAGTAAACATTAGGTCTATTCCTAAGAAGAAAGTAGTTGGATGTGGAGGTCTTAAAGAAATGAACTGGTCCAAGATGTCTATTTTAACCACATATTATTTTGTCTATACAAATAAGAATAATTTTCTTGAGATACCTATAGAACTAATCTCATCAGCCTTTTAAAGGATTGGGGACTTGGAGTGAAGGACAAGATATTAAACCAGCTTAGGTAGTAATTTTTTTGTTTGACAACTTAACATGAAGTAAAATGGTGCAATGGAAAGATGACTGTTTTTAAAACTTGTTCACATACTTTCTTATCAATTTAACTGTTGGCTTATGCTTTAAAGATATGTTCTTCTTTTGAAAGAAGGGTATGTATGGGTCTAGTAGCAAAATCATGCATTTATTCTACAGTATTTGTTGGGCATTGTTCATATGGCAAGTTGCTGGGGAACAGAGTTTGAGATTTTTGTGCAAGAGGTCTGCTGGCAGATCTACACCTGGGAGGAATGAAGGGAGTAAGGATGTGAAATAAGCAGAAGTTGAGTCATGATGCAGTTTCGATAGAGGTGTGAGCCGAGTCTGTCATGAGCTGTGGAGCTAGATGGTCCTGCAGAGTTGTCCCATATGGAGGCGAGGCGATGGGCGTATGCCGTCCTGCCTCAACCAGAGAAGTGGTGCTGCCTTGAGTGGTGCAGTTGTAAGTAGTCAACAGCTAATGCTCTTGGAAGCTGAGGCAAGCAGTGGAGAAGAGTAAATCGAGTCTAGAAGGGAGTCCTTGACTGGGAGATCTGTGCATCTACTACCATTGCTCACCAAGAAGCTCACTTTGATCTGGTCGCTGGAGACACCATGTTGAGCAGAAGCAGAATGATCACTCTTTCCAGAAGTTGAGATCTATTTAAAAAACTACACAAACAAAAGCAAACCTGTCGTTGTTAACAGACCTAATACATCTTATTGTGAAGGACTATATTAAGAAGCTAAGAAGATGCCATCGATAAAATTTTTATGTATATTGATGGTAGTCAACCTAATCTTTAGGCATGCTCATTACTGGTTTGCCTTCTCTCATGAGAGCTTCCTGCTGCTGCTAAGTCACTTCAGTCGTGTCCGACTCTGTGTGACCCCATAGATGGCAGCCCACCAGGCTTCCCTGTCCCCGGGATTCTCCAGGCCAGAACACTGGAGTGGGTTGCCATTTCCACCTTCTCCAATGCATGAACGTGAAAAGTGAAAGTGAAATCGTTCAGTCCTGTCCAACTCTTAGCGAACCCATAGACTGCAGCCCACCAGGTTCCTCCATCCATGGGATTTTCCAGGCAAGAGTACTGGAGTGGAGTGCCATTGCCTTCTCTGCATGTGAGCTTATCTTGTATTATAGTTTTCACAGTATTTTGTGTGGATATCGTTTGACTTCTTAGTCCCCGTCCCATCCCTCAGGGTCATCCCAGTGCACCAGCCCTGAGCACCCTGTCTCATGCATCGAACCTGGACTGGCAATCTGTTTCACATATGATAATATCATGTTTCAATGCTATTCTCTCAAATCATCCCTCTCTCACCTTCTCCCACAGAGTCCAAAAGACTGTTCTATACATCTGTGTCTCTTTTGCTGTCTCGCATATAGGGTCATCATTACCATCTTTCTAAATTCCATATATATGCGTTAGTATACTGTATTGGTGTTTTTCTTTCTGACTGACTTCTAAAAGAGTGAAGATTTTTAAAATGGACATCCTGGGTCCAGAGCTTTTTTTAGGGACATATTGATTATGGTTATTTGAAGTAATGTGTTGGTAGCAGAAATATCAGGGATGGATGAAACAAGAAATGTTCAGCAATTCAGAAGAAAAGAAACAACTTTAAAAAGTGCTTCCTTCTTACAAATATAGAAAACAAGCTAGTGGTTACTAGTGGGAAATGTGAAGAAGTAGAGGCCAAGAGAAGAGTATGGAATTAAGAGATAACAAACTATGGTGTATGAAACGGGCTTCCCAGGTGGCTCCTGTAGTAAAGAACCCGCCTGCCAGTGCAGGAGAAAAGAGACACGGATTTGACCCCTGGGTCAGCAAGATCCCCTGGAGTAGGAAATGACAACCCACTCCAGTATCCTTGCCTAGGGAATCCCATGGACAGAGGAGCCTGGCAGGCTACAGTCCACAGCGTCGCACCGAGTCGAACATAACTGAAGCGACTTAGCGCGTGTATAAAATACATAAGCAACAAGGATATATTGTCCAAAAACAGGGGCATAGAACCATTATCTTATAATAACTTTGAATGGAGTATTGTCTGTAAAAATACTGAATGACTGTTTCATACGCCTGAAACTAATATAGTGTTATAAAGAAACTATACTGCTGCTACTGCTGCTGCGTCGCTTCAGTCGTGTCTGACTCTGTGCGACCCCATAGATGGAAGCCCACCAGGCTCCCCCATCCCTGGGATTCTCCAGGCAAGAACACTGGAGTGGGTTGCCATTTCCTTCTTCAATGCATGAAAGTGAAAACTGAAAATGAAGTCTAATATAGTGTTATAAAGAAACTATACTGCTGCTACTGCTGCTGCGTCGCTTCAGTCGTGTCTGACTCTGTGCGACCCCATAGATGGAAGCCCACCAGGCTCCCCCATCCCTGGGATTCTCCAGGCAAGAACACTGGAGTGGGTTGCCATTTCCTTCTTCAATGCATGAAAGTGAAAACTGAAAATGAAGTCACTCAGTCGTGTCCCGACTCATCGCGACCCCATGGACTGCAGCCTACCAGGCTCCTCCGTCCACGGGATTTTCCAGGCAAGAGTACTGGAGTGGGGTGCCATCGCCTTCTCCGAAAGAAACTATAGTTCAGTTGAAAGGCAAGGGTTTGGTCACCATCAGTTTCCATATCTGCTCCCCACTCTTATTCTCCACACGATGAGGAGAGGCACCTTCTGTTGGATCTTAGTAGTCCTCTGCCTAAACCTTTAATGACTTCCTCTTGCACTTGAGTATGTGTTCTTTGCTGCTTACTTGTTAGCCGTAAATGGTATCCCCACCTCAACCTCCGTAAACTTTGCTCAACTCAACATGGTTTCTTTTGGTTCTTCTAAATGCTCAGCCCTTTCCCACCTCAGGCTTTTGCTCTTGCTGTTTTCTGTGTCTAGAATGTGTTTCTTTCTGCTTTTCACATGACTTTTTCTCATCCTTCAGATCTTGGCTGACATGTCATTTCCTCCGTAGAGCCTGCCTGGACCATACTTCTGAAAGTTGATTTCCCCTTTTACTCTGTTTGTATCCCACTTCTTTCATTGTTCTTGCTGCCATTTGTGATTATTTGTTCCTTTGGTTGGTTGTTATTCAGGTGCTCTACAATACAGACGCTGGGTGCAGGGCTGGTGTCTGTCTTATTCCCTTTTTCTCTTCAGTGCCTGGTAGAATCTGAGGCAGGAGATAGATGGGTCCGGGGCCGAACAGCTGGAGTCTGTCCCCTACGGACAGTTGCTCTATGATAAAGATAATAGCAAGAGCAGAGAGGAGCTGAGCCTGGCCCAGATAAGAGATTAGGAGACCACATATTTCTCATTCTCGAGGTCAAGCAGAACTTCCCCACTACACATGTGCTCCTTCCTGGGGGTCAGAAAGGGAGGGGTGCCACCCCACAATAGGTGATGTCAACCTACTCATAGGCGTCTCTGCTAGAATCCATCTTGGATAAGAGGTGTGTGTGCACTCAGGGGAGACCCTGAGATAAGCCGTATATGGACTCAGAGCCAAGCAAAGCAAAATGATTGACCAGGGGAAACCCAGAAGAAATGCCCTGGATAAGTGATTCAAACTGCCGTGAGGGCAAGACTCTTGCCCTGAGTCCTTCCATGTGTGTCTGTTCACATGTACTCTTAATAACACTTGTTTTGCTTCTCTCTGTTTCTTTGTGGGATTCATTTCTACAAAGCTGATGGGCTGGGGCCTTGTCACTGGCCACTGTCCCTGGTGGTCTAGTAACTAGGATTCATCACTGTCACTACAGTGAGCTGACTGTATCTGTATCTTATATAGTATAAATCTATATATCTATATCTGACTATATGTATATCTATATACAGTGAGCCTCTATATTTGGCCGGAGAACTGAAATCCTGCTTCAAGCCACTGCAGGCTGAGCCGCCCTAGGTCAAGTCCATGTTCTTTCTGTATTGTTTCAATGAATCATCAGCTGTGGCTGTAAAGTGGTATTTAGAGTCAAGCGATGGTGAATTTTTACTTATTGTCCTTTTTGTTGTTCTTTCAAAGTAGAACAAAGATTTAAATTTAAATACAGAAAAATTACCAATTTTATTAGAAAACTGTGGATCCTACCAAGTGCAAAGGGTACATTGATGTTAAAAGAGTTAATGTTCATTTTAGTTGAGTCTATTACCTTCAGTAACATCAGCGGGGAGGTACCTTTCTACATGTAAAGTTAAACCAATTTTAGACAAATTAATTGTCAAAAAACAGTTGCAATGCAGGAGACCTGGGTTCCATCCCTGGGATGGAAGATCCCCTGAAGAAGGGACTGGCAACCCACTCTAGTATTCTTGCCTGGAGAATTCCATTGAATTCCAGCCAGAGGAGCCTGGCTGGCTACAGTCCACGGAGTTGCAAAGAATCAGACATGACTGAGCTGCTAATACTTTCTTACTTATTTGGGGGTAAATGTTAATTATATGGGGCTTCCCTTGTGGGTCAGCTGGTAAAGAATCCTTCTGCAACATGGGAGATCCCTGGGTTGGGAAGATCCCCTGGAGAAGGGAAAGGCTACTCACTATAGTATTCTGGCCTGGAGAATTCCATGAATTGTATAGTCCACAGGGTTGCAAAGAGTCAGACACAACTGAGCGACTTTCACTATGAGAAATTGCTACCAAAAAAAATCTGATTATTTCAACTAGTTGTTAGATAAATTGATTGTTCCAAAAGCAGGATTTCAAAGACCATAATATACTGTGTTAATTAAGCATGTTTACTGAGCAGGCACCATGTGCCCAGGCCTCTTTATAGGCTTCAGGGATTTGGCAGAGAAATAAAAGCAACCCCTACTTCATGAAGCTTATAGTCTAATGAGGGGATAATGTTTTAATTAACAGTCATCTTCCAATGCACTTGATTTTACATTCATGTCCATGCCAACCCCAAATAGTCACAAGTGGTGCTA
Source organism: Aepyceros melampus (assembly GCA_006408695.1). Classification (NCBI taxonomy): domain Eukaryota; kingdom Metazoa; phylum Chordata; class Mammalia; order Artiodactyla; family Bovidae; genus Aepyceros; species Aepyceros melampus. The sequence continues at coordinate 176,769 of SJXQ01012752.1, forward strand.
GTGATAAAGAACCCACTTGCCAATGCAGGAGACAAGAAATTCATGTTCGAGCCCTGAGTTCAGACAATCCCCTGGAGAAGGAAATGACAATCCATTCTAATATTCTTGCCTGGAGAACCCTATGGACAGAGGAGCCTGGTGTGCTACAGTCCATAGGGTTACAAAGAGTTGGATACAACTTGAAGTTACTTAGTATGCACCAGTATTCTTGCCTGAAAATTCCATGGGCAGAGGAGCTTGTCAGGCCACAGTCCATGGGGTTGCAAAGAGTCAGACATTTCTGAACACACACGCATGCCTATGCAACCCATTGAAAATTCTGAAGTGACGTAGACTGAAGCTGACTGATAATGGGGAATGGTTAACCTCAGTACTGTTCTTTGAGCCCCAAATGAGATGTGATAAAAAGCTATTTTAATCAAAATTTTCTTTTAAGGCAATTCAGCCCCCTACACCAAATGAGTTAGATAACTTGTAAAAGGGTTTAGTTTTTAAAATTGCATAAATTATGTAGAACTTCGGTAGTTTAAATTCAGGTATATACTTTTAAAAGTTTTATTATTTTGATTACAACTCACACAGTATCTTTCATGCATTAATAATTTATATGTTAAAAAGTCAACTATTCCTGTGATTCATTCACTAGTAATATATATGTGATTGAAAAGTTTGCTGTAAAGAAAACCTCCTTGCAGTAACTATTTGTAAATAACTCCGTTGAACGCTTCATGTCTTTTAAGCAGATTAATTCTTTGCTGCTTTCGTAATTTTGGAATAATACTTAGACTCTGTGAATTCATGATTAGAAATAAACCAGAGAAGAATTTGATTTTTAGGCAAAAAGCTATGACTAAATGAAAGATACTTGTTATATTTATCTTTGTACATTTTTTTACTTTGTGTCCATTCTTGCTGCCTTAACTATTAATTGCCTTCATACATGTTAAAGTAGATAGGCTTTCTATTACTTTTAATAACTTGCCAAGTTTTAGTACCACTTCATGGTACAAAGGTAAAAATTGATTAATGGGAACTTAACCCAAAGTGTTTAATTGAAAAAAAAAAAAAAAAAACCTGAAATTTTCTAGATTAAGATTTCCCAAAGTTTTTATCTGAATTAAATACCTAATAATTTAGTTCATTTATTTTTCTTGACCTTTAAACTCAAAGTCTAGCTAACTTGGTAGTAGAAAGTAAAAAAGTAAATATTAAGACTAAATTCCTTAACTTACAGAATGGATTTTCAAAAGCTTTTTTAGGGCTTGTTTATTTATATTTTCCTTAAAATCTACAAGCAAAACAAGTATTATTCTAGAACATTATAGAAAATAAAAATGATAAAAGCGTGCATTTTCCCTCTAAAATGTTTATGATTTACTTTCAGTTCACTGCTATAATAAGAGAAACTGAAGTTCCCAGTTTTCTATGTCAAGTAGGGAGACTTTCTGGTTTTAGCATCTTAGAAAGACTTGCATTAGGGAAATACTCTCCTCAGTTCCAGGCAAGCCAGGATGGTTGGCTGCTACTGCTGCTAAGTCGCTTCAGTCATGTCCGACTCTGTGCGACCCCATAGACGGCAGCCCACCAGGCTCCCCCATCCCTGGGATTCTCCAGGCAAGAACACTAGGTGGGTTGCCATTTCCTCCTCCAATGCATGAAAGTGAGAAGTGAACGTTTAGTTGCTCAGTTGTGTCCAACTCTTCGCGACCCCATGGACTGCAGCCCACCAGGCTCCTCCGTCCACAGGAGTTTCCAGACGAGAGTGCTGGAGTGGGCTGCCATTGCGTTGGCTACCCTCATGTGAAATCCTTCTTGTTTACTGTTCCATTCATGATTTCCTGATAGCCATTGTTTATGTCTGTATATTTAAAAATTCTTTCCAAGTTTTTAAAGATTCATTGATATTTTAGGTATAGAGTCTTTAAGTTAATTATTAAGCATGGCCTTTCCTTTGAAAAGAAGTGTAAATTAAAAAAAAAAAACAGGCCTCATTTTTGTAGTTCATATTGAGTTTGTTTTGGGAGAGGGCAAAATGATGTGTGAAAATGACAAATAAATGAGTAAATAATAAATTAACAGATAATGAGTTGGGAAGTAGTGAATTGATTAATGTCATTGTGATGTTTCATGCTGATGTTGTTGTCTAGAAGTGGAGTATCAGTTTGCATTGAAATCCCTTAAATGAATATGAAAAGAGCCTGATTTTATGTCACTGTTCAGTTTAATGACTTGCACTGTATTTTAGTACACATTAGTAAACGTGTATAGTGTTCTTTATGTATTACTGAGGATTTCTTTTCTTCTGTTGAAATGCTAGACTGTATACTATTAAAAAATAGAATAACACTGTAAATCAACTCTGTGTGTGTGTTTGTTAGTTGCTCAGTCACATCCAACTCTTCTGCGACCTTATCGACTGTACACCCGACTCCTCTGTCCATGGAATTCTCCAGGCGAGAATACTGGAGTGGGTAGCCATATCCTTCTCCAGGGGATCTTCCTGACCCAGGGATTGAGTCTAGGTCTCCTGCATTGCAGGCAGATTACTTTTCAATCTGAGCCACCGGGCAAACCCATATCAACTATATATACTTCAGTTGAAAAAACAGAGTAACATCAATTTTGAAAACTGACATTTTCAGAATAAATGAATCAAAAGAAATAGTATTTTTTTATTTAAGGTCATGAAATTAATTTAAACTCAAGAGTGTTAGAAAGGAGGATTTACGTAGAAATTGGAAAGCAGTGGGTATTTCTTTATGTAGCTGGTCTATAGTAGGGCCAGAAAGCAGTTGAAAGGAAAGCATGTAAAATTCAGCTTGTAAATATTTGGTTTACATGTGGTCAGTCATAAGATAGTGAGACCAGAACTGACTCATGTATGAAGGAATTGGAGATGATCAGAAGGTCAAAATCTCCCAACAAGAGATTAAACATTTATGGCTATTGCTATGCTCTTGGTTATTTCATTTTGCTTTCAGTTTGTCACTTTGAGTGAAATTGCTGCATTTTTTTAAAAGAAAAAAAAAAAAGGCCCCTCCCCACTCAGTGGCAAAAATTATAGTTTAAATCCTGGCAGGCTATAGATAAAAAAATGTGTGCCCTTGGTCCCAGGAGGAACCAAATGGCTCAGTCAGCACAATTCATCATTACTACTGGAAAAAATAACTCAGCATGCCTGCTCTGCTCATGGTGAGTCAGTGGCATCATATTCATATACTGACAGCACTTTTTTCTTTTTAGGAATTACCCTGTCTATCCTGGGCCAAAGCACATGGCAGGAAGATTAAGTTAGGTATCAGAGTTCCAAAGAGCAAAGGCCAATATCTTTATTTTAAATTAGTAATTCACTCAAAAGTGTTGAAGAAAGTTGACCTTTGGTGCTGAGGTGATGACAGAGGTCAGTCTGATAGGGATCTTAACCATGGGAAGATTTTGATCTTATAGAAAATATGAAATATACTAAAGTAATGTTTTTCATGATGAACAAAATATAAAGATTTTATTGAACTTTTTACTTTCTCTTGGGATATAGTTGATTAACAATCTTGTGATAGTTTCAGGTGAACAGTGAAGGAACTCAGCCATATATATACATGTATCCACTCCAGTGTTCCTGCCTGGAGAATCCCAGGGACGGGGGAGCCTGGTGGGCTGCCGTCTATGGGGTCGCACAGAGTCGGACACGACTGAAGCGACTTAGCAGCAACAGCAGCAGCATTCTCCCCCAAACCCCTCTCCCATCCGGGGTGGCACATAATGTTTAGCAGAGTTCCACGTGCTGTACAATAGTTCCTTTTGGTTATCCATTTTAAATATAGCCGTGTGTACATGACCTTCCTAAACTCCCTAACCATCCCTTCCCCCTGGCAACCATAATTCGTTCTCTATGAGTCCCTTTCAGTTTTATAAGTTCATGTGTATCATTTCTTTTTATATTCCACGCATAAGGGATGTCATATGATATTTCTCTTCTCTGACTTATGAAGTAACTTTTTTAGCATAGTAGGCAGAGTGAGTTACAAGTAATATGAAATGGTAATCTAGGAGGGAATGAGTAGTTCTGGTTGGGAAGCCTTTTATTTATTCAACAATATGATTACTATTGTGTTTTAGGAAGAATTTTTAACAAGGAGATTTAATTGTAGCTTTGCTTGATCTAATAATCCATCAAAAATTGATTGAACACCTAGAATAAATGAGATATTTAAGAGAGTGAGAGATAGCTACACACAGTTGAAGTTTTTTAAGTAAGTTATGGCCCAGTGGAGTGAAATAGATATATAACTAGTATTGATATTTAAAGCAAGATATGGTAAATATTATAAACCATGGGTAAAGGATATCATTTCTTGCTTACAGTATGTTATTTATATGTGCTTTAAATATCTGTATGTATTTTTTGGTCAAAGCCTCTAATACTGAATTTAGTTCAAATTGGAAAGTGCTCACCATATTACCTAAGAAATAAAGCTAGTCTTCATTTGTCAACCTAATAAGCCAAATCAGACTTAATTTTTGGTAAGAAAAAGGACAACTTCATTTTCAATTTAAGTAAACTGTATGTCCTTCTGAAAACATCTCATTTCTGCTTGCTAATTCTAACTTAGATGAATTGATAGGCAAACAGTTCTACCCTGCAGTAGATAAAGGCATGGAGTCTGACTATGAGTTGGTGGCCAGTGAACTAAGAGTCTGTTTTTCTCATTTCTTACTTGATTCTTCCAGGACTCTTTCTCCAGACTAGGGCTCTTGAGTTGTTTCCAGTTGCTTGGTGATTTGGATGTTTTAAGCCCTGAGCAGTGTATTCTTGTGAGATTTGTAAAGTGGAGAAGAATAATTGTGAAAGAAAGGGGTGTCAGGTGGGGAGCTGGTGGGAAAGAAGAACCAGAGTGTTTTCAAGAAGATGGCCTGGCGTGCTGCGATTCATGGGGTCGCAAAGAGTCGGACATGACTGAGCGACTGAACGGAACAAATTTTAAGAAAGAGGAGAATGAAGATCTGGAAATTGATTCTTATAAAATTATGCATAGTAGTGTGCACTTTGGGATGACTTTGTGTTTTGAAAATGCTTTGTAAATGACTTTGTTAAGAAGTGTGAGTAGAATTTTCCTAGATGAAGAAGGTGGAGAGGAGAGTCAGTTTGTGGAAAGGGAGCATTCATATCATACATAGGAAGTCTTGAAAAGAACCTGCTGTTTATGGAAAGTAGAGATCCTCATTGTGACTTTAGGATGGAGTTATATTGTGAGAGTGACAGGAAGTAAGACTAAAGAGCTGATTGGGTTCAATTTGTGAAGAAATTTGAATGCTATTAATATCTAATTTAGATTCACTTATGCAGGCAGAAGGGAGACACAGTGACTTTTCATCTGGACAGTGCTAGTATGTACAGATAATTCATATGGCAGAGTGAAGGATGAACAGGAAGTTGGGACATGAGATTGGAGCAGACAGCCGGCTGAGAGATTTTACCCATCATAAAATGAATACTTTCTCCCTCTACATTCTGTAATTGAGATGCATCTTACAATTGATAGAAGTTTTAAATTAACTGGCAGTATTTTTTTATTTTTGGAGATACATAAAATAATGATAAAATATTTTAAAGTCCATGAAAACTATAATTCAGGTAGAGGTCCTAAAAGTAGGACCTGAAAGTGCAGGTTAAATAGAATTCAAGATCCATTTCCAGAGAAGAAAAATTTGACTGATAGAGTAAATTTGTTCTTTGACTTATGATAAGAAATTTCTTTCTTTCTTTTTTCTTTAAAAGAAGTTCCTAAAGATTGTTAAAATTTAAAGTTTAAGATCTGTCAAGGTACTTTGAATAAAGTCTTTTATAAAAAACTCAGTATGATTTTTATGGGAGCTGGATTATTTTTTGTGACTGAGAAAAGGTTTAATGGAGATAAAATATATGTGTGTATGTATATGTGTATAAAATATATATGTATATAAAATTTATATATGTGTATATAAAGGTATATAAATACATTTATAAATACATGTAGATACACATATATGTGTATTTATTAAGACGATGATTGCAGCCATGAAATTAAAAGACGCTTACTCCTTGGAAAAAAAGTTATGAGCAATCTAGACAGCATATTCAAAAGCAGAGACATTACTTTGCCGACTAAGGTCCGTCTAGTCAAGGCTATGGTTTTTCCTGTGGTCATGTATGGATGTGAGAGTTGGACTGTGAAGAAGGCTGAGCACCGAAGAATTGATGCTTTTGAAGTGTGGTGTTGGAGAAGACTCTTGAGAGTCCCTTGGACCGCAAGGAGATCCAACCAGTCCATTCTGAAGGAGATCAGCTGTGGGATTTCTTTGGAAGGAATGATGCTAAAACTGAAGCTCCAGTACTTTGGCCACGTTATGCGAAGAGTTGACTCATTGGAAAAGACCCTGATGCTGGGAGGGATTGGGGGCAGGAGGAGAAGGGGACAACAGAGGATGAGATGGCTGGATGGCATCACGGACTCAATGGACGTGAGTCTGAGTGAACTCCGGGAGTTGGTGATGGACAGGGAGGCCTGGCGTCCTGCAATTCATGGGGTCGCAAAGAGTCGGACACGACTGAGCGACTGAATGGAACGGAACTTTTGAACATCTTTCTTTTTCTCATTCCTTGGACTTTTTCTTCCATCGTTTCCCAGGTCTCCATTTATTTTCTTCTTAATTTCCTTTCTTGTCCTATTTACCTGAAAAAAAAAACAACTACTGTTACTCCAAAAGCACTGTTTACTTATCTTTCAATTCTCTCCTTTTTTTCCCTCTCCCTTTTCCTGCTGCCCTTTTTACCCCTGTTTTGTGGACAGTACTGGGAATAATCTATAATACTAACGGGAGCAATTAACTCAGCATTTGGCCTAGGGATAAGGTAGAGACTAACTAGTTTGTGACTAACTCCTAAGGGCTCAATTTATATTAATGCTGCCTTTGGATTCACTTTCTTCACCTGACTGCACAGGACCAAACTCCCTAGTTGTTTATTCAAGTCAAGATTTACTTTTGCAGTGAATGAACCGATCCAGATAGGAAACAAAGTTCTTGAAAAGTGCCAGTTAGAAGAGGCGATCACAAGATCACACAGTTTTGCTAGAATGCTTATCACGATATATGATAATACTTGTTAACTGAATCCTGAGGAGCAGTCAGTTTCTTAGCACTGAGAAATCTTCAGTTCAAAACCCTTGAACTAGCTTAGAATTCAGGTCCTCTTCTTTGGGACTGGATATTGGCCATTCTGTTCAAAGCTATAAGGCATTGTCTCTCATATGTATTCTTTTTATGTTTAAATAATGTATATATAATAATGAGTATAAATTTTAATTGTGAAAATTGTATTCAGTTCAGTCTGAGAAGGCCTTACCAATATCTGTGAAAAGAAGGGAAGCAAAAAGCAAAGGAGAAAGGAAAGATAAACCCATTTGAATGCGGAGTTCCCAAGAATAGCAAGGAGAGATAAGAAAGCCTTCCTCAGCGATCAATGCAAAGAAACAGAGGAAAACAATAGAATGGGAAAGACTAGAGATCTCTTCAAGAAAATTAGAGATGCCAAGGGAACATTCATGCAAAGATGGGCTCAATAAAGGACAGAAATGATAGGGAGCTAACAGAAGCAGAAGATATTAAGAAGAGGTGGCAAGAATATCTTCACAACCCAGATAGTCACGATGGTGTGATCACTCACCTAGAGCCAGACATCCTGGAATGTGAAGTCAAGTGGGCCTTAGGAAGCATCACTACGAACAAAGCTAGTGGAGGTGATGGAATTCCAGTTGAGCTATTTCAAATCCTGAAAATTATATTATCCTTCTGATATTATAATGTGTTGCTTTTCTGTTAATTTCTTAGGTTTTTCTTGAATTAGTTTTTGTTCAGCCCCTAAAAAAGAATTTTGTTTTATACCATTCTGCAGCACATATTTGTAAAGAGACAATTATTTGCTAGATTTAGCATGTAATCTGTTTTATAGTTCAGCCATTTGCATGCCAGTAAAGTATTATTATAAAAATTCCTTATTATTTCAGTGCTATAAATTGGAGTAGTAGGAGTTACATGCTGGATGTCCCATCCAAAAAAAATTTCCCAGGGAGTCACTCACACCTTAATTGGAAAATCAAAACCGGTATCTTATGGGATAGCACCAACTGCACTTTTGAACAAAATTATCTTTGTAGTGTTTATATCTATTTCCAGGTCTTTTCTGATTAAATGGATCTCTTTCATAGTAGTTTATTTGCCATTGCCTATTGTTTCCTGGCAATTAATAAATGAGACTATTATACTATGGGTAGATTTCACTTCTGTTAGGATTGCTTGGCCCTGTCCTAATTCTGAAGTTAAATCTTTAATAATTGGCCCTTTGTGAATTTCAGTAAGCACTTCTAATTCACAAAGTGTCTTTTGAAAAAGAGCCCTTTGGCATGAAGAATTCTTGTTTTTAGATATGCATGGAGAAATTTTGTTTTGATATCTCATGAACCAAGAAGGAGTTGTAAATTCGAACAATTTGAAGAGATACAATTTAAAACACCTTGTTGTGTAATGTCTTTAATCAAGGGTCTTTGATGTTAAGTGTTAAACATTTTAAGTTCCTGTATCTAAGACTGAAACTGTTTATTTAAGTTAAACTCTTTTACTTTGTAAAGATTTCTGCTGACATTGTGGATGCTGTCCATTCATAATTTTGAATTCTGATTTAATTCCTATAAGACTTTCCAAATGCCAGCGTTTCAACAATTTTTACTCATTTTGAGATTTTTATCGTTCTGTAGCAGAATCTCTGGAGGTACTGTCTGGGAAGAGTGATCTCATGGTGATTTCAAAGAGAATTTCCTGTTTAGGTGACTAGAGAGTTTACATTATGAAAAAGAAACTGTGTGTGTTCTGGCTCCCTTGAAACACAAGTATTTTAGATATTTCTTCTTTGTTTTCTTTATATATGTTTCAGGTTTATAACCTTATAGTTCAACATCTATAGAGACTACGAAATGGTGATTTCACAAGTCTAGTTGCCATCTGCCACCATGCAGTTAACACCCTTCTCCCTTCCCCTCTGGTAGCAACTAATTTGTTTGCTGTATCTGTGAGCTTGTTTTTATTATATATATTTTTTCTTTTTAGATTTCACATTTCAGTGAAATCATGTGGTTTTTATCTTTCTCTATCTGACTTACTTCACTTAGCATAATACCATCAAGATCCCTTCATGTTGCCGCAAATGGCAGGCTTTCATTCTTTTTTTATGGCTGAATAATATTTCATTGTGTGTATGTCCCACATCTTATTTATCCATTCATCTAACCATGCTCACTTAGGTTGTTTCCATATCTTAGCTATTGTAAGTAGTGCTTTAGTGAACATAGCGGTCCATATATTTTTTTGAATTAATCTATATTTTTTTGTTGTTCTTTGGATGAATACCCAGAAGTGGAATAGCTTGGGCATATGGAATTCCATTATTAGTTTTTTCAGTGATCTCCATATTGTTTTCCATTGTGTGTACACCAATGTACAGTCCTGCTAACAGTTCCCTTTCTACACATCCTCTCCAATATTTATGTCTTGTCTTTTTGGTAATAGTCATTCTAACAGGTGTGAGGCAATTCTCACTATAGTTTTAAATTATATTGAACATCCTCTAATATGTCTGTTGACCATCTGTATGTCTTTGGGGAAAAGAATGTCTGTTTGGATCATCTGTCCATTTTTAAATCAGGTTAGTTTTTATTGCTGTTGTTGAGTTATATGAGTTCTTTTATATTTTGGATATTAACCCCTTATAGGTTATGCATCTTGCAAATATCTTGAGTTGAGTTGGTTGCCCTTTCGTTTTGATGGTGGTTTCCTTTGCTCTGCAGAAGCTTTTTAGTTGGTTGTATTCTCACTTGTTTATTTTTGCTTTTCTTTCCACAAAAACATTGCTAACACCAATGTCAGTGAGGTTACCACCAATGTTTTCTTCTAGGGGTTTTTATGATTTCAGATCTTACATTCAAGTCTGTAATCCATTTTGTGTATGATATAAGATAGTGGTCTAGTCTCATTCTTTTGCATGTAGCTGTCTTGTTTTCCTAGTGCTGTTTATTGAAGAGTCTGTGCTTTCTGAATTGTATGTTCTTTGCTCCTTTGTTATAGGTTAATTGTCCTTATATGTGTGGATTTATTTCTGGGTTCTCAATTCTGTTCCACTGATGTGTTTCATATATCTGTCTTTGTGCCAGTACCATACTGTTTTGATTACTGTTGCTTTGTAGTATAGTTTTAAATCAGGGATCATGATACCGTCAGCTTTGTTCTTCCTTATTAAGATTGTATTAGATATTTTGTGTGTTGGGGGGTGGTTCTACACAAATTTTAAATTTGTTCTATTTCTGTGAAATGAATCTTTGGCATTTTGAAAGGAATTGCATGGAATCTGTAGATTTCTTCATTTAATGAGGACATTTTAGCAGTATTAATTCTCTCAATCCATGAGCATAGAGTATCTTCCCATTTTCCATTTTCTTCAGTTTCCCTCATCAGTGTTTTATAGTTTTCAATGTAGAGGTATTTCACCTCCTTGGTTAAATTTATTCCTAGTATTTCATTATTTTTGATTAAATTCTAAATAGGATTGTTAATTTTCTTTCAGAAAAATTTTTATTAGTATATAGAAACACAACAGATTTCTGTGTATTGATTTTATAATTGATGACTTTACTGAATTCATTTATTAGTTCTAAGAATTTTTTGGTGGAGTCTTTTTGGGGCTTTCCTGGTGACTCAGATGGTATAGAATCTGCCTGCAGTACAGGAGACCCAGGTTCAGTCCCTGAGTAGGGAAGATCCCCTGGAAAAGGGAATGGCTACCCACTCTGGTATTCTTGCCTGGAGAATTCAATGGACAGAAGAGCCTGGCAGGCTATGGTCCCTGGGGTTGCAAAGACTGGAACACGACTGAGTGACTAACACTTTCACTTTTTTAGGGTTTTTTCTTTTTATATATATAATATCATGTCATCTGCAAATAATAACTAGATATGTGTAATATATAAAATAGTTTTAATTCTTCCTTTCTAATTTAGGAGTCTTTTATTTCTTTTTCTTGCTTAATTGCTGTGGTTAGGACTTTCAGTCTTATATTGCATAAAAGTGATGAGAATGAGTAGTCTTGTCTTAGTGAATGGATTACATTAATTGATGATTAAATGTTGAACCATTCTTACATCCCTAGACTAAATCTCACTTGATTGTTTTATATGACCTTTTTAGTGTATTGTTGAATTTGGTGTGCTAACATTTTGTTGAGGATTTTGCACTGAATTATGTTCAGCAAAGACATTGACCTGTCATTTTCTCTTTTTTTGTGGTGTCTTTGTCTGGTTTTGGTATAAGGATAATCATGACTTAATAAAATATGTTTTAAAGATTTCTCTCCAATGTTGTGCAAGAGTTTTGAGAAGAATAGACATTAAATATTCTTTCAATATTTTGTACAATTTATCAGTAAAGCTGTCTGGTCCTGGGCTTCTGTTTGTTGGAATGAGATATTTTGTTTTTTAGTCGGGAAAAGGAGCTTCCATTTATTTAAAATTGTTTAGCATATTAAGTTTTATCTGCCATACTACTTTATTTGCTCAATAACTGAATAGAGAATCCTTTTGAAAGGCTGTTAGATGGTGATAGGAATTTTGTTCATTATCTTTGAAGGACCACTACTGAGATTAAAACATGAAGAAAAATTAGAAGTAAATATTCATTCATTCATTCACTTTGGTAATTCACAAGATACTTTTAAGTATCTTTCTATCTGCTAGAGGTACTAAGTATTAAATGATCTGTAAAGTATTTCTAACAATTATAATGTAGAATGTGAGTCTTAGAATTTGTGTGAAAAAAAATCTTGCTAATATCTCTTCTTCTTCTAAATATGTGTGTTCATTTCAATACAAAGAAAGATCTAGATTATAATTACTATTTCCTAATAACTCTAGTGCAAGAAACATGACTCTGCATTTGGAACTTTAATGATATTCTAAACTGGCAGGTTTATGGAGGTAGAGTCATTTTGATTTTGACAGTTGTTGAAAGGATCTTTATAGATGCTCATTGAGCAAAACTTTTCCCAATATTAGTAGTCTGCAGTCTCTGGTCATTCTGCTACAGATGTACACTATTTATCTCAAGGAAACCTTTGCAATTAAAATGCATGATTATTTCCTACCTATCATATCAGGATGTCAGGAGTTCTTAAGTTTTTAATTTTGTCGCTTCTTTTGGGAAGTTTTGCTTAGGCGCTGCATGTAATAACAATTAGAATGGAGAAAGGAAGAAAACTGTGTGTGCACGTGTCACTGCAAGGAGCCTGGATTCTCAGAAAGTTCACAAAAATCTGTTCATCACTTACATTAAAAACCGTCAGAGCTCAGTTTCCATATCTATATGTGTTTTTTTTTTTAACATGTACAAAAAATAATGTTATTTTAATGTTAGAATTTCAGTTTCAGGTATTTCAACATCAATATCATGACAGTATTGTATACAGCACACTTTATATCTGTAAATATTTTTTATTCAAAGCAGATACATAGTTTGTACTTGTACATCACCATTTCTTATTCCCTACACTCACATACAATGTACCTCTTGATGGAGAAAACTAAAAACTTGACTGTCAATGTTTCTGATGTTCAGTTTGCATTTTTATGTAATTTGACACAAAGTACTCACTGTTAAGTCTACATCCATCTCAGATGTTTCAGAGACCAAAAGTCTTTGTTTTCCTATTAGTATTTTATGTATAATTTCCTGTGAGCATTTTGTGTATAAAATGCATAAAAGAATACTTATTTTTTTATTTTAAATTCCTCTTAACTGATATAAAATGCATATGTTTAATACTGTTTTAAAAATACACTTAAACACATAATAAAAGTCTTATTTACTGTGCCTTTTACTGATAAAAAAACAGTCTGGAACAAATAAATTCTTTGAAATCCAAAGAATTTTTTATTTCAGAGACATCTAAAAGGACATTTGCAAAACTGCCAACATTTTACTTGTAAATTTAAAATTGTCTTTAGGCAACCGAGGCATGTAGAAGGATTTGTAACCAGCTTGCCAGATTGCCAGGCATTTTCATGAGCTTAGTCCATTTAAGCTCACAAGTAAGAGCTACTATTAAGAATTTATTTATTCAACAAATTATTATTGAGCAGTTTTAAAAGCAACAGTCCCTTTTCTAGGCACTGGAGTTACAGAAGTGAGAATATTCAACAATATCATCTTTATCTTTATGGAGCTTGCATTCTGGTGGGAGCATAACAGAAAAGTAAGATACATGATATATCAAATAGTGATTTTATAGAGAAAAGATAAAGTTAGGAAGATGGGGGTATTCAATTTAAAATAGAGTGGTCCGGAAAGGTCTTGCAGAAATGACCATTTAAGGAAGACCAAAGGAGATGGGGGGGCGGGGGCGGGGGGGTGTGTGACTAAGTGCTTACAACCAGAGCGTATTCTCAATCCCTGAGGCAGTAGCTTGGCTGGAGGTATGGGAGGCTTGGAGAGTTGGGTTGACTGGTACTCAGTGAATGGAGCTGACTGGTACTCAGTGAATGAAATGGAAGAGGAGGAAGGGAAGAGGTCCAAAGAGGTATTGTTTGCAGGGAATGGGGAAATCATATAATACTTTGTGAGGAGTTTGGCCTTACCCAAAGAAGATGGAAAACCATTTGAAATCTCTAGGTGTGAAGAGTTAATGAAAACATCTTCAGAAACCCTAACTATACGTTGTGTGGTGAAACCTCTTATTTATAATAACTAGTTCTTCTATGCATCTCTCACATTTCTTCCTTTATTCTGAATGTTGAATTTAGGAAGACTTTACATTTCAAATATACATACCTCAAATAAGCTGCACTAGGGTTTTCAGAGTCCAGTTTCAGGTGATGCCAAACACAGAGCAGTGTATCAGTTCAGGAGAAACCAGCCTGCAGCGTTCTCTTCAGGGCTCTGGCCATGACATTTTGAAATGGAAACATGGAGGCCATAAAACTGAGACTGTAGAAGTAGTAGCTTTTAAAGGAGATTTTCAGACTACTACACTTTTCTTGCCCTAGTTAATAGAACAGGACATGCAGAGAAGAAGGAGTTAAGTGGCTTGACTAATATTTTCCTGGATTGAAAAAGAGAAGTTGGGGTAGGAGGGAATGAAGAAAAAAAAAAAACAATCTGACCTAAAAAAAAAACTCGAGATGCTTGGGAATCCTTGAAAAAATCCAGATGGTGAAAACATAAAATTAGAGTGATCATATGTCCTGTTTATTTCCCAGGAAATCCCAGTTTATGCCTCTTGTTCAGTCTAATTATTAATAGCGCCCCCCTTTCATTCCCAGAGGTGTCCTGATTTCAATAATGAGCTAATGTGGTTATCCAGCATAGAGTCCATTACTGTTAGGCTTCATTTATATTAATATCATTTATATTATTAGAAATCATTTTAATTTTTGGTGTGTTCATAATTTTAGCTTGATTTGGGCTATTATTAATGCTCATTATTTTAATATTTTGTCTTTTCTTTAACATTTTTTCTCCTAAGGGAATAGCTTTATAGATTTGCGTTTAAAGAGACTGGAGATTTTTCCCTTTCTAAATAATTCAGAAAAATATGCATTATTTATTTATTTTAGAAGATGCTTATATTTATTTTACTTAACATTTTTTTTCTATTGAAGAAAGACTGTTTTAGAGTCAAAGTTTCTGTAATGTTGCTGTTAATGTTAAATAAATATATTAAAATTGCAATGTTATATTTATATATAACATAAATTTATATGTTATGTAAACATCACAGTGCAGTGATGTTTCCAATTGAGATACAGTATTAGCAAAGTGAATGTGGGCACAGGTATAAAAGCATTCATTCCAGAAAATTCCCTTAAAAATGAAACCTTTATTTTTGTCTTCAGACTCCTTGCATAAACCAAAACTCTTCAAAGCTTTTAAATAATACATAAATAGTGGTGGTTGTTTAATTGCTAAATTGTGTCCAACTCTTGCAATCTCATGGACTGTAGCCTGCTGGGCTTCTCTGTCCATGGGATTTTCCAGGCAGGTATACTGGGGTGGTTTGCCATTTTCTTCTGCAGGGGATCTTCCAGAAGATGTTTATTATGATGTATATACATAAATATAACATTCCCTGGTACCTCAGTTGGTAAAGACTCTGCCTGCAGTGTAAGAGACCTGGGTTAGATCCCTGGGTTCGATCCCTGGGTCTGGAAGATCCCCTGGAGAAGGAAATGGCAACCCACTCCAGTATTATTGCTTTAAAAATTCCATGGACAGAGAAGCCCGGCAGGCTACAGTCCATGAGACTGCAAGAGTCGGACACAACTTAGCAGCTAAACCACCACCATTTTATGTATTATTTAAAAGCATTGAAGAGTTTTGGTTTATGGAAGGAGTCTTAAGATAAAAATAAAGGTTTCATTTTTAATGGAATTTTCTGGAATGAATGCTTTTATATCTGTGCCCACATTCACTTTGCTAATATAGTATCTGAATTGGAAACATCACCACACTGTAAATATTCTTGTAACATTCTTATAGACATGGCATTGTAGTATCAGAGGAAGAAAACTTAATGGAGAGTCTGGAAACTTGAATTCTAATTTTGTTTTATCTAGTAAATGGCTTTCTGACTTCGCCAATATCATCTATCCAGTCTGTTCCTAAGGCTGTCTCTCTGGCCTAACCAAGTCATAGGCTATTGTGTGGAGCCATGGACCTAATATATTTGAAAGAATTTTATAAATTATCATTTCTATCTGAATCTGAGATTGCATTAGATCTGTAGAAAAAAAGAAAACCCTTTTAAGTGAGATGGTTAAATTTCTTTCCTAAGGAAGTTCTGAACCAGTAAGTTAATTACCTCTTTCCCCTAGGGAATGAATCAGCTAATTATAAAGAGAGAGCCAAGGTCAAATTTAAGCCAATCTTTCCATTAGTCTAGGAGCTACTTAGTTCATCCATTGCATAGTGGGAATTCTGGAGCTAATGTGAACAGTTTGACAGATTTGGGAGTCTAGGCAAACAGACTTTTCATAATGACTTCATTATTTTATTGAAAATAATGTGTATTAATAGACTGTCAGAGTTACCCAAATATCTGTCTTTTACATACAAATGCTTTATGGATTATGTGCACCAATGACCTGCACGATTGGCATAGATAATTAAATTTTAACTCTCTGTTTGCAACTAATCCAGCTTAATATCTGTGTTTCAGTGTAGGACATAGCTTTCACCAGAGATATTGGAGCGAGAATGACTATGTTTAAATAGGCTTAAGCATATTCCTTTTTAATAATGTTCATTCACAGTTTTATTGTTTGAGTAGATCTACATTCTGTCCTCCTATAGTTGGCCTATCTTTGACATAAATGGTATTTTTATGAACTACATTTTCATTAGTGCAATGAATCATCTGTTTCTGGATATCTGCCAATAGATCAGTCGTGACCTTGGGATAAAATAACAATTGGGAAAAATAATCAGATTTCCATATGTGATGCCAGGCAATGTAAAGAGTATAAGGTGTGCCCTTTCCCTAGCACATACTTATTCAAACACACAGAAATGAAGGAAAAATGAAGTTAACCTTTTGTCTGATATTATTTTTAAGAACTGGAAAAACAATGACTAATGAGAGCACTTACGGTGTACCATTGTTATTGAGTGCACTTTTAATGTGTGTTTGGGGTGGGATTGGGGTGAAAGTTTTAGAAGCTGGGATATCTGATTTAGTGTAGAAATGAGTTCTGGCCATTTACATTTTAATGTTTTTCTCACTGTTGTTGTTCATTTGCTAAGTCGTGTCTAACTCTTTGTGACCCCATGGACTATAGCATGCCAGGCTCCTTCGCTCTCCTCTATCACCTGGAGTTTGCGCAAATTCTCATATATATTTTTAAAAGTTAAATGGCTCTTTCTCCTACAGTAAAAGAAGAAAAGAAAGGAGAAAAGAGAACAGAAAGAAAACAAGTGAACAGAAGCTTCTGGATAAGCCCTAGGATTGGTTCTTGACTTACTAATAGCTTGTTCTAGGTTTATTTTTTGTTTTACTGGTTCTGGTGGTGGTGATAGTGATGATTGTGAGGAACATGGTTTTACCTTTAAATATGAAGTATCGGAATAAATAAATACAGGTTTTAACAGTGAACATTTCAATAGGTTAAGATTCTTTAATTCTTAACAGTTCATCTTTAATATATCATTGAACCAAGCAGACACGGCATCACATAAGTGATTGTGTGAAAGCACTGACTGAAAAGTATATTGAACTGAGAAAACCGCAGTAAAAAATGTTAAATATTTTACATATTTTAAAATACAGAAATTTTAATAATTTGCAGTGTTATTTTCTCAACTCATGTTCATTTTTACAGAAAGTATTCCAAGGATGTTTCCGTTTTTTGCCCAGTGTTATCCAGAAAATGCTCCCCTAAACCTAGACCTCTGTTAGATGTAGAGATGGATTTCAGATATCTGTGCTGAGAATTAAAACTGTCATGAGAATGTAGCCAGATAATGCATAGTTGAAGTACCAGCATTGTTTCTAACTGGTGAGCCCAGTAGTGTTGGATGTGCCTTTCATTTTTGTTAATGAAAATACCTAGTAGAATTCCTAAGGTTATGTAACAGTGTGCTTGCTCTAAGGACCAGTGTTACTTCAAATGACTTTAGATGTCATACGTATTAACAGGACAATGATTACTAACAAATAGTCTAAACATTTTCAAACTTTATAAAGTATTTTCAGAATTTTCATGTAATATGCTGCTGCTAAGTCGCTTCAGTTGTGTCCGACTCTGTGCGACCCCATAGACGGCAGCCCACCAGGCTCCCCCATCCCTGGGATTCTCCAGGCAAGAACACTGGAGTGGGTTGCCGTTTCCTTCTCCAATGCAGGAAAGTGAAAAGTGAAAGTGAAGCCACTCAGTGGTGTATGACTCTGGGCTCCTTAATTTAAATATAGGTTATTTTATGTCTATGAGGGAGAATGAGGAGAATTCAGTAAAGAAAGAAAAGAAGAAATAGAAAATTTCTTTAAAGAAAACAAGAAGGAATTAAGGATTCATAGGATACCTCCACCTGGTGGGACACCTTCTGTTTTTAAATGTGTTTTGATAGTGTTAAGAACACAATCTAAGAGAGAGAGCCTGTGTGAACTTTATATCATCGTGGCTATTGGGTAGTGACTGGTACATGTGTTTGCTTTCAGAAAGACGTGTGTTTTGTTCCTTAAAGCATTTTTGAAAGTTACTAGCTGATAATGTTATATATTATTTTTATACAATAAGTATGTTTGGAGTTGTACATGTTGCTGTACACCACAGTGTGTCCATTCTTACGGAATGCAGTCATCCCTAAAGGTTGATACTTGGGAATCCTGAGTATGCCTTACATTTTTTCTTTTTTTTTCTTTCTATAAAGTCATTTTATTTTTTAAATGTATTTTTAATTGGGGGAAAATTGCTTTACAGTGTTGTGTTGGTTTCTGCCGTACAACAATGCAAATTAGCTGTAATTATATGTACATCACCTCCCTCTGGAGCCTCCAACCCCTCATCCCATCCCACTGTTTTGGTCATCACAGAGCACCAGGCTGAGCTCCCTGTGTTAAACAGCAACTTCAGCCTTACATCTCTCTATGTGCCTGTTGAGGATGCTGGATTTGATTTTTGTATGTGGTTTTTTAAAAAGTAGCCTGCTTTAAATAACTTTTTAAAGATTCATGCTTTTTAGCAAAAAAAAAAAAAAAAAGCATAGAACTTAGAATTTCAGCTTGCAATTGTTGTGGGTTTTTTTGTTTTGTTTTGTTTTCATACCTGTGAAAGGATGCTGACTAGAGTCTGTTTTAATTCTCAAAATACGATTTTTCCTTGAAATGAACTTTTAAGTGGTATGATCTGAAATAGATCTGATAAAATGAGAAATCTTTCACATTGATGTGAAAAGTTTTACTAAACTCGTTTCTATGAACAAACATTTAGTTCTGTTATACATAGCAACTATAGAAGAAGCTGTGTATTTCATATAATTCCATGTGAGTCCTTTATAAAAGACACTATAGTGTGATTTTTAAAAATGACTTTTGGATAAGTATAGCACTTCACATTTTTTACAACGTACAGTTGGAATCAGTGCTTTCTACCACTTAGCAACTAATGAAAAGTATATATGAAACTGTGAATCTATACAAGAAAGTCATTTTGTAGGAGGATTTGGAAGGTTTTTCTCTTATCAAATTGTAATATGGATGATTTTAGCTTAGAATTGTTGAATTCTACTTGACATCATTTTTTTATAATAAAATTTCCCTCTTCACTGGAATTTCTGGTACAAGAGTTGTTTGGAGTGATTTGGAATAGAATACTTGGACTTTCTCATGGTGTAATTTAAACAAGACAATCTGAATAAAACTACACGAGGAATTTAAGACAAAGATGTCCTTTGGGTTTAGCTAACATTTTGCAGTGCAGTCCTTAAGGTAAAACACTAAGTATATCAAGCTTATTGAAGTGACTAGCATACAGGCTGTTATTTAATATGAATGGCTAGTTTAACCTTTGAATGAGTGAGTGTATATGTGAGTTATTGACAGATAATGCGTAAGGGGCCATTAGATAACAGACATCATTCTCATGTGAATTGGAAAACTGAAGAGGGAAAATTACCAGTGTTTAATTTCATTTGCATGTAGTAAGGGAAGAAAACTGCTTCCATAGTGCCGATTGCAAACAAGTATATTTTTCCTTGAGTATCAGAAAAGCTAGATCTTTTATTCAAAGCTGTTAATCTCTAGCTGAAAAAGAATTAGTAATTCTGGTAAAGGAAATTTACTGTCAGTATTGTCTACTTAAAGATTATATTTTAGGCTAATTATAAAAAAGGGGATTAAAATAGAAGTGTAAATATTTCTGGTGAAAAAAGGGATACATTTATTTTCTCTCTCTCGTTGGACTATTATTTTAGCAATAAAAGAAACAGAAAAAAAGGAAAATGAAAACCAAACTTGCTGTCAAGTAATTGTGAAAAACAAAGCATTGGGTGTACACAGTATTATTCAAGTGTATTAGGCTGTTATAAAACTTAGGATACTAAATGATCTGATTTCCTTTATGATGAAAATGTGCATGTGTATTTGCAGTCTTAGTATACAAGTTGCAGTAATACATGTTTTCTTCCTAAGTATGTTCATCTGTTTTGTATTTAATTGGGAGAAAATTTCGTTCAGTTTTCTGATTATAATGATAACATGGCATGCAAGAAACCAGAACATGTTAATCAAACCTCATGATTATAAGTATTTAAGTTCATGGAAAATGATCATTACGGATGTTCAATAGCAATCATTTGGCCACATTTTATGTAAAGTTAGTTCCATCCTTAATAGTATAAAGTTATGCATTTGTGTATCTCGCTAATGAAGGGAATTTGTAAATCTTCTGATTTCGAGTTTGAATCTCTCATTTCATTTTGCAGCTTAGAAATTACTTTTAGAAAATCATTATGCATTGTTATATGAAATATAATTTGTAAACTGGCTTCTTCCAAGATTGTAATGTGTATTGTTATTCATTTTATTCTAGGTGTTGAGTACTTTTAAGTACTAATTTGTTTAAAGAAAATAAACCTTCTAAGAATAAAAGTTTTATTCTATGCCATGGATGATTCAGAATAACATGATTTACTTTCTCATTTGAAGTAACTTGTAAATGGCATTTCCTTATAGACTCTTCTACTGAAATTTCACTAGATGAAAGAGAAATATGTGTTTAACTTAATGAGATTTTATTATACAATTATTTTTTTAAGAAGAGATAAATTCTCTTGTCTGTTTTTACTTTCATGTTAGTTTTAAATTTTATTCTTAAGGTTTATTCAGAAGCTAAAAATAAATATTATAGCTTTACTTTTAATTATATTTCTACTTATCTGCAATGTTCATTTTGTTATAGACTACTTTTTAAGGAATGAAAATATTTTATTAAAATATCATGCATATATTGTTCATTGCTGGATAGTTTCTTCTATAAGTAGAAAAATATGGATATAAAATATTGATTTCATTAGAACATATGAGTTGGAGATGTCACAGGTATAACTAATGATCATCATTGAGGTAAAATATTAGGTTTTTTTAAAAGGAATTAATGTCAACAATCCTGTGTATTTTAACCACTAATTTTACCTTTAGATTTTCTATCTTATTATGGTTTTAGGCATTTCCGTGCCTTTCTAAATATTAAAGCTGGGCTGTGTACATGAATACTTGTCTTTAAGTCATATACATTTGAAATATTTCTTACTGTGGCATTTTTCTCAATTTATTTTCTCTTTTATATTCCATGGCTCCACACTATTAATGAATTTTGAAATTATTGTTTAAATGTTATACTTTCCAGATGCAGTGATGAAATATTTCAAAATATGAAAAATATGAGCAGATGATAAAACATAGCATATCAGGCTTTAGCAGTGAATCTGAGAACCCCAATCTCACCTTTCCATCTTTCCCCTATTCTTATGCCCTACACTAAGAATTTAACAATTGATTTGGTAACGCCTACCTCAGTGTCTGACACATAATAGACATGAACAAAAGCGTTTTAAATGAATGAAGAAACTCAGATCTTCAACAGAGGTTCTCAAAGGGACCATATGTTTATTTGTGATATGAATGAGTGTCTGGATATCCAGTAAAAACAGTGGAAGATAAATAGTGGTAGAGAACATTCTTCATTTGGTGCTGATTGCTTATGCCTCATCTTGAGACTTTTAAAAAAGTATGTTTCTGTTCATTTCAGCCCTCAAAACCGGTACTTTTCCACATCTGTTTAATTCATTAGTTCTCTGTTTCATCTAGGGAGTAGTTGGTTTTGCAGTTTATCCCCACTGCTGAAATATTCTTATTTGTGTCCTTATCTGGATGATGGAAGAACTGCATTTTCCATTGTTATGTGTGATTTTTTTCCTTTGTTTTCTCTAAATGAATTGTTTCTAGAAAGGAATTTAAACTAGGGTAATTATTATTTAATCTTCCTAGTGTTTGTGAAAACAAAAATTGACCTCATACAGTGAAGGGCTATGGGGAAACTTGGGTGTAGCAAATATTTTTTTTAAAAGTAAAGGGGAAAACAATTCAGCAGTGAAGGCAGGAGAGTATGCTTCAGTTTTCCACATTTTACCTCCCAAAAAAAAGGTCACTAAAAAAAAATGCAGTTTTTAAGGGATTTTCCTTAGAGTACTTCCATTATCTGAATAATATTTGATGGCAAAGATCAAACAACTTTGATTCAACTCAGGATATGCTGAGGGTGAAATCTTTTGCTTTTGTGGAAGGCTTCATTCTCCCATGAACACTGAGAAGGAAAACTTGGGTACATTCTACGTGACTGCATTTAATAAATTTTCCTTTTCCTCCTCCCTTTTCCCCCCTCTTTCCTCTTTTCTGTAACACCTATCACTTTCTCCTTCTCTTTTTCCCCCTTTTCCTTCCATTAGTGTTTATTAAGAGTTTATTTCTTGCTGGGCTCTTCTTCAAGACACATAGTTCATCTTTAGACTCCAGAAAGAGACGAGAAGTAGTGGAATGGTGCCTTTTCTTGTCCCACCTCAACAAACAGATCCTTTCTGGAGATATAGACCCTTTTGGCATCACTCATGGCCTCTGTCTGACCCACTGCCGGGATTGGAAAAAGCAGAGGGTTTTGCCTCTTTGGGTTGGAACAGGATTTCGGTCCTCAGTTTCTGATTCCTCTGAACCCTTTTGTGCAACACACACACTGCAGTGGAATGCAGCAGCCCCGCCTTATGCCGATTTCTGTTTTTAAATGTGTTCCTCTAAAAATGTAGCCCTGGGGAATGCCCCTGGGATTTATGATTTTACATTATAGGTGAATACTTGAAACCCCTGTGTGGCTTTTTTTTTTTCTCAAAATGTGAAGGGCTCTGGAGCCTACTGGTATTGTTCCCTCATTTAATAAACAAGGCAGCTGAGTGATTGAAAAATGAAGTTATGTAGCCGTTTAGTGGCAGAGACCTGCCTGAATCGGTCTGCAAATCCAGAGACCCTTGCAGCTCAGTTAGCATTATACCCTGCTCTTTCTCTCACTCAGCATATAGACAAAATTAGATTTGATAGTCTTAAAAATGGAGTATGTTTCTGAAAGTTACTTGGAAGACCTATTTTATTTTATAAATTAGGTAGTTTAGCATGATCTAGTATAGAGAATCGTTACCAGATGTACCTGGGTGTGCATCCAAACTCTGCCACTTAATATTAGAATGAACTTGGACTGTGTATTTAACCTCTTTTTCTTAATCTGTCAAATGGGGACAATAAACACTCATATTATGTGGTTATGGTGAAACCAGGACTCAAATCCAAGGATTCAAAGCTCCTGACACCAGAATAGAGCGCCCCAGGGAAAATGAAATCCATGTAGAATGTCTGGCCTCAATTTACCCACTAGTTTAGCTCATTTCTTCAACAGATTTTAGCAGCATTTCTCAGAGCTAGCACTATTTAATTGATTTGTACTCCAAATAGCATCCTTTACTTATATAATTTTGGAACATTTTCTTTTCACTGATTGTTGAAGGTATCTTATTTATATTTGGACAACACTTCAGGGAAGTGGTTTTTCAGTAGTTTCGCTTTCAAAATGTTTTGTGATGTAGTTTATCATAGATGTATGTGGCGATTTTATTTAATTCTATGAGGTAGGCTCTTATAATAAACAAGACTCTTTGTAGCAAGTGAATAATTCTAGAAAGTTCTGAAGGACTCACTGGTTTTTGGAATGCAGGGCCTCCAATCTGGAGATCAGCTGGTAAAATACAATATACAGCATTGTGACTGGAACAGTTAAGAAAATTCAAGATTCAAGAAAGTATAATTTCTCTCGTTTGTTGTCACCAATTGTTCCTCAATATTGGACAGTGCCATTTACTCTGCAGATGGGAGGAAAATAGTTCATAAAATTGAAGTGTATTTGAGGACTGTATTACTATAGTTTTTCCTTACATGGTACAATGGCTAAATAATGTTTCCAATTGAGAAATAATATATAATGTTAGGCATTTTATTGATGGTGAATATCTTTCCTTTGCATTCCTATGTAGGTCAGCCAAAAACTCACCTCAAAGATCATCTCCATTCTTAGATTTTTCAATATATTCATTGTTGGCACAAAGGTTCAAGACATAGGGAATTTTCGCTTTTAGTTAAGCCAGATAGTTGTTTAATAGAAGAGCCTCTAAATTTGGTGATGCTGTAGCTGTCATCTACTGAATATGTCATACTTCACTATTTAGGTGCTGCTCTTATTGAGCTTTGGTTAGAAAACTTATATCTTAAACTGATCCTGTTATTTTTGTAAATAAATAGATTAGCAGTGCTTTAGAGTAAATCCAGTATATCAGCACTATGAGGATTTTTTCTGGAGTGAATTGCATTAGCAATATTAAATTAAGACTAGTAAACATGCTTAAATGAAAACAACTGAGGTTAGTTTTATTTAGCTAAAAGGGACATTAGAGTTAGCATGGTGAACAAGTCCTTGTTTCTGAAACATATAAATGAACTTTCTTTCCCTTTTACTTTTGTTTTTTATTTTACCAAAGAGATGAAAATGCTTGTGCTGTAACAAAGTAAGAAATTATATTTTGCTTACAAGTAACTAAATGGTTAATAGGTAATTAAATATAGGAGAAAATATCTATAGAAAACTTTTGATTCCTTTTCTAATATTAGAAATGAGGAATTCAAAAGAAATTAATACAATATGTATTAATTAAAGCATTTTGTATTTTGGTAATACCTTTGTTCAGTTACATACAAGTATTCCTTAGAAAGAGAAGTCTATTTTTAGTCTCATATTTGCTTATTATCTCTGAATAGCTGAAAATTTTTTTCCTTTAACTTCATAGTAATTTACATTTATTTTTAAATTTTCAAAATAATTTTATCTTTTTGGCTTAAAGGCACATATTGCACATAAATGCAATATTTGTACATATTATTTATTTTGTAAATTATAAATATTATTATTGTAAACATTACAAATGTAAGTTTTTCTTTGGGCCAAATGACGTTTATTCAATGTAAACTTTCTTGAGTGTTTCCAAGAAAAAAAGCTCATGAAAGGACATGAGAATAAAAATTAGGTACATAGTTATACTATTACACCAGAGGGATAGAAACACTTGATTATTGCTATTAGGGTATAGATTGTGTTCTTCTGCTAACATTTTTCTCTTGCATTTTAGCTAAGGAATTATATTAATGTGAACAAAAATGAAGAAAACATCTAGGAGGAAATTTGCTCTGGCTAATTATAAGTATGCACTTAATCATGTGCCAGTGAATTAGATTTCTATGTAGTCAGGGTTTATCAAAATGAAACTTTCACAGCACAGCTTGTCTCTTTGCATTTGATCCCTGGTTATTTCAGTGAGCTTTCTCAGGTGATCTTGCTGCCTGGTTGCATCAGTCTCTCTTCTTACACATCATGAACATGTGTGCTAAGTCGCTTCTGTCATGTCCGACTCTTTACGACCCCGTGGGCTGTAGCCCACCAGGCTCCTCTGTCCATGAGATTCTCCAGGCAAGAGAACTGGAGTTGGTCGCCATGCCCTCCTCCAGGGAATCTTCCTGACCCAGGGATCAAACCCACAGTTTCTTTTGTCTCCTTTGTTGGCAAACAGGTTCTTTACCACTAGTGCCACCTGGAAAGTACAGTTACATCAATATCTTTTCTCAGTGGCATTATCTATTGTTTTAATGTTTGATACTTTTCTAAAGTTGAAAATCATAAATAAATAGTTCTTTGTTCCAAATTATCACATTGCTGCTGCTGCTGCTGCTAAGTCATTTCAGTTGTGTCCGACTCTGTGGGACCCCAAGAGGGAAGCCCACCAGGCTCCCCCGTCCCTGGGATTCTCCAGGCAAGAACACTGGAGTGGGTTGCCATTTCCTTCTCCAATACAGGAAAGTGAAAAGTGAAAGTGAAGTCGCTCAGTCGTGTCTGACTCTTCCCGACCCCATGGACTGCAACCCACCAGGCTCCTCCATCCATGGGATTTTCCGGGCAAGAGTACTGGAGTGGGGTGCCATTGCCTTCTCCAAAATTATCACATTAAGAACAGTCAAATTAAGACAGCTAGGGCTTCCTGGCTGGTTCAATGGTAAAGAGTCCACCTGCCAGTGCAGGAGATACCAGTTAGATCCCTGATCCTGGAAGATCCCACGTGCTGCAGAGCAACTAAGCCAGAGCAGCGCAGCTTTAAGTCTGTGTTCTAGCTAGAGCTGGTGAAGCTCTTGTGCTCTACAGCTAGTGCTCTGCAACAAGAGATTCTCACATAGTGTAGCTAGAGACAGCCCAAGCAGCAACAAAGACCCAGCACAGCCAAAAATAAGTAAATGATTAAAATTATAAAAAAGATTGGTTTTGAACTGAAAATATTAGGGATTTGTTTATCTATTTTTGATTTAAGATACCTTATAACATTTAGTATCTTCAACTCATACTGGACTTATTTAGTATCTTCAAGTCATACTGGACTTAAATCATTATTATATGACAGTCATCATTACCGTTAAGTAAACACTGTGCATTGTAAGGTAAAAGATATTAACTTTTATTGCCTGGTCATACTGTTCAGTATGGTGCATATATCAGTAAGTAGACATCAGGAATAAGCAGATTTTACACTTTTTTTTTAAATTGTTAGATAAATACAGTATATCCTAAGCTTAAGCTAACATGTTTATGATTTTTATTAAAATTTCTGGCCAGTTTTCCTGATATCCTCTATTGTTGAACATTCATGTTTGTGTGAACTGACTCACTTTGTCAAAATGGTTAAACTGGTGATTTGGTTATAGTAGGTTTTGACAAAGCATATGTATCAAGAAGACACTTTTTAGAGTTGAAGCATGACTGATCTCCCTGCTAGATAGTTACCAGACGCAATAGTGGGTCCAAATCTGTAAGGAAACCTGTCCTGAATAAACCCTTTTAACCATGTTAAACAGATATTCCAGAGTGTTTTTCTTCTCCAAAAATGCTTTCTTTTACAAAACAGCTATTATCCAAGAACTGTCTTTGGGAACTGATGCTGTTTACATAAAATCTGATGTTCTTGGAAGGCCCAATAGTTCTTGAACCCCATTTCACATAAGGGGTTCTTATGTGAATTGCTCCCCTGAACCTTCCACTAAAGTCTCATTAAACTCATAGTAAGAATTTCATATATGCCCAATGATGACTTTAGTTCTTGATTAGACACCCTCTTGGGACCAAACTTGCCAAGATAAGTTTCTTCCTATGAGACCACATGTAAGATAGAAACTGGAGAAGGTGATGGCACCCACTCCACTGCTCTTGCCTGGAGAATCCCATGGGTGAAGGAAGCCTGGTGGGCTGCAGTCCATGGGGTTGCAAAGAGTCGGGCATGACTGAGCAACTTCACTTTCGCTTTTCACTTTCATGCATTGGAGAAGGAAATGGCAACCCACTCCAGTGTTCTTGCTTGGAGAATCCCCGGGATGGGGGAGCCTGGTGAGCTGCCGTCTATGGGGTCACACAGAGTCGGACACGACTGAAGTGACTTAGTAGCAGCAACAGCAACATGATAGGAACACATTATTATTATTATTTTGAGTTATAAATGAATAAGCCAAGTGTACATTAGAGTTTTCAGGTGACATAACTAAATGCTGATGTATAAAGTAAAGAAATTCTGTGGGAATTCACTGAAGCACATAATTTTAAAAAAAATACTTAAATTTGAGTTTATACTTCGCACTAAGTGTGGTACGAAGCACTTTTTCAAATATGGTCTCATTTAATCCTTTCAACAGCCTCCTGAGTTATATAAATATCTCCATGTTATAGGTAAGGAAACTGGTTTCACGAGGATGTCTTAAGGATGCATAGCCGTTAAGCCAGAATGTGAAGATAGGTAATTAGGAACTTCAGAACTCACCACTACTACACTTTATGGCATTTAGAGCTTGAATTCTACTCCATATTAATGAAAATTGTCAACGCCAACTATACTAACTAGTCTCTTTAAGGAGTAAAGGTTGGGGAGGCACACCTTTAGCGAAATCACAGGCTGGACTGAGAGGCAGCCAACAGTCATTAATGGAAAACTTTTGGATAGAACCCAAGTTCAGTGCTATGTGGAAACACTGGAGGCGCCTCTTGCCTCTTGAACAACCCAACAAGAACCAAATTACAGCTGAAACCTTGTTCCTTTCACAATCTAAATACTTAAGCAATTGTTCCTTGCAGTATTTTGATCTCTTTCAAGTTGGGAACAAATAGATAAGAAGACTAGTTCAGTTCAGTTCAGTTCAGTTCAGTCACTCAGTCGTGTCCGACTCTTTGCGACCCCATGAATCACAGCACGCCAGGCCTCCCTGTCCATCACCAACTCCCGGAGTTCACTCAAACTCACGTCCATCGAGTCGGTGATGCCATCCAGCCCTCTCATCGTCTGTCGTCCCCTTTTCCTCCTGCCCCCAATCCCTCCCAGCATAAGTCTTTTCCAGTGAGTCAACTCTTCACATGAGGTGGCCAAAGTACTGGAGTTTCAGCTTTAGCATTCTTCCTTCCAAAGAAATCCCAGGGCTGATCTCCTTTAGAATGGACTGGTTGGATTTCCTTGTAGTCCAAGAGACTCTCAAGAGGCTTCTCCAACACCACAGTTCAAAAACATCAATTCTTCAGCCCTCAGCTTTCTTCACAGTCCAATTCTCACATCCATACATGACCACTGGAAAAACCATAGCCTTGACTAGACGGACCTTTGTTGGCAAAGTAATCTCTCTGATTTTGAATATACTATCTAGGTTGGTCATAACTTTCCTTCCAAGGAGTAAGCGTCTTTTAATTTGATGGCTGCAGTCACCATCTGCAGTGATTTTGGAGCCCAGAAAATAAAGTCTGACACTGTTTCCATGTTTCCCATCTATTTCCCATGAAGTGATAGGACCGGATGCCATGATCTTCGTTTTCTGAATGTTGAGCTTTAAGCCAACTTTTTCACTCTCCTCTTTTACTTTCATCAAGAGACTTTTAAGTTCCTCTTCGCTTTCTACCATAAGGGTGGTGTCATCTGCATATCTGAGGTTATTGGTATTTCTTCCAGCAATCTTGATTCCAGCTTGTATTCCTTCCAGTTCTGCGTTTCTCATGATGTACTCTGCATATAAGTTAAATAAGCAGGGTGACAATATACAGCCTTGACATACTCCTTTTCCTATTTGGAACCAGTCTGTTGTTCCATGTCCAGTTCTAACTGTTGCTTCCTGATGTGCATGCAGTCTTCCCAAGAGGCAGGTCAGGTGGTCTGGTTTTCCCATCTCTTTCAGAATTTTCCACAGTTTCTTGTGATCCACACAGTCAAAGGCTATGGCATAGTCAATAAAGCAGAAATAGATATTTTTCTGGAACTCTCTTGCTTTTTCCATGATCCAGCGGATGTTGGCAATTTGATCTCTGGTTTCTCTGCCTTTTTTAAAAGCAGCTTGAACATCTGGAAGTGCACGGTTCACATACTGCTGAAGCCTGGCTTGGAGAATTTTGAGCATTACTTTACTAGCGTGTGAGATGAGTGCACTTGTGCGTTCGTTTGAGCATTCTTTGGCATTGCCTTTCTTTGGGACTGGAATGAAAACTGACCTTTTCCAGTCCTGTGGCCACTGCTGAATTTTCCAAATTTGCTGGCATATTGAGTGTAGCACTTTTACAGCATCATCTTTCAGGATTTGGAATAGCTCCACTGGAATTCCGTCACCTCCACTAGCTTTGTTCGTAGTGATGCTTTCTAAGGCCCACTTGACTTCACATTCCAGGATGTCTGGCTCTAGGTGATTGATCACACCATCATGATTATCTTGGTAATGATATTAAGATGTTCAAGGAAAATACTGCATATTCAGGATGAATGTTATTGGGAGTTAGAAAATTATGTTATGAGAGTGAATTGTATATTGGCATGTCATTGAACAGATTTTTTTTTTAATTGCATATACGTTCTGGATAGGGAATAATGAACTCAAAATGAGAGAGCGTGTTTAGGGGAATCTAGAGAATTAGCAATGACTTCAGGCTTTGCCTTCAATTATCTTTGGATTATAGTCATGTCTGACTCATTGTGACCCCATGGGCTGTTGCCTGCCAGGCTCCTCTGTCTATGGAATTTTCCAGGCAAGAATACTGGAATGGGTTGCCATTTCCTACTCTAGGGATCTTCCCGACCCAGTGGTAGAACCCGCTTCTCTTGCATCTCCTCCGTTGGCAAGTGAACTCTTTACCAGTAGCACCATCTGGATTATTGGATGACTCATGTCTTATCTGCTGAGCACTGTAGCTAGGATTAAAAGCACAACTCTAGAGTTAGAGGTCTTGGTGTGAGCTCTGGTGTCTCTAGTCTATTAACTTTGTGAACTTGATAACGTCATTTAATTTCTTTGTGCCTTGAGTTCTCGCATATGAAAACTAGATTAATAGTATCCACACCATAGGATTTTTATGAAGTTAATGACATGTAGTATAAAGTGTTTAGAATGCTGTCTAAGATATAGGAAGTACCATGCATTAGTGATTATTTTATTATTGTTTTAATTGTTATTCTCACTACTACTGTCATTCTCTTTAAGCCTCAGTTTTTTCAACTAGAAAATTAGGGGGTAAAATTCATATACTTAAGATCATACTTTCAGATTTGTACACATTTACCAAATTTAGCATAAAGCTCTTCTAATGATTTTGTGAGGTATTTTATGATTATAAAAGTATGAAAGTTAATATAAGCTGCAAGTGCTTTCTGTTTTTAGGGCAAAAAGAAACGCAAAGCAAACACAAAGTTAAAAAAAAAAAGAAAACCCTGTGATTGGCAATTGAAGAACATCTTATTAATGTTCATTTCTCAAGGATACGGAGGTTTTGGTAGATAGTAGGCTTTGCATCTTTTCAAAATTGTGACATTTGAATAGGAGTGTTAGGAAGTTGAATGCTTAAGAAGATGAGCAAGGCATTTAGGAAGTATTTGCTATGCCAGTAAAGTTCCAAGTACTTTATAAATGTTAGTCTATTTAATCCTCAAGAAGCTAAAAAACTCACCCAACATCATACAGTGGTTGGAACTGTGTGTAAACTGAGCTGTTTGGCTTCTGAGTTTGTGCTTTTATTATATCTTTTGACTGTGCTCTGTGGCATGTGAGATCTTAGTTCCCCGACTAGGAATCAAACTTGTGTCCCCTGCATTGGAAACACAAGGTCTTAACCACTGGACTGCCAGGGAAGTCTGTGCTTTTAGCTCCTTTGCCTCACTCTCTGAAAGGCTTCAAGAAAGGTATGAGATTACATGGAATACTTAGAATATATTTTGTATAATTAAATATGGCCAGATCATAGGGTTTGAGGATAAGATGTATTAAGAGGAGATAACTGGTGAGTTAAACAAATAGTCTGATCATTATCTTAATAATCTAGCTAAGAATGTCTTTGGAATTTGATTAGAATGGTTACCATAGTAAAGCTGAGGAAGCTATTATGTTGGAGGAGATCTTAGCCTCTTTTGGTCGGGGATCCTTTTGAGAATCTATTAAACACTGGATTTTCCTTCCAGAAATGTGTGCAACATTCAACATTGCCATAAAATTTCAAGTTTCACAAACGCTTTAATTTATTTGATGCTTTACACAGCTTGGTTTTCCTCCCTTATAATAATTGAATATTTTCATAGACATCTACAGTGTATATTTGTTTTGTGTTTTTGTGTTCTGTGTTCTCTTTCAGTAATCATATTTTTACTATTTTACTTTCTTTAGATCCCTGCTCTTTGCTTACTAATTTTTACAAAATTATAATTTTGGCATGTTCTTGACCAGCTTTTATCAACTTTGTGTCCTTGCTGTATGAATAAATATAAATGAATAATTGCAATGAAATTCCTGTAATTTTCTTGCTTTGTTGCTTGAATACAAAAGTGTTAGTAGACCTTGTGGCCAGTAGATAGTTCTGCTGATCACAACATTCTGTGTTAATTCACAAATAATTTGTTGTTTGAATAGCTGTATCTGGGGTGGGAGCATTATTTGCTTAAAAAAAAATCAATCCTATTTGCAAAATGCAACTGAAGTAATCTCTTGTGGAGAACCAGATCCAAGATTCTGTCTTTGCCTCTAGAACACATTATAGTCTCCTGAGCATGGAAACCCTTAGGGTAATTAAGAGAGGAGAGGTAAGGGAGTTCAGAAGAGGTTGGGTGGCTGATTATCATTTGTTTTGTTTATCATTTGGTGTGAAAGTAATAATTGGGTCCCCCTTGGCTATGTGGGGAGTAAGCATTGCCAGTACCTACGGGAAATTGCTCTAGTAAAATTCACATGCTATTTAGGATTTTAATGTTTTTAAAAAATTAAAAATTTTTTTTTAAATTAAAAAAAAAAAAGATTAAAAAAAATCTCACCTGGCAGTTTCATGAGCTGAACTCAAATTTCACTTTCATCCTGAGGTGAGGAAAATTAGTTCTTTTCTTTCTTTCTTCTTTACCTTTAACTTCCCCCTAAACTTTTACTCCATTTAGCACTGTTAAAGTCTCCATTACAAAAGGAGAAATCATTTCTTTGTGTAAATGTACAAAAATCATGATTTTAACCAGTTAGTTTTGAAGAAGAAAGTTAGAAAACCAATGTTAGAGATTTCTGTATTTTCTCAGACTTCAGCCTTATAAAGGAAGGTTGTTTTTAGTTCGTCAGTTTGCATTTATGTAATGGATAAAATCTTTATGACATTTTTCTTTATTCAGTACTCGTGTGTACTCTCTATATCATTTTAAAAATATATCTATTCTATAGAGTATTAACAAAATCAAAGACTATTTTGACTTTCCTTATGAAGGACTAAATGCAGATTTTGGGGAATGAGGGCCTTTTATATTCCTAAAAATAATTGACAACACATATACCCCAGCATGTGGGTCTTCCCTGATGGCTCAGTGGGTAAAGAATCTGCCTACAATGCAAGAGACACAGGAGACAGGGTTCGATCACTGGGTTGGGAAGATCCCCTGGAGAAGGAAATGGCAACCCACTCCACTATTAACCGCCTGGAAGATCCTGTGCATGGACAGAGAAGCCTGGTGGGCTACAGTCCCTGGGGTCACAAAGCTGTACAGGACTTAGCGACAGGGGTAAACCTTCATTACATGTGCTTTGATTAAGGAAGGAGATATTACACTGAAAGTGAAATTATCACAAAACTGAGACATGGAAAGGACCCTGATGCTGGGAAGGATTGGGGGCAGGAGGAGAAGGGGACAACAGAGGATGAGACGGTTGGATGGCATCACTGACTCCGATGGACATGAGTTTGGGTGGACTCCGGGAGTTGGCGATGGACAGGGAGGCCTGGTGTGCTGCAGTCCATGGGGTTGCAAAGAGTTGGACATGACTGAGCGACTGAACTGAACTGAACTGAGACATATCTCTTTTAAATACTTAAATTATTTATAGTGTATCAAAATTGTATTATACCTTTTCTCTTCATAATAGTTTATTATCTGGTAATGTAGAATAAGGTATTTATGAAGTGTGGAATGTATATCATTATGAATACCATGGATGTGTCCTGCTAACCTCTAGAGCTGTTGTGAAACATAGAACTCTGCACACGAATGCTTAGTCATGCCCGGCACCATCCTTTTCTATTTAGTATTCTGAGAATGCCTCCATTCCCTTCCTATGGAGTAATGGGCACAGATGTTGTGGCGTTCTCAGCCTAGCTCAAGTTTTGATTACTCAGCTTCTGAGTGTGTAATTGCACTGTGGTTGGTAAAGATGATGGGAACCAGAGCAATGAAAAGTGGAGTGTTATCATGTTTCATGGGATTTAAAAAATACACACACAACTCAGTTGTTAGAGTAACGTACACTGGTGTACCATTTGATGTGTATGTATTTACGTGATTACTTTTCATTGGATGTATCCTTTATCTTACACTTGTATTAACCTATGAGTAGTTATACTTTTAATCATGATTATTTCTTGAGTAGGGAAATAAGCAAGCCATGTTGTTAAATGATGTGGTAATAAAAAAAAATACTATGCTTCTAAATAAGTCTTCCAATTGTGAATTGTGTACATGTGACTTTAAGAAAAGCACCAACGGTGCTACTTAAATGATTCACCATCATGCTCAAATGAGTATCCTTAACTTGGATAGTGAAAAACTTATGAAACTGAAGCTTTTGAGATGTTTTAGGCAACCATGACCCAAAGTCATATATCATGAGAATTGCGTTGCCCAGTTTATCATTGTATATGTGCTTAGAATAGTTAGATAACCTAGTTTTTAGCTATTCTTGACAGCTGCATTTCACTATAAAATTTTCATTTGTGTCTACAAGTAAGATTTGAATTCATTCTGACTGGTAGTGATAGCTTGTCAAACAGATACTAAAAAGAGAGGAATAGAAGTCCTGAACTACTTCTGATACTTCGAGATGCTGAGGAAGTGTTAGCCTATTAAGTCTCAGATATCTCAAGTTTAACAATGAAAACAGTCTTTTTACTGACACATACTTCAGTAAATATATATATATATAATTTTAATAGCATTCTTATAAACTAGAAAATGTTCTTTTTAAAGGAAATGTTTGAACGGCTTCCTGAAATTCCAGAGGATAGTGCCTAATGAGCTTAGAAACACCAAAGGGCTATTGTGCCAATATGATATTGTCTTTATTATTACTGGGTCAGTTTTGCGTCACAGATAGCCACAGATTATGTATATGATCCTCACGTGTGGTATTAAAACATCCGGTCCTGGGGAAATCCCTGGCGGTCCAGCGGTCAGGACTCTGCACTTTAACTGCCACTGCTGAAGGTGGGGGTTCAGTCCCTCATTGGAGAATCCTATGAGCTGTGCGATGTGGCCAAAAAAATGAAGTTTCAAAGTGAAATGACTTTAAAAAAATTGAGTACTTCAAGCTTTTTGTAGTGATTGTTCCCTTTTCCTTTCCAGTTTTCTCTATTGCTCCCTTTTGACCGTGTCTGTGTGTTTCATCTTGGGAATGGTCTTCTACTCTCACCCCACCATCTGAGATTCTTGGTCATTTTCTTGTAATGGCAAGAAATCTTGTAATGACTTTTAAAGACACATTTTATAAAGTTTTCAGTTTGAGTTATTTTGGCCATTGATTATCCTTTTTATAATTATGTACATAGTTTTAGATCTAAACAAAACCACTTTTTTCTATTTTTTCTTCTTAAACTACAGATCTTCTTCGACTTATGATAGAATAAATCCATCATTTATTTAATAAATCCAATAAATCAATACTAAGTCAAAAATGCAGTCAGTTGAAAATTTATTTCATACATACATCTAATCTACCAAATATCATAGCCTAGTCTGCTGCTGCTGCTGCTGCTAAGTTGCTTCAGTCATGTCCGACTCTGTGTGACCCCATAGACGACAGCCCACCAGGCTCCTCTGTCCTTGGGATTCTCCAGGCAAGAATACAGGAGTGGGTTGCCGTTTCCTTCTCCAATGCATGCATGCATGCTAAGTTGCTTCAGTCATGTCCGACTCTGTGCGACCCTACAGACAGCAGCCCACCAGGCTCCTCCGTCCACAGGATTCTCCAGGCAAGAATACAGGAGTGGGTTGCCATTTCCTTCTCCTAGCCTAGTCTAGCCTACCTTAAACATGGTCAGAACACTTACTTTCGCCTACATTGGGCAAAATTATCTAACATAAAGCCTATTTTTATAATAAAACATTGAATATCTCACATAATTTATTGAATACTGTACTGAAAGAGAAAAACAGAGTGATTGTTAGAGTATCATTAATGCTTGGCTGATTGGGAGCCTGGGTCAAAGAGAGTATTATACTGCATATCAGTACCTGGGGAAAGATCAAAATTCAAAATTAGAAGTACAGTTTCTACCAAATGCATACCTTTGGTATCGTGGTAAAGTTGAAAAATTAAAAATCATATGCTGAACTGCAGTAAATTGGGGACTATCTGTACTTCTAGTGCCACAGAAGTTTTATCCAAATTCTGAGTGAATAAGGAGGAAAAAAAGTCATTTTTGCATCATTCAAAAACATATTGATTGAATATCTATCAAATGCCAGGGCACTGCACTGGACTTACACCTTCAGTGGGACTTGATTGGTATCTTTCTACTTATTCTGATTTTTTTTTTTTTGAATAGTGATGATTGATTCATTAAAGGTTGAAAGTTAGTGTTCCCTGTAATTTTGCAATTGGCATTGTAATCCCAGTAATCTGTTTCTTTAGTTATTTGAGAATTTTCTTTATGCACCAAATATGTGCTGCCTAAGAGTGGAAAATCTTTCTTAAGAGTACTTCTTTATTGAGAAAGAGAATGCAGTCTGTTGCAGCTTTATTATGAAATCAGACATTCTCCATCAGATAGATTAAGAAATGAATGTTTGATTTAAAATAAAAACTGACAAGTACATTTTAAGGATAAATGAAATACATGAAAATGAAGTTTGAGAGGGTACAATTGTGGGTGGTATTCACTAGAGCATTCCAGGTTTTAAATAGATGTGTGAAGATCATGATTTGGGGAGTACATATTTGAGGTACAGAGCATTGGGACCTCCTGTATGCTTCTGTATTATTCATGTGAGTGGGTGGTTCTTAGAAAAGGCAGACCAGAGAGTGTGGATGAAAGCAGGTCTGGTCCTCAGAGTGAAGCAACCAGTGTAAGCATTACTAGAACACTGGGCGGCCCAGAGGGCCCGATGTTTCACGACTGAGCCCGTGGGGAGTAAGGGGCGCAGAGCGAGAAAGCTGGGCAATTAAGGGCAAACCTGGGAATTTAGCTTCTGCCCTTGGCTCTCTGGAGGGTGACTCTGAGGTAAACTATTTCAATCTTTGCTTCAGTGTGGCACACAGATATAAGGCTACATGCCAAATTCATTAGTTTTTAAACAGTTATGCAAAAGTGGTGACATGGTAACATCCTTAAATTGCCACTTAGGATTTACATCATTTGATATCATTAGGTCATAGATTTGCCATTTCATCAAGATCTTTCAAAGAAGAGAGAGTCTATTCATTAACAAAAAAAAAGTATTCTGATACTGTAGACAGTTAATAACTATCCGGAATGGGGACTATGGGTGGGCACACGGGCATAGAAAATGCGTGCGCATCGACAGCTGAGTAATGAACTTGACAGAATTGTGTGTGGGCATAGATTGATTTTTTTAATATTAACTTACAAGTTTAGGATTGACGATTAAGAGGCACACATTATGTTTTTCAGGTTTGCTATTTTAAATGCACAGATTTCCAAAGTTTACATTTATTAACAAATTTCTAATCAAGTAATTCAACTCCAGTTCAAGTTAAATCCTTCCTTATATTTCATGTCTTAGGCCATGGAGTTGAGAATTTCTGAATGATAAAGTATGTCTTGGGTTAAATAAAGTTTTAAAATCCCTGGATACTCTTCATTCCTAAGGGATGATTATTATGTTCATAGGGATATGCTCAGTTGGGAGATAAATTCATCTTGTCTTAAAGTGTCCTATTTGTTTCTTGATTTTTATCTCCTCCTGTAACATATATCTCCAGAGAAAAAGAAAATGTTCAAGGCAAAAAATAAATAAGTAAAAAGCCCTCTATGTAAGTGAATCCAAGTGAATGGAATTTAATGGATTGCTGTAAATTTACTAGTCCAGAGATTACTATAAATACCCTTTGGTGAAAATATTGCTGTAGCCATTTCATCTAGTTCTGAAATTCAGTATAGCTGGGGTACCTACTGGTGTAAATGATATGACTGTCTTTATTTAAAATCAAGACCAAACAAAATTAATCAAACAAAAAAAGATCACATCTTTTAAAACAATGCATCTTCAATTATGTATTAAGACATTTAAAATAAATAATTTAAATATCTAAACTAAAACCTCTAATACTTAATTTAAATTCTTAGTTTAAATATTCAATATCATGTATCAGTACCACTAAATATAATTTTGTTTTTATCTTGTACATGTATAATATAATTTATTATTGGCCTTACCCACAGGTTAATCACAGAACTTGTGCACATAACTTTTAAATTTTAACTAAAAAATCATATTTCATTTTAGTTTAACATAATGCTGAGATATTTTGAAAGTTAAAATAAGACTGTTAAGTAATCTTTCATGTTGAATCATTATTGCATAATTCATTATGTAAGCCACTTGCAACTTTTCTAGTAATTAAATCAGCTAAACAAAATATCACAACTTCAAAGAAGTTTTGTGATAGAACAGCCCAGGACCTCATGTGGAGCGAGCTGTGGACCATGTCTTTGAGTCCTCCTATTCAAGAATGTGTAGTGGCCAGAAAGATAAGAAAAGCTGTATGTGGAAAGGATAGGGAGTGGCTATATATTAACAGGTATTTTTAAAGGAAAATTATTTTGAAATTCAGACAGTTAAAAGAGCTTCTGATCTTTAAGATGCACATTTTCATTAATTACTAATCCCTTGTTGTTGAAAAAATAATTATTTGCATTAATTCATGTCTGATCTTTATTAAAGAATTGCATTTAGTACATTTCAGATTTAGGTTCAGAAAGTACTGTGTATAATAATATGTTTTGTAAGTCAGAGAAATAAATTGCTTGTTTTAATAAATATATCTAGTACCAGAGTGCTCTTGTATTAACATTTTGGGGATGTTACGTAAAATACCATTGTGTTGTACGTTATATGCATGTAAACATTCAAGAGAACCAAGTGAGGTATTCAGTTTGCTAGTGAAATGATCAGCACATGTACACTGAATACATTTTAAAGCTCAGGATCTGTGCGGTAGTATTCAGAGAGGATGGGTGAAGAGGTATTTGCTAAGGATAAACGACGAAAAAAAAATCCAACAATAAGTTAATAAATTGAAGTTTTATTTATAAACCTAAGTGAAGAATTTTTTAGCTTAAGTGGGGCCGCATGTCTCTCTTTACAAGATTAATGGTCAACCGTACTTGAGATGGACAAGCATATTTTAATTTGACAACCATTGATATCTATAATGGGCTTCATTGGTGAAGAATCTTCCTGCCAAGCAGGAGAAGCGAGTTTGATCCCTGGATCTGAAAGATCTCCTGGAGAAAGAAATGGCAACCAGTCCAGCAGTCTTGCCTGGGAAATCCCATATGGACAGAGGAACCTGACAGACTGCAGTCCATTGGGTCTTAAAGAGTTGGACACAATTTAGCAACTACAACCACCATCACCAATATCTATAATGAAAGCCATAGGCTTTCAAACAAACAAGTGATGAATATCCACAGGAGTGGCATAAGTAGGAACCTAGTAAATACCTTTCTACAGTTTTTCTTAAAGGCCAGCTGTGGTTAATTTTTAAGCTCTCTTTCCCACACAACATGTTTTTTGCATATAGACATTCTGTGCATGGATAATATGTAATCCCCATACTGATAGAATATTTTTAAACCTAGAAGAATGTAGAACAAACCTAATTGCTCAGTGTTAGAACCCAAAGAAAATTTAGTAAAAAATACTAGTATTTCCTCTTATCTACCCCATCACTTTGATTGGGCTTCCCTGTGGCTCAGCTGGTAAAGACTCTGGCTGCAATGCGGGAGGCTTGGGTTCAATCCCTGAGTTGAGAAGGGAAAGGCTACCCACTCCAGTATTCTGGCCTGGAGAATTCCATGGACTAGTCCATGCAGTCTCAAAGCGTCAGACACAACTGAGTGACTTTCACTTCAGTCACTCTGTTTAGAAATAGGATCAGACTCCATGTATTAAATTACTGATGATGGAGCTACTTTTGTATATTGCAGCTGGAATACTGTATCTTACAATTAGCATATTCTGTTTTTTCTTACTTTCAAGACAGAGTCATCTAAAGAATTAGATATTTATTCAGTACTTTAGAGAAAATAAATGTGTGACTATGGATAAGGTTTCTAGGAACCCAAGCATAAATTTAAGGTACATAAAGACTTTTTTTCCCTTACTGCTTATATCATCTCTCATTTTCTTTAAATTTTGCTCTTAGGTTTTGCAGTTTAACACTTTACCATCTATCTAAAGCAAAAGCTAATGATTATACTGCATAGCAAGCTCATCAGAGTTTGGCTCTGCTTGTGTTTCTTTTCCTTCGCTCACTTCTCCCCGACCTTGTCACTGCATAGCATGGAACACAGTGCATGCGCGTGCTAGGTGGCTTCAGTTGTGTCTGATTCTTTGGGACCCTATGGACTGTAGCCTGCCAGGCTCCTCTGTCCATGGGTTTTTCCAGGTAAGAATACTGGAGTGGGTTTCCATTTCCTCCTCCAGGGGATCTTCCCGACCCAGGGATCAAACCCCCATCTCCTGCATTGGCATGTAGGTTCTTTACCGCTAGCGTCCTAGCATCCTAGGTTCTTTACCACTAGCATCCTAGTGATACCACTAGCTATCATTGCACCTGGGAAGCCCAATACAGTGCATAGTGGGTGCTTAAAAGACTTGATGGCCAATCGATTGATTGATTGATATGGTTAGACTAGAATAATAGTTTGTGACATATACCAGTGTCCAGGAGGGAATAACTGGAGTACCCATCCGTGGAGGCCAGGCGAGAGTGTGTTTTAAGTTATACGTGACGTGATCTCCTTAAGCTGTTCTCTTAGCATGTGCTGACGTAAGTATCTCAGACAGGCCTTGTGCAGACAGTAGCCATGTGAAATATGGGACAGAGTTGCTCCTGGACACGTTCTTATTACAGAGAAAGATGAAACAGAGGTCTGCACTTGCAGAGAGACATTGTATCTGCTGCTGCTGATTGACATGGTGGAGCATATGTTTAGGTGGGGGAATTAAACTGCCTGGCATTTTGTTTGTCTTTACTCAGGATATAGATAGGTCAGTGAATCTCTGCCTGGACTTCACATTAATATTCCCGGGCTTCTGTTAAAAACCTGCCACTGTCCTGACCCTACCCAAGACAAGTTAAGTCAGAAGCTCTAGAGGCTGAGCCTGGCATCATTTATTTTTAAAAGCAATTCCAGCGTGCAGTCATTTTTGAGATAGTTTGAAGTTTTGCAGGAACTGAAGTGGAAAGAGGAGAAACGGTGAAGAATATACTTTCTGCCACTCACCCTGTTTCATTTACTTGTTCAGAAGGCTGCATCACTGTTCAGTAATAATGGAATATAAACATTTATGCAATTTAAATATTCTAGTAGTGAAATTGGAGAAGGAAATGGCAACCCACTCCAGTATTCTTGCCTAGAGAATCCTGAGGACAGAGGAGCCTGATGGACTGCCGTCCATGGGGTTGCACAGAACTGGACATGACTGAAGCGACTTAGCATGCATGCATGCATTGGAGAAGGAAATGGCAACCCGCTCCAGTATTCCTGCCTGAAGAATCCCAGGGACAGAGGAGCCTGGTAGGCTGCTGTCCACGGGGTCACACAGAGTCGGGCACAGCTGAAGCAACTTAGCACCAGCAGCAGTAGTGAAATTAAAAAGAGGAAGAGTTTGAAATAATTTTAATAGGACCTGTTATGTAGCCCAATGGATCTTATTATTAAAACATGTAATTAGAATAGGAATGTTAAAAGGGATATTTTACAGTCTTTTCCCCCTTGTATCAAGTGTTCTAAATTCAAGGTGTCTTGTAGCTTCATAGCACTGCTTGGTTTGAACTGACTACTCTCCAAGTGTTCAGCCACCATGTGGCCAGTCAATTCTATGCTGGACAGAACAGATCTGGAGGGTAAAGTGTTGGACCAGGAGGCCTGAATGTAGTGTTGGTTTTGCCACTGACTAATCCTATGACCTTGGACAGCTCACTAGTCTTCTCTGTTGGACTTCATGTCCTTCATGTTTACTGTGGGGGGTCAGCAGTTGGTTTAAATTGGGAGTTTTCTCATTTTACTCCAAAGAGCCCCATGATTTTGTGAGCACACTTTAACAACCATCATAAGGAAGAAGGGAAATAAACAATCTGCTTTAGGCTCTTGTTTCCTTTGGATATCCTTACATTTCTGGGTGTCATTTTGTTTGAGGAAACAAACAAAACCTTTAAAGCCAGACCAAGATTTGAAAAATCGCTTGGTTCCATGTTTTCTTATGCCTGTGGTTCTCTCTTGTCAGCATTTGTAAGACTAGTCCAGGAAGAGGTCAGGCAGCAGGTATCCTGCTTTTCCTTCCAGTGAAGGGAGGTGTCACCATGCAGTGACTCATGAATACTTCTTGTCAAATTGTAGGAATTCCTTCAGTAGTGGTCACAGGGGCTCAGAGTTGAGAAACAGAAAGTCATGTACCTGGGTCTACCACAAAATGATACAGATCACCTGTGGCTTCTGAGGCAACCTCATAGTTGTGTAAAACTGACCTCTAGCCCAACTCTAGGGGACCCTGACTCTCAGGTGAGGTCCACGTAGTCAGCCAGAACCCAAGGCTAGGAATACTCTGGCTACAGGCTTTTTGGACTTGGAATGAGTTTCTCTACTGGTGAATGCCTGATTGACAAGACCTCCAATAACTGTTATATAGATGCTAGTATTGGATGCATGTGACTTTGATTCCTAGACTTTTAACCTTCCTCCCTATCAGACAGCTTCCCAGGGGACACTAGGGGTAAGGAATCTGCCTGCCAATGCAGGAAACGCGGGTTTGATACCTGGGTTGGGAAGTGGCAACCTGCTGCAGTGTTCTTGCCTTTGACAGAGGATCCTGGCAGGCTACAGTCCATGGTGTTGCAAAGAGTTGAGCACGACTGAGAGCATACACGTACTCTATCAGATAGATGAACACTCTGGAGGCGTCAACTAACAGGAAAGAGACAATATTGTATCCTTTCCGTTGGAAATGAGTCTTTGACAGGTTTCCACAGTCAGTGACTTGGGAACACAATCCTAGTCCAGCATGTTGTCTGCATTTAAAGACTTGTGGCAGGAATCAGTCAAGGACTTACGTGTCCCATATTTTAGCTACTTTGCTTTTATTTGACAACAATAACAAAAAAGACACTGAGTGGGAATTATGAAGTAGGGAAAGCTGAGAAGGTTTCTGGTTATTTTTAGGATGCTTCTAAGAAGTCTTTGGTGACACCATATTCTTAACAGGCAATTTTAAGACAATTGTTTTGGAGTCAACCCAAACATCAACAGTTATTTCAGAATTTTTATTAGCATGCACAAACTTAAATCTTCCAATCTTGGCCTGCTCGTGTATCATTGAAAGCAGCTTGTGTCATACTCAAAGCAAAGGAGGGAAGGGGTAATCCCATTTTGTTGTATTTCAGTCTCTCAGTTGTGTCTGATTCCTTGCAACCCCATGGACTATAAAGGCTTCCCTGTCCTTCACCATCTACCAGATCTTACTCAAACTCATGTCCATTGAGTCATGGTTGAATGATGCCGTCCAACCATTTATTCTCTGTCATCCTCTTCTCCTCCAGCCCTTGATCTTTCCCAGCATCAGAGTATTTTCCAGTGAGTAGGCTCTCCACATCAGATGGCCGAAGTATTAGAGCTTCAACTTCAACATCAGTCCTTCCAATGAATATTCAGGGTTGATTTCATTTAGGATTCACTGGTTTGATCTCCTTGCTGTCCAAGGGACTCTCAAGAATTTCCTTCAGCACGACAATTCAAAAGCATCAATTCTTTGGCATTCAGCCTTCTTTATGGTCCATCTCTCACATCCTTACATGACTACTGGAAACACCATAGCTTTAACTATAAAGACCTTTGTCAGCAAAGTGATATCTCTGATTTTTAATTTCCTGTCTAGGTTTGTCATAGCTTTCCTTCCAAGGAGCAAGTGTCCTTTAATTTCATGGCTGCAGTCACTGTCTGCAGTGATTTTGGAGCCCAAAGAAAATACAGTGAGTTAATGGAAGAAATGTTTTCTAAGCACATTGGACTGTTTGGTCCATGAAGATTTTGTTCAGTATCTGGCACAGGTCTGTTTGTAGGATGCTGGGTGAGAAGAGAAAGCAAATAAATGTGACCTTTGTATGGCTGATATTTTCTTTATGAAGCCAAAGGTGCACAAATACACAAATATTAGCCCACTCTTGGTTTTGTCCTAGAAAACTTCTCCCTGGCTGACCCCATCTTGGTTCCCTGCAGGCCTTGCCATCTGTCTAACGGGTTAAGGAGCCCATCCTATCAGTGTCTCTATCATTTGGCTGGAAATAGAGACCTCTGATTGGCCTTTTCCCTCTTTTATCTCATTGCTGTTTATTTGGAACTATTTCCAGTATCTCGTGCAGGTGGCTCTACCGTCGCCAGTTACCTTAGGAATAGCAGTTCCTGGCAGGTAAGAGGTGCAGTGAAAGGGGGGAGCATCTGTTATTGCAGTGATCTTGGCCTTGGGAGAGTCTAGCGACTTGGACAAAGTCTAATTCATGAAGGTCATGCCCTACCTGGGGTGCTCTCCTTTTGCGTCTCACCTTCTTAAATGCTTCAGCTCTTTTTAACCTTTGATCCCTTTAAAGTTTAATAAGGGAACTAGTATGTGGTGGTGCTAATGGTAAAGAATCTGCCTGCAAAGCAGGAGACACAAGAGATATG
This sequence comes from Aepyceros melampus, assembly GCA_006408695.1. Lineage (NCBI taxonomy): Eukaryota > Metazoa > Chordata > Mammalia > Artiodactyla > Bovidae > Aepyceros > Aepyceros melampus. The sequence continues at coordinate 221,444 of SJXQ01012752.1, forward strand.
GGGTTGATCCCTGGTTCGGGAAGACCCCTGGAGTAGGAAATGGCAAATCAGTCCAGTATTCTTGCCTGGAGAATGCCATCGACAGAGGAGCCTGGGGGCCTAGAGTTCACAGGGCTGCAAAGAGTCAGACACGATGAGCAACTGAACACGTAGCACAGTGC
>SJXQ01012752.1:221915-319109 GCA_006408695.1 Aepyceros melampus
TGGCGGTGGGGTGGGGGGAGGGAGGTGGGGGAAATCAACTCATGGTCTTACCTCAAGTGTCCTTTTGAAGTTTCCTCATTTCTACCCCTATGATACCTCTGGGGAATTTTGAGTAGTTACCAGGTAAGGTGTTTTCTAATTTCAGACCTGATATAAAGACGCAGGTAAAGAAATATGGCCACTGAAATGTTTGCACATTTTGTTAGGCAAGAAAAGAAGGAGGGCAAAGAAACAAAATGAACAAAATATTCCCCAAGTGCCAGAAGTCTAATGACTTCGTTTTTTCTTTTTTCTCCACTTAATTCTTGAACTTTCTTTTATACTATGCTTGATGTTATGCTTTTTTTTTTTTTTAATCTTTTTATGGTATGTGATTAACAGGTCTTTTATTTGTGGTAAATTAGAGCAAGCAATTAGAATAGTATGTATGCAGTATTCAGTACACACAATAAAAATTAAAGAAATTCAAAACCTGTATAAAACAAAACACTGGAGGAAAAAAATCATACAACTTAAGAGATATAGTGGGAAAGCCCTCTGCTCTTTTGATTATAGTTTGTACTCTGTACCCAACAGGACTTACCACACTTACCAAAATAATACAGACATTTTAGTAATGGGTGTATTTAAGGTTATCAATATTGGTTTTTACAGCACTATGACTAGAAGATCCCCTGGAGGAGGGCATGGCAAACCACTCCACTCTTCTTGCCTGGGGGATCCGCATGGACAGAGGAGCCTGGAGGGCTATAGTCCATGGGGTTGCAAAGAGTCGGACATGACTGAGCAACTAAGCACGGCACACATAACTATGGAGACATTGTTCACAGCACAGCCAAACAGTGTACTAGATTTGTGATTCCTTTTCTGTGTGCATTTTTGTCTTTTATTTCACCTTTTGCTTTTGTATTATATACCTGCTCTACTATAAGCTATTCCAAATAATTTTTGAAAATAAAAGTGGTCTTTATAAGAAATATCTCTCAGGATTCATTGGAATTTCTGTTCTAGAAAGAGGTTTACTCATCACTTTTAATTATGAAGCACTGTCTTAAGTACTTTCTGGGAAGCAGTGTGGCGAAGCTGTTAACACAAGTATTCTGGCGTCAGACTGCCAGAGTTTACGCTCAGTGGGTCTACAGATAAATCACTAGGTGATTATCTTGGGCAAGGTGCTTAAGATTTTCGTATCAAGTTTCTCCCCCAGAGTAATGTTATCGGGACCAAATAGGTTTATATATAAACACTTGTACTTATGCCTTACTCATATTACAGCTTTATTGTTGTGTCTGACTTTATTACCCAAACAATGCCTGGCATAAAATAAAACACTCTATAAATGTTAGCTCCTACTGTTACTATTTAGTTATTATAAAAGTCCTCAGATAGATATAATCCCCGGTTTACAGGTGAGGTGGTTGTTGTTGTTGTTCAGTTCCTAAGTTGTGTCCAACTTTTTGTGACCCCATGGACTGCAGCACACCAGGCTTCCCTGTTCTTCACTAACTCCGGATTTTGCTCAAATTCATGTCCACTGAGTCGGTGTGACTTAACTGAAGCCAAAGGAGGTTATTTGGCTTCCCAGGGTTGTGTAGCTGGTGAGGGCTCTGTGCCAAGGTTTGCACCCGGGTTCATCTGACCATGAAAGCCCTCCACCTGCCGCTGCCGCCTCATCTGGGTAGCATAGTTCAGTAGATATGCTTGGATTGTTAGGAAAACCAAGCTTGCAGCTGTTAGTGCATGTTCATTTCCTGATTTTTCTTCTCTCTTAAGTAGTTGTAATTTCTCTTGGATAACAAATCGGTGCTGTTAGATTGCACACAATGTCTTGGCATAGGTCTACTATAAATCTTGTTTCTTTGAGAGACACTCTTAGGAGGTGAGTGGCCTACGTTTAATCCGTAACGTTAAGAGAGGAGCTTCATATGGCGTTCTTATGCATATGGCATAATGCACATGGCAGGTGAAAGTTAATATGAAACAGTGTTGGTGCTCCTTCCAGATGTTTCAGATAGGTCTGAGTTATCCTGTAAATGAACCCTTGTGTAAAATAAAGAATAATGAGTTTCCCCCACTGAAGGACTTACTTGCCATTTATTAACCTTAATAATGTCCCAGCTTGGTGGCTCAGACAGTAAAGCATCTGTCTACAGTGCGGGAGACCCGGGTTCGATCCCTGGGTTAGGAATATCCGCTGGAGAAGGAAATGGCAATCCACTCCAGTACTATTGCCTGGAAAATCCTATGGACAGAGGAGCCTGGTAGGCTACAGTCCATGGGGTTGCAAAGAGTCGGACACGACTGAGCAACTTCAGTCACTCACTCAACCTTTATAATACGAGCTCTGATCATGGACCTTTGGATGTCCTGGCACATTGTAAGAATTTAGTGAGTATCCTCTGGCTGAGTGAGTGAATGAATGGATTCAGAGATGTGAAGAATGGCACTAGCTGCAAGAGACTGTCTTACTGTTAAAAAGTCAGGTGCATGGTTGGAAAAGAGTATGTTTGGCTCTAAGTCTGAGCAATAAGTGGGATCTGACATTACATCATGTGGCTTCTCTGGTGGCTCAGACGGTAAAGAATCTGCTGTCAATGTGGAAGAGGCAGATTTGATGCCTGGAGTAGGGAATGGCAACCCACTCCAGTATTCTTGCCTGGAGAATTCTATGGACAGAAAAGCCTGGAGGACTATGCCTCTAACACTTCTTAGGGCTTCTCTGGAGGCTCAGATGGTAAAGAATCTGCCTACAATGCAGAAGACCTGGGTTCAAGCTCTGTTCCTAAATGCCAGTGTCTCTTTTCGATGTCATACTGTCCTCCTGCCATTCAAGAGTTTTCTTTCATGCATGCACACACAAGTCCTGATTTTCTGTTTGGTATTTGGTGCGTTTTTGCATTTTCAGTCTCAGATTCTTGCTCTCTCCTTAAACAGTGAGTCAGTCAGTTTACTCAGGGATGTGACTCCCACTGGTTGGAAATCTGGTCTGGCAGGCTGTTTCTCATTCCTCTTGTGCCAGTGGAGGAGCCTGCTTTTTAGTGGAGAAACATCTTTACCTGAGTCAAAATTGAATGGATGATGGATAGTAAGTCTTTTGTTTTTCTTCTGCTGTTTCACCTAACAAACAAATAACTCTTGTTTTTGTTATTCACTCAATCAGTAGTTTTTAGATGAATGAGATAGGTACTGGTTGAATAAGAACTATACATTTCCTTTCAGCAGTCACATTACATCTTGCATTGAGGAAGGCAGTCTTTAGTTCTTGATAGCCCTGAATCATATTTTGATATGAACTTTAAAAATGCTCCAATAGGTGGTGAGTGATAGGGATAGATATTTGGTAGTTATCATTGAATCTTCTGTTGTTGCATTTCAATTAATGTGATCCTTTGATTTCTTCTCTTTCAGCTGTTCCATTTCCTCCGAGTCACCGGCTTACGGCAAAAGAAGTATTTGATAACGATGGGAAACCTCGTGTGGATATCTTAAAGGCACATCTCATGAAGGAGGGCAGGCTCGAAGAGACTGTCGCATTGAGAATAATAACAGAGGGGGCTTCAATTCTTCGACAGGAAAAAAACTTGCTGGATATTGATGCTCCAGTCACAGGTAAGGCCCGAGGATAGTCCACTTGGAACCCATCCTTGCTGTTTATAACTTCAAATCAAAAGTCCTAGATACCTGAGTCTTCAAAGACCTTCATCATCTTGCTCGTTGACCGCCAAATCTGTACATTAGGAACTAAAGATTTTATACATATGTAAAATGTTTTTATTTTCATGCATTAAATAGCCTTAGGATGTGATGCTCTATAGAGTAGTGTACCGCTTAGAGGTGATGGAGATGTTCTGAAGTAAAACCTTAACTAAGTGGTATTTTGTCAGGAGAACACTAACTGTCATGAAGAATCCAAGGTATTCATTGGGAAAGATCAGACAAAGCATAGGAGTATTTCCACAATGGTTACATGACTAAGTTAGAGCAGTAGCTCATCTTAGACTAGCATCACTGTCGTCATCACCTGGAAACTTATTAAACGTACCATCTCAGCCCCCACCCCAGAACCATACTGCTCTAGATTTTCAGGGTGAAACCTAACACCTATTTCATCAAGTCGTGTAGGTGACCCTGATGCACATTAAAGTCAGAACCACTGAACTTCAGGGAGAAGACCAAATTTCTCTCCTTCCCACAGCATTCTGTGCCTCAAAAATACATCTATTTTTTGAGTATTTTTGTTCTTTTACTCCTTAAGAGCAGATTCATACTTTCCATAAGTGGAACTTCTCTTAGACCATAAAAATTAAATCTTGTCAAAAAGTTTAGTATGCTGTAGAGGGTCGGTTAGTAGAGACTTTTCAGCTATACTTGGTGAAGTTTGCTAAATTTTCAGGTATTTGTTTTTAGAGAAGCTTAAAAGCATGTATTTTCTCCTTAATTATTATCATTCTGGCAAAGGGAAAAATTTAAACATAGGATTTTATCCTTTTATAAATAAAAAGGATTTTTGAAATACTTCATATATACTACTGATTCCTTCTTTCTTCCAAACTTTCATATACTTTTAATATTATTGGCTTTGAAATATGTTTTTGAAGGTGACTGGTTGGAGCAAGATAAGCTCTCTTGAGTATCAAACTAGACCTTCTTTGATCATAATACCTCTGAATATTCCTATTCCAAAGAAATTGACATATACATTTTATTTTGGGTTAGCCATAATATTTCTCTTATTTGTAATTCAAAAAAGTAATGACTGTGTTTGGGGCCAGGTAACAGGAGAAATTGACTCCAGTGGTAAGTCAGTGTTGGACCAGTGGTGAATAAATCAAGCTACATACTTACCTTGTGTGCATGACAATGATTCCCATTTTCCATGTGTTTAAATGCAGTCATGCCTTATTATCTTTGACTTACAGACACTGTGGGCATATAAGAACAAAACAAATATGAGTATGCTTTACTTTCTTAGATACTAAAATATGAGAAAATTTTAACATCTAAATAGTAGCATGGAATCCATCATCAAAGAAGCTACCTTAAAAAACTGACTGTCTATTCCACCAATAAATAGACGGCAGAATAGTAGCTTTAAATGATCTCTGTATCATTTGGGTTATTTGTTTTGGTAAGAATGAATGGCTTAATATTTTATTATGATATGATGTATTATAATATGATAAATAGTATATGTTATAATATCATGATTTTTTTCTCCATTTCACATGTGATTTCCAATGAAGAATTCATGTTAGACTCACTAATGAGCCAATAGGTGTTAATGAAGGTGATAATTATAACTAAAAGAAAACATGTGAAATAAGCATTTAAGGGATTTAAATGTATTTTCTTGGATGCACTCAGCTCATCTATTTGATGAGGCTCTGTCTTAAGAGAACACATAGCATTCTGTAAAAGTTAAATTCGTGATGTTTTATCCCTGAACCTTTTTAGGGTCTGTTGACTAACTGCCCTCATGCTCAGTAGAAGTTGGGCGTCATTCTTTCTAGAGAGATAGCAGCTGTCACTTTGGCAAATTTCAGAACATACATATGAAGAGATTTTAGAAATCAGGACTCAATGATGTATAACTTTCCCTGGGGGAGAAAAAATACAAAGTCTTTTAAATAGTGACAGAAGTAGCTATGGAGACACCACAGAATATGTATCACTAGTGAAATATAACCCAAGCAGGAAAATCCCTTTCACTAGAGAAGTGTCTTATTTCTTGATGAAGGCATGATTCTAAGGTAGAAGATTCCATTGCAGTGATATCTTTCTCCCTTTTCTATAAAGATACGGAATAAAAGTAGTAGGGGTAATTTATATTAATATTTCTTTTAAAAGGGGGAGAGAAAAAACTTCTTTTGCATATAATTTACCAGAAAGCTAAATTCATAGCTTTGCATTCCCACCCATGAGCTTACAAGCTGAAACACAGAGGACTGCAAAATAAAATCAGGGTATACTGATTGGAGAAAATTACTGTGCCCTTTGTATTTCAAGATACTTCTTAGAATTTATTTGTAACATTTTATGATATATGATTTTATTCTGAGATCTTATTTCATCTGGACAGCTGAACATGCAGCTAAATTTTTATTTTTAGAATGTTTATTATTTGAATAACTGAATCAATAAAGTATACTTTACTGACACTAGGTTATGCAGTAAAAGGCATAGTTTATCCTTCCAAATCTTCAGGGTAGTGAATTCTTTATATAGTTCAGAACTCCACACTTAAGTAAAATGGAGACCTTAAGAAACAATTCAGAGGAGAAAGTAGAAGAGGAGAGGGAGAGAAAAGAAAATGTTAGAGTTTATAAACGAGAATCTGTGAAAAAAGATTAAAGGGAAAGAATCAAGTACTTAGCAGAGAAGCAAGGACTTCTAATGTAGGGAGGAAAAGCCTGAAGCCTGACCATGTGGTGGTTTTCAAGTGGTATTAGAAATAGTCTCTCACGTATGCCAGATTCCTAAAATGTAAGGTGAGTGATGTGGGTAGGAACTGACCAGTAACTTTCTTGTTTGGAATTCAACTTGAACTGGAGCAGGTATGTAACATCCAAAACCAAACAAATGGCAAATATTTTATAATTATGCACAAAATCCACTCCCCAGCTTCCCCTCTTCTTTCCTCTTACTTTTTGTTACTAAAACGTTTCACTCTTAGATGTTTAAAGAGGAGTTGTGCTAACATCCATGCATGGTTTGCTCCCACTTAAAGAAAAATCCAGATATTAGTGTCCTGTTAATTTGAAATCTGGACACTATTTCATTCCTTTAGCATTTTTTTTTTCATGTTTAAATTTACAAAGCTGTCCAGCTTCCCTTATTCCCTCTCCTTCAATTGTTTTTAAAGTGGTAAAAAGTTTATGTTCATCTAGGAGTTTTTTCCTTTAAAATTCTGTACTTTTGATTTTGGAGAAAGACCAGGAAACTGCCTAGTCCCAACCTGGCTCCTCACATGTGTCCCCTGGGGAAGGAGGTAAAGCTCTGTGTACCTTACCCTCCTGAAGCATAGATTTAGATAAGCCGGGAACCATTGCCAGGGGAGTAGAGATGAGGATTAGTTATGGGTCCCCAGTCAAAACAAGGGAGGTATGAGTCACATTTTGCTCTTTTCTCTAAACTAACTTGGTTGATTGGAGTGATGGCTATTTCAGGATTTAATTTGAAGTATGTGTTTCTATATTGGAGGCAATTTTGTGAAGGAAAGTATTTTCCTTCTTTTTGAATCTTTTTTTTTTTTTAATTGAGTTGAAGTTTTCTGTGTTCCCTTGCAAACATACAAATGGATCATTAAAAAATGTGGCCAAATATCTGTGTGGCAATTTGTTATGAGCTGAATGTTTGTGTCCCCACAATAATCATATGTTGAAGCCCTAATCCTCTTTGTGATATATTTGAAGGTGGCATCTTTGGGAAGTAATTGGGTTTAGATGAGTTCTGGGGGTAGACCCGCATGATGGTGTTACTGCCCTGATGAGACACGCATAAGATGAGAGCCCTCTCTCTTTCCTCCATGTGGGGATGCAGTCGAAAGGTGGCCATCTGCAAACCAGGAATAGAACCCTTACCAAACCCTGAATATGCTAGCACCTTGATCTTGGACTGTCCAGCCTCCAGAACTGTGAGAAATCAGTGTTTGTTGTTTCAGCCACCCAGTCAAAGATATTTTGTAATGGTAGCCAAACTAAGATACAACCCATTTGGGAATTCAATTTACCAAACATTTACCTGGTACAGGTTGTGTGTGTTATACACAGGTGAGTAAGACCTGGTCTCTGCTCTCCCAGTGGTCAGAATATAAGAAAACTGAAGCAGGTATTTGCTGAAATATATGTACATCAAACTACTGGTTAAATGAAAGAATATGACCAAGGTTTTTTTAAGCAAATTTAGAAATATGCAACTGGATAGAGCTAACTTGAAACCAGAAAGTTTTCCTATCTTCAAAATGGCTAAGGTTTCTCTGATAGAGTCCGTTGATTATTATATTATGTCTCTGAGTTATTGAAACTGTTAAATAGCTTGGACCCTATTTGTCCTGAATATAGATTGAGAACTCTTTCAGAAGGTTAGGAACTGTGAATGATGAAACATATGAAGCGTACATAGTCTGTGACTAGAAGACTCAAGGGGTCTATCTGGGGAGTTAGATACATAAATAGATAATTACTATAAACCTGTTAAGGATTATAATTAAGGGGCCTATAAACTAGTATGGGAACTCAGAACAAGGACTGCAGGGAAGCCAAGAAAGTCTTGACAGATGACATGATGTTTGAACTGGAGCATGTGTGATAAGTGAAATTTTACTATGTGAAAAAGCTAGCAAAGTCTGCTCTGAGCAGACACGACAAACAGCATATTAAAGATACTGATATTTTTCATAAAGTGGGAAGGCATGATTGTGGAGGTTTGCTGTGGGTAGACAAGGTCTCAGAAGGATGTGAGGGGTAAGGGTTGGGGGTGAAGCTAAAATTGGATGGTCAGGGTCAGATATTAATCTCTTGTGAGCAGCACTCAAACATCTGGTTACTGTTCTTCAGGCACTGGGGAGTGGAGAGGGTCTTGGAGTAGGGGAGTTACAGTCAAGTCTGTGGTAGAATCCTGAATGAGATGAGTAGAGTGAGTGGGGAGGAACTCTTGGGAGAGTTGTTGATCAAGAACATTTCATCCTTGATCAGGGTGTCCCAGCAATGATTTTGGCAGGCTAGGAAAATTGGATCTGATTTTTACTACAGGGCCTTTCAAAAATGATAGTTCACATTGATCTTAAAATGTTTGATTAATTTGTACCTAATCAGTATCCGTTAAAGACTTCTTGAATATGGTACGGTGATTTACGCAGGAATCCAATTTATTACATTTTGCCTTCAAGTTCTCATATTTTCCTGTTTTTCTCTTTGACTTAGTAGAGAACATTTCCCTCATTTATAAAGCAGACGCAGACCAGGAGCTTGGGTCTTTGAAAGAAAATGATTTAGAACTCATTTTCTGCTCTCTGGGCCGAGGGGACCGGCCAGCATCAGCTGGGCAAACTGCTAATCTCTCTGGTCTGTCTGTTTCCTGCAGGGGGGGATTTGTCCCTAGGGCAGCAAAGGATTCCCTCGGTGGCTGTGCCTGCCATTTAGCATGTCAGGCAGTTGCCAGGAGAACCCTCTGGCTTTGTTCCTGGATGTGAGAATGAACCAGTGGCCAAGTTAAGGTCATGGCATTCCTTCCCTTACAGCAGCTGACGTCAATTAGGAGAATTCCCCGTGCCTTTCCTCTGGGGAGAGTGAAGTAGGGGGTAGGAATTCAGTGTCTTTTGAGAACTAAAAAAATCAGTGTTTATTCTCTTTATACTATCATTTGTCACTATCAACGCAACGTGGCCTTAGTTTATATGAGGATAAAATATTACTTGTGGGGCATTTTGCCCACTTGTGATTTCAGTGGCCAAATCTTGAGGGCCTGCCCTGCAGCCAGAGGCCTATTTTGGTACCCAGCCCACTGCTGGCAGGTCAGCACATTTCAGGCTCAGCCTGCGGCAGCAGCACCTCAGTTTTTTATTGTTTGTGTTCCCCTTAATTTGGGCCCTTGACTTAAAAAAAAAATTTTTTTAAGATGATGTTAAAGGGATAAACGGTCACTGCATGAGCGTGTCCTTTTCCCTGGTTTGTTTTCCTCCCTTGTTTTGCAAGGTTGGTCTTAGGAAACCCATCTTACAAATGAGAGAAGGGAGTCTCAGTTTACATCTGAGTTTCTTAAACTTGAACATGGATCTGAATCTCCTGGATGGCTTCGTAGAACACAGATTGCTGAGTCTCCCCTCCAGACTTTCTGATTTAGTATCTGGAGATGTTGTTTAGTCGCTAAGCTGTATCATACTTTTGAGACCCCCATGAGCTCTAAGCCTCCAGGCTCCTCTGTCCATGGGATTCTCCAGGCAAGAAAACTGGAATGGGTTGCCATTCCCTCCAGGGGATCTTCCCAACCAAGGGATTGAACCTGCATCTCTTGCACTGGCAGGCAGATTCTGTGCCACTGAGCCTCCTGGGAAGCCAGTTCTGGAGTAGGGCCTGATAATTTGAATATCTAACGGGTTCCCAGATCATGATGACCTCCTTGATCTGGCACCCCTCTGTGGGAACCACTGATGTAAGTATTGACTTGAAGGCTCACAGCTAGTAAGCTGAAGACTTTGTTATCACAAGCGTCTACCACCATGACTCATGCCTAGCATTACGCTGTATTCTGCCTCTGTATTCAGTTGAAAAAAATGAAGCATTTCAGTTCATTTGACTGGAATTTGTCCTTGCCTATTACTGCAGAAAACATACTAATTCTAAGCTTGCTGTTCAAGGTTCTCAAGAAATAGGAGGAATACATTATTTTGATTCAATTATATTTTATTATATTTCAAATTAAAAATTAACGTAAGGGTCAAGACCAAACAATAGTGCTTAGTATGGTTAGGGCACAGTGTATATATAGTTTTTCCCAGTGAAAAAATTTTGTAGTGTTTATCTTCACAAGCTCTCTGAGAGCTGACTGTAGAAAGTTACTGCCGGGTCTGTTTTTAAACGAAAATGAAAGAAAACTGGAATCAAAAGCCTCTATAAATGAATTGTGTGGTAATGAATATAGTATTATTTACCATCTGAGCCACTAGAGTATTATATTAAGAATAGTTGAGCCTTAGGAATTCAGCATTTGTGTGCAGTATCAGTTCAGTTCAGTCGCTCAGTTGTGTCCGACTCTTTGCGACCCCATGAATCTCAGCACGCCAGGCCTCCCTGTCCATCACCAACTCCCAGAGTTCACTCAGACTCATGTCCATCGAGTCAGTGATGCCATCCAGCCATCTCATCCTCTGTTGTCCCCTTCTCCTCCTGCCCCCAATCCCTCCCAGCATCAGAGTCTTTTCCAGTGAGTCAACTCTTCACATGAGGTGGCCAAAGTACTGGAGTTTCAGCTTCAGCATCATTCCCTCCAAAGAAATCCCAGGGTTGATCTTCTTCAGAATGGACTGGTTGAATCTCCTTGCAGTCCAAGGGACTCTCAAGAGTCTTCTCCAACACCACAGTTCAAAAGCATACAAGTCAGTAATAATCTGTTAACATCAGGAGACATATAACACCATCCAGAAGAAACGTTTGATAGTTATTACAATTGCAGCCTGATCACACATAGAGATACTTTTCTTTAACACAGTGCGCCCTGTTCGCTTTCAGTTTGCCATGAGTCAGTACATTTCACAAACGTAACCTGTGTAAGTACTGTTTGTTAAGGCAGTGCCTGTAATTGTTTCCATAGGAAGATAAAAATCCCCAAGCTATTGAGCTTAAAATCTGACAGTGATCACTTACAATGATAATACTCTGATGGTTTTGGAGAAGGTTGAAATATATTATTATCAATACTACTGTGACTTTAAGAGAAGTAGTGAGTTTTAAAAAATATTTTAAAAACTTTTTTGGCTTTTAATTTGATATGGGAGTATATCTGATTAACAATGTTGTATTTCTTTCAGGTGTACAGCAAAGTGATTCAGTGATCCATATGCATGCATCTATTCTTTTTCAATTTCTTTTCCCATTTAGGTTGTTACATAATACTGAGCAGAAATCCCTCTGCTATACAATAGGCCCTTGTTGGTTATCCATTTTAAATGTAACAGTGAGTACATGTCAACACCAAACTCTCAAACTGTCCCTCATCCCCTCCCTTCCCCTTTGGTAACCATAAGTTTGTTTTCTTAATTCTGTGAGTCTGTGAGAAGTAATGTTTCAAACAACACTGGAAGACTGCCAGGGAAGGAAAGAGCAATTTGGATACCTTGAAAGAAAACTAGACATACTTCCCTGTGTCTACAGGAAATACAGATTATATTCGTGTTTCCAGCTTATCGGACATTCCATTTTCTCGTTGAAGTATCCCTGTTGATTTTAGATTCCAATGATTTTATTTTCTTGTGATCCAGTAATGTTTGCAGGCTCTTACTGGACATTCCCACATACTGGCCACAGACTTGTACTGGGCTGTAACAAAGTTTTCTCTGGTCCAGAGTGAAATTGTCTTTTTTCATTTTAGTGAGAATGCTTTTTTTATGTACCTGAAACTATGGTGATGATAGGTAGTAATTGTTTTTTATATATTCCATTGGGGTAGGAAGTTAATGAGTTATTTTTTACTATGAGGCTGACATTTGTTAGGTTCTTGGTTTTTGCCACTCACTATTATAAACACTGTACTTTTTAACTCTGAGTTTTCACACAATCCTCTAAGGAAGTGCCGTGATCAGCTCAATTTTACAATGAAGAAACTAGATCTCAGTGAACTTGAGTATTGTATCTAAGGTTATTGATCTAAAAAGTCCTAGAACTGGTATTAAAGCTCAGGCGTTTCAATAGTGTCTACTCCTATTTTATTTGGGGTTAGAAATTAATTTTACGAGTTCATGAAATGATTAAACTTGAGAGTAACCATATAGTGTGGCATTTAACTAGAGCTGACCCTTGTTTAACTAGGAGTTGAAGGGTGCTGATCCTTTATATAGTTGAAAATGTGCATATAACTTACAGTTGGCCCCCCATGTACATGAGGTTTTGCACCCACAAAGTCAACGAACCTCCAGTACTGTACTATTTCCCATTGAAAAAGAAAGAATCCTCAAGGTTCAAGCCTGTGTTGTTCAAGGGTCAACAGTATGTTGTACTGAATGTTTTGTTGTTGTTTCAGGCTATCATCCTATTAACTGTTAACATCTGAGACCATGGATTTTATGTTATGGTTCTGTGAATATTCATCTGTTTCACACTGATTTTAATGTAAATATGGTGCTGATTTGCACATAGTAAATTGTGTGTGTATAATGGAAATGCACAGAAACCTTTTAAGCAGAGTATATGTGTATTTATGCATTTGTTTCTGTGTTGTCAGTAACATCATTTAAATAGCAGTTTTCTTTTTACCTTGTTCTTTTCTCCTGGCTGAACTGGAAGATTTTTGCTAAATGAGATACTGGATAAATACATGAACTGGTCATAAGTAGCTTTTTATAGAAGAATCTGTGGTTTAATTAGTGGATTAATATGAGAAAAATACTCAGTTTTGAGACAACTGCTTTACCATTATTTAAAATGACTATCTTCATATATAAAATGTGTTCTTTAAAATATAGATTAGATATTTTCATGTACACATCTTGCTAATGTTAAAACAGATTGCCTGAGAGAAGCCCGTTAGGTAGTTCAGTCCGGGCGTTGCTTTTGTCTTGGGTGTCACATAGCTTTTCCTTCTGCTGTTCAGGCTCTCCACCTGAAGTCAGAGGTGCAGAATCCACAGACAGTTTTGAGGCCTCATTCAGCTGTTGAGTAAGGAAAAAAAGGAAAACTCAAAAAAGTCCAGTGTTCATTCCTCATATTAAAGCCTAGATGATAGAATCCATTGTTGTTGTTGTTAAGCAGCTAAGTTGTGTCCAACTCTTTGCCACCCCGTGGACTGTAGCCCACTGGGCTCCTCTGTCCATGGAATTTCCCAGACAAGAATCCTAGAGTGGGTTGCCATTTCCTTCTCCAGGGGATCTTCCTGACCCAGGGATCAAACTTGCATCTCCTGCATTGGCAGGTAGGTTCCTTACCACTGAGCCACCAAGGAAACTGATAGACACACACCCGTACCCACATTGACATATGTATATCAATTCAAAAATCCAGTCGAAGAATAAATTGCCAACTGTTAACAGCAGTTAACAACTTTATGTTGCTTTTATCATATGAAAATGACATTTCTAGTTAAATGTATTTTTTAAAGTAGGATTTTACTGCTTTTGTGATGATAGAAAAAAGCAAGCAACACACCCCACATCCAGGGGATAATCAAGTCTGTTTCAGAGGTTTCTGTGAAATAATATTGTATTTTAGTATTCTGAATAAGATTCAGCTCCTGTTGTCACATGGTTAGTTTTTGACTCCAGTTTGGTGTATGATATGCTCCTCTGTCATTAATTTCTGTTCATATTTGACATTGTGGTCCAGGTACCAGGCAGTTTCAGACATAGCAGCATTGTTTCATTCTGTTCCTGAAGATATTTAAGGTTTGGAAACCAAGTTTTTAAGCATCAAGTTCATGAGAGTCATATATGAAGGTGAAAGGAAAACATTTTTTAATAAGATTTTCTTAATATTTCTCTTAATGCTGTCTGCTCTGAACTGTCTTTCTTACATTTGCAATAAACAAAGTCCTCTGATAGAGTAAAATTAGGATTCGTGGAAAGAAAGTTTGTAGGTAATAATGAAGGAAACATAAACTTACTAACCAAAATTTTCTTTCCTTCTACAGCACCATTTGTAATGATGTATTTAAAAAGATATATCAAGCTCACCATTTTATTTACAGTGACTTTCTTTTCAGATTCATATGTTTTGGCTGTATTCCAGACTACATTTTTGGGTTTGGATTTTACGATTAGTGTCGGATATTTTAATATTAAAAATCTATTTGGAATTCATGAATTTGATTCCACTTCATAAATGTCATTAACTCATCATCTGTGAATATGCTGTCTGATTTTAGATGCCATCTGGTGGTATGCATTTGATACATCTAGTGGTAATTTGAACTGCCATCAGTCTCATATCCTTTATTGCTCATGAAGGAGAATATTTTTGAAATGACTTGCAAAGACTTTTGTTTCCACTTCAAACAAAGGATCCTTTTTACCTTGCTTTTCTGTTTTCTCAAAGTAAAATGCATGTTTGCTTTGGTCTTTATTAACATAATCTGAGTCTTTCTTAAGACAGCATTGACTTTGAAAATCAAGTTCCCATTTTAAGAAACTCAATTTAGTTCAGAGAAATAAGTAGATATATAGCATTCCCCTTAAAATGCTAATTATGTATGTTTTTAATTTCATTTTTAAATGGTAAAATTTGACGGGCTATTTGAATGCTATGTGATGAATAGGAGATTATCAGATAATCATCAACAGGAAACAGAAATTGTTCATTGAAAATTCTCTTCTTCATGTTTTAAACATTAAAGACCAACTCCTTCAAAGGTGGACCTTAGCTTAATCTTAAGTACTGCTTTTTTCACCTTCAAGAGATAAGCTGGTAATACTTATTAAATATATATCAAAGCTAGGTAGAAATTAGAAAGTAAATTATCTGTATTATTGATATTAAATATCCATTCCACTTAAGAATCTGAATAAAGGAAGTGTTAAAAAGTACATGAGGTTTTTTTTTTTTTTAGGTCCTTTCGAAATTATCTGTGGCTGGTTAAATTAGTATAGTAAGGTATAGAGACGGTGGGCCAATTTATAGATTCTGTGGTCTGTTCAACATTTCTGATTATACCCAAAATTCTGGTCTAGCTATTTTAATCTGAAGGAAAAAAAAAAAAGAAATGGTGTGAAAAGAGGTGAAAAGAAGAGTGATTTCCTCTCTGCTGTCCAGATGACCTGCTGGGGTATCTCTCCTAATGACAGTGCAACAGCAGCTTTGTTTTCATCCTGTGTAGTGTGGTGTCCAGGTTAAAACCCATGGGCCGCTAGATTAGCATTCAGGATCTTCAAGTTCCTAGCTGTTTACCACTGGACGAGAGATTTCACCTCCATAAACCTCAGCTTTCTCATCTCTGAAGAGAAGAAGTGTGAGCTCATGCCTGTCACTCAGATAAAGTGAATGCTTACCAGTGTAGCACTTAGCTAGCGTAAGTGCCCAGCAAATAGTAGCTGCTTTGTTATCATGGCTATAACCATTTTTGTCACGGCTATTACTGTTGTTATACAGCTAATATTGCAACTCTCAGTTCTGTTCTATTGTTCAGTGATTAGGAGCACAGAGAGCCGTTAACTGTATCATTGTGGATGTTATAGCAGACTCTGTATATTACCTTTGATGGATGTAAGTGATTACTGAGAGGGCTGTGGAACGAAAGATGAAACACATAGGTCCTTATGCCTATAACACTCCACTAATCGTTTGTAAATTGCAAGTGAGTTTTAATTTTAATTAAAGAGAAATACATTTTGTTTACGTGGTCATGCTGTCAGTATATCAATTAGAAATAGATGATGAAAAAATGTTTTAAAACCTTTGCAATATGGGCTGGGATGTCTTTAAAAATTAGAAGTAATTAACCAAAAATGAGAGGATGGCCCTTGCTCAAGAGTCTCACTTCAAATTAATAATACTATGAATTTGATGGCTTAGAATCATTCAGATACAAATACATTTTCATTTCAAATTTGGATGATTGAGCTTTTTAAAATATAGGTCCCTGTGCTATACAACAAATCTGGTTGTTTATGTATTTTATATATAGTGGTGTGTATCTGTTAATCCCATATTTCCTAATTTATCCTTCCCCCGCTTTTCCCCTTTGGTAACCATAAGTTTTTTTCCCCTATGTCTATGAGTCTTGCTTCTGTTTTGTAAATACGTTCATTTGTATTATTTTTTAAAATTCCACATAGAAGTGATATTATATAATATTTGTCTTTGTCTGACTTACTTCACTCACTATGATAACCCCAGACCCATCCATGTTGCTGCAAAATGGCATTTTTCCATTCTTTTATATGACTGAGTAGTAATCCATTGCATATATACATATATGTATATGTGTATATATTCATTATAACTACATATATATGTATGTGTGTGTGTGTGTGTATATATATATATATAGTTTCTTTATTCATTCATCTGTTGATGGACACTTACCTTGCTTTCATATCTTGACTATTGTAAATAATGCTTCTTTGAACATTTGGTTATATGTATCTTGTCAAATTCATTTTCTTTTTTTCCAGATATGTGTCCAGTTTTGAGATTACTGAATCCTGTGGTAGCTCTATTTTTAGTTTTTTAAGGAAACTCCATACTGTTTTCCCACCGTGATTGCACCAATTTACGTTCCCACCAACAGTGTGGGAGGATTCCTTTTTCTCTGCACTCTCTCCAGCATTTATTTTTTGTAGACTTTTTGATGGTGACCATGGGTGATTGGCTTTTTAAATAACAGTTCATGGAACTTCCATCATCTGGATTTTTACATTCCCAAATAATGTCCTACTATAGATTACTCAGTGACATTTAAATCAGAAATACGTGACAGGAATTTCCAGTGATTCCTTCCATCCCCTGACTGGCCACCATAGTGCTAAAAACTCAGTGATGTGTCCTGTGTATAAGATACATAAGATGCATTGACACATTAAGATGACTCAGATATTTTTAAAATTGTCATTGATTGGGTTGAGTCTGAGGAATTAGGTTGGGAGGACTAATGGGGACATTTCCATTCATATGATGAATGTCTAGGCAACCTGAAGTAGCTAGGGAGTTTTATGCTGAGTTTAGTGATGCCTAGGTAAATATAATGAATGCTCATTACAACAGTAACAGACATGACTCTTTCTAGGATAGACTGGAATAAATTTGGGGTTTGACTCATGATGGGTTGTCCAGCTTAGAATGGTGGAGGAAAAGAAAAAGGGGATTATAGCAAAATAAGTGTTATGATTGATCAAAGAATCTGGGAACTGTCAGATGAACCCTTAGGCAAGGGAGCAAAGTACCCAAAGCCTGTTGACCAGGGGCCAATGGGAGTGTGACTATATTTATCAGATTACATTAAGGGTCAGTGATGGTCATGATTTTAATTAAATCTTTTAAAAATAAAGATAGTGTTTCTTTTGGAGCAGATTTTGATTTTCTGTTGAAGTAAGGCTTAATTCTAAAGCCGTGAGGTATTCACTGTGTTATTGGCAAATAATAAAATGAGTATCTATGGAGAAGGTAAGGCTGAAATGGAGTGTGGATGTGTTCAGTTGTGTTCTAGACTTTTACAAGTAGCATCTCCTTTCTCTGTGTCATGAGAGTGTTGTCAGGTAAGTCGCTGTCTCCTGGTGAAGAGAACATTGGCTCTAGAATCAAACAGATGTAAGTTTTAATCCTGCTGCTGACAGGTTACTTCACACATCCCTCTCCATTTACTCATCTGTAGAGAGGATTGAAATAATTTCTACCTTACACTGCTGTGAGACGGGAGGCAATGTTCAGAAAATCCTCACACAATTCCTGAGACGTAGTAAGAACTAAGTGAATAAAAACGATCCTTTATTCTCACTGATATTGGTGCTTACGCACTCATACCACTGCGTCTTCTGAAGTACAGGGATGGATAACTATGTAACTATTTAGTAAGAAAAGAAAAATTATAAATCTCTCTCTGTAGTGGCTTACACTAAGTGATGATTAGTCATGGTCATAGGGATTTTGTTATTTTGTTTGCTAAATTTAACAATCATTTCTTGGTAAGAAATATCAAACACTTGCTGATTTATTCAACAGTTACTTCATATTTGCCCTCTTGGTGCAAGTTGAAAATCATTAAAGTAATTTAGATCACAGATTCAAAAATACGACTCATAGAATTTATACAGACTCTCTTCTTGTCTTGCTTGGTTTACTGTCTTATCATCTGAATTCCACCTGTCTTCTGACTCATGTATGAGTTACTTGATATTTGCTTTAGTTCCAAGTGGAGGTATAGTTGTTTTAAGGAGGGTCTTCCTGTCATTATTATTCTAACAGATTATCTTTCTCTGAACGTAACAAAAAAGGGACAATGAAAATAATGATACTGGTGAAAACAACTGTCTAGCAGCAGAGGGAAAGAGTAAAGTAGTATGAATCAGGAATCCAGACAAGTAGTGCCCGTTCTGACAGTATCTTGCATTCATGAGAAGATTATTCTAGATTATCTCAATGCTCTTTTCCGTTTTTATTTCTATAAATGTGTTTCTTACTCAAAGCACCCATTACCTGACTTTAGAATGAATACTTTGATGAGATACTTCATTAACCTTATCAGTATTTTCTCCTGCCACCCTTTAAAAACACCTCTGTGTCAAAGTAACTGATAACCCCAATTTTTGTTATTGTGTGAGTTCATTTCTCCCATAGGATGGTTTCCTGAACATTTAAGAACCACCAGTTCTGAACTAAAATATTTCCATGTGTTCTTCGATAACTAGAATGACCTCTGTCATTAACAGCATAACCCTTTTTGTTATAGCTGGAGCTTCTCCACCCTTCCCCACACGTGTTTCCTTCTTTTTTTTTTTAATAGAGAAGGGCTGCTGCTGCTGCTAAGTCACTTCAGTCGTGTCCAACTCTCTGTGACCCCATAGACGGCAGCCCACCAGGCTCCGCCATCCCTGGGATTCTCCAGGCAAGAACACTGGAGTAGGTTGCCATTTCCTTCTCCAGTGCATGAAAGTGAAAAGTGAAAGTGAAGTCTCTCAGTCATGTCCGACCCTCAGCAACCCCATGGACTGCAGGCTTCCAGGCTCCTCCATCCATGGGATTTTCCAGGCAGTCCCTTTTTGTTATAGCTGGAGCTTCTCCACCCTTCCCCACACGTGTTTCCTTCTTTTTTTTTTTAATAGAGAAGGGCTGCTGCTGCTGCTAAGTCACTTCAGTCGTGTCCAACTCTCTGTGACCCCATAGACGGCAGCCCACCAGGCTCCGCCATCCCTGGGATTCTCCAGGCAAGAACACTGGAGTAGGTTGCCATTTCCTTCTCCAGTGCATGAAAGTGAAAAGTGAAAGTGAAGTCTCTCAGTCATGTCCGACCCTCAGCAACCCCATGGACTGCAGGCTTCCAGGCTCCTCCATCCATGGGATTTTCCAGGCAGGAGTACTGGAGTGGAGTGCCATTGCCTCCTCAGAGAAGGGTAGTTTTCCCTAAACATTTTTTCTTTAAGTGTATACTCTTTTCAGTCTTCTAATATAAGTGAATTGACTGCTTTTTATTTTAAATAATTTTATTGTGACTATAGAAAAAGATGCATCATGAAAAGGGGATGGACTTGTGAATTTTAAGTAAAATATTCTGATATATCACTGTAATATAAGAAGAAATATATTTTTGGTCCCTGCCCCAGGTTCCTAAAACTCTTATAACTTCCTGAATGATGGGGCAGATAGAAGCATCTTACATAGTACTCCTAAACCCCTTAGAATTTCCTGGGTGATAGGAGTGTCCTTTGTTCTAATGAGATGATTGTTGGTGGATTCCTGGAGAGTTCCAGGATGTGAGTTGTTCACTGGAAAGACCAATCCATGAATAGAAGTTTGGAACTTTCAGCCTTATCCCTCATCTTCTCATTGGGGGAGAGGGGCCAAAGACTGAGTTAATAATCTATCACGTCTGGGTGATGAAGCCTCCATAAACATTCCTTAACTGCAGAGTTGGGAGAGCGTCTAGATGAGTGAACATGTCTCCATGCTGGTAGGCCAATGTGCCCCAGCTCCAAAGGGAAAGAAGCTTGTGTGCTTGGAATCCTTCCTGACTTAGCCACATGTAGGTCTTCATGTGGCTGTTCATTTGTACCCTTAGAATATCCATTATAACAAACCAGTAAATAAACATAAATGTTTCCCTGAGTGTTGTGAGTCATTCCAGCAAATTTTTAAACCAGGAACAGGGGTAGGCAGTTGTGGGAACCCTTGACTTTGTAACCAAGGCTGATAAAAGTGTCAGTACCCTGGGGACCTGTTATTTGCAGGTTATTTGGTACCTGAAGGGCTCCACTGACTCCAGGCAGTTAGTGTCAGAATTGAATTAAATTACTGGGCTGGAAGAAGCACAAGCTGGAATGAAGATTGCCGGGAGAAATATCAATAACCTCAGATATGCAGATGACACCACCCTTATGGCAGAAAGTGAAGAGGAACTCAAAAGCCTCTTGATGAAAGTGAAAGAGGAGAGTGAAAAAGTTGGTTGAAAGCTCAACATTCAGAAAACGAAGATCATGGCATCTGGTCCCATCACTTCATGGCAGATAGATGGGGAAACAGTGGAAACAGTGTCAGACTTTCTTTTTGGGGGCTCCAAAATCACAGCAGAGGTGATTGCAGCCATGAAATGAAAAGATGCTTACTTCTTGGAAGAAAAGTTATGACCAACCTAGATAGCATATTGAAAAGCAGAGACATTACTTTGCCGACTAAGGTCCGTCTAGTCAGGGCTATGGTTTTTCCAGTAGTCGTGTATGGATGTGAGAGTTGGACTGTGAAGAAAGCTGAGCACTGAAGAATTGATGCTTTTGAACTGTGGTATTGGATAGGACTCTTGAGAGTCCCTTGGACTGCAAGGAGATCCAACCAGTCCATTCTGAAGGAGATCAACCCTGGGATTTCTTTGGAAGGAATGATGCTAAAGCTGAAACTCCAGTACTTTGGCCACCTGTGTTGGATAGGACTCTTGAGAGTCCCTTGGACTGCAAGGAGATCCAACCAGTCCATTCTGAAGGAGATCAACCCTGGGATTTCTTTGGAAGGAATGATGCTAAAGCTGAAACTCCAGTACTTTGGCCACCTCATGCAAAGAGTTGACTCATTGGAAAAGACTCTGATCCTGGGAGGGATTGGGGTCAGGAGGAGAAGGGGACAACAGAGGATTAGATGGCTGGGTGACATCACTGACTCGATGGACGCGAGTCTGAGTGAACTCTGGGAGTTGGTGATGGACAGGGAGGCCTGGCGTGCTGCGATTCTTGAGGTTGCAAAGAGTCGGACACAACTGAGCGACTGAACTGAACTGAACAGTACTTTCAGTTGATGTCTGAAGAGTTGAAATACTGATTGGTAGCGGGGAAAGAAACCCACACATGTGGCATCAGAAGTGTTGTGAATAGAGAAGCAATTTTCCTTTTATCATGCAGATACTGATGTTAGTGAATCTTTGGTTTTTTGTTTTGTTTTTTTTTGTGTGTGTGTGTTAGTAAGAACCCACCTGCCAATATAGGAGACAAGACATGCAGGTTCAATCCCTGGGTCGGGAAGATCCCCTGGAGGAGGCAGCCCACTCCAGTATTCCTGCCTGGAGAATCCCAGAGAGGAGCTTGACAAGCTACAGTCCATAGGGTCGCAAGGAGTCAGACATGACTGAAACAATTTAACATGCACTCACCAGGCAGGGGGAGATTTTGATAATTGTATATTGGTACTGCTGCTGCTGCTGCTAAGTCACTTCAGTCGTGTCTGACTCTCTGCGACCCCATAGCCGACAGCCCACCAGGCTCCCCCGTCCCTGGGATTCTCCAGGCAAGAACACTGGAGTGGGTTGCCATTTCCTCCTCCAATGCATGAAAGTGAAAAGTGAAAAAGTGAAGTCATTCAGTCGTGTCTGACTCTCCACGACCCCATGGACTGCAGCCTACCAGGCTCCTCTGTCCATGGGATTTTGCAGGCAAGAGTGCTGGAGTTGGGTACTAGTTGTGATTTAATGAACACTTTCATTATTCCTCTAAGGGTTCATGATTTCTAATATAGCTGATCACTGGTCATATCATTCCATGTTGTCAAATTCCTGACTTTTAAAAAATATTTGAACTTTTTTCCCTGTGATTATTGTCCTGCTGCAACAGTCACCTGATTTTATTTATGAAAAAGACTAGAGACCGCTTCTAGCTATCAGCCTCACAATGAGAACACTACTTTGGGGCAGGGCTTGGGCATGGCTTGGGCATGGCAATGCCACCCACAGCTGGCTCGTGCTGAGTTAGACCCAGAACGCCAGTCCCCACCGCCATGGCCCACTGCCCTTCTGAGTTCTGTCCTCTATTTTCTTCTCAACAAAAATGGAGAACATGGATGCTTTCACTTCTGCGGCAAGTCAGTGTTAACTTTCACAACTTAATTTCTGTTGCTGTCTTGGATTTTAATGTATATTTATGTACTTTTTTGGTGCACTACAAGTTATTCCCTTAGCAAGAGATTTGAGTGTTTCTACTCTTCCCTAGCCTGTAGTTCACATAAACTTGCTTTTCTCCATTAATCTTTAAATAGAGTAAGCCCTCAATATCCTTCTCATTTTGCCCTTGATCTGGAGCTTTCTTCTGCTTCTTACATCATATCTGGCAGCAGGGCAGAGGTAATGACCTGCGAGGCGTGATGTTTGTCCATTCCATGACCCTCCCTATTTAACTGCCGGGAAAGTTTCCTTCATTTTCCCCCATAATTACCTTTAAATGTCTTCAGACTTGAGAAAGTAGGGTTTTATGGAGACCACAGAATTCTAATGGGAGTCTACCACAGATCTCCATTTTCTGTTTCCTGTGGAAAATGGAATAAAATAGAATGTTTTGAGTTTCTCAAGTATACCAGTCAACCCTATTCTTGATATTTATGCATAAAGAGCAAACAACATTCTGCCCCACTCCTTGCTGAGGTTTCTTCCTGGCCCTCACATTTCTCCATTTGAAAACAGAAGGTGTGGGGACATCCCTGGCGGTCCAGTGGTTGGGACTTTGCCTTCAAGTGTCGAGGGTGTGGGTTTGATGCCTGGTTGGGGAGCTAGGATCCCACATGCCTCTTGGCAAATGAAAAAAAAAAGAAAACAGAGGCAATGTTGTAACAAGTTCAATGAAGACTTTAAAAATGGTCCACATCAAAAAAATCTTGTGAAGGAAACAGAAGGTTTTTCATACATCAAAGACCATGAGTTACCAGTTTCTTTTTTCTCATCTAGAACAGACCTAAGTCTACAAATCTTTTCATAGTGTGTTCATATGTAAAATTATCAAAAAATTTGATATGTATGCATCACAGTTTTAACTTCCTTTGGCCTTCTGAGATACTTCTTTAGCAAACACTCAAATGGAACCATAAAAAAAGTACTACATCTGGAAGAAACATTAAGGAGGAAAACAGCTCAAGCAGCTGAGTGAAGGAGTGAGGGCTGTCACTAATCAGCTCGAATAAACTCAGAACAAGTCACTTCAACTGACCAGTCCTGTTTTCTCATTGATAAAAGGAGCCAGACAGCACTGGTACCAGAATGACTCACTCCCCACATTTCTTTGGTTTCATTCACTTAATCTTGGTGCTTGCTTTGCCCAAGAGTCTGTCATGGCCCCTCTTCTGAGTCCCGATTTCAGGTATGATCTTGAACACTCCCTTTCATTTCTCAGAAGTGTCTTTGTTCTGTCCCCTGTTGATTTCTGAGGCTTCAAAAACAAGGGTAGTGTCTTTCTAGCTTCTTCTAACAATTCTTTATTTCCTTGCTTTTAGTCTCTATTTTATTCCAAGGGATTCTCATCTCCTTTTCTTCCATCATTATGAGTTTCCAAGATCTTTTTCATGTCTCCCAGGATTTTTCAGGGCTTTAAATCTTACCCTGATCCTCTGATTTTCCCCTACCACCCTGTTTCACAAAGCACTCCCCTTCCCAGTGACATGGCGTCTGATTCAAATCCCAGCTCTGTGACTCTTCAAGTTACTTACACTCTCTGTGATTCAATGTCTCTCTCACAGAATTGTTGTGGGGATTAAGTGAATTGGTATCTGTAAGCTCTTGAAGCACCATCTGGCACATGGTACATAATACGTAGTTGCTGGCTGTTCTTGTATTACTATCAGCATCCCTCCCCTACCCCCGACACTGTTATTCTTGGCCAAATGAGGGTCTCATCTTCCTCTGACTTAGGCTGCATATCCTTTTATGTTATTTTGGATCAGGAAGTACATAGAAACTGATGCCTACTGATTTCCCTTAAATACTTCAAAT
The DNA here is from genome assembly GCA_006408695.1 of Aepyceros melampus. Taxonomy (NCBI): domain Eukaryota; kingdom Metazoa; phylum Chordata; class Mammalia; order Artiodactyla; family Bovidae; genus Aepyceros; species Aepyceros melampus. The sequence continues at coordinate 246,498 of SJXQ01012752.1, forward strand.
TATGCATAATCTCGTATTTAGGGCTGAACACAAACCTTTTATATTTCTCTAATCCTAGAACTCATTCTCACAATACTTCGGGCCTTTACATGTTGTTGAGAAGAATGTCATACTTTAAGAAAATGTTTTAGAAAAGATTTAAACCAGACTAAAAGAATACATAAATGCAAAGGATTTATTAAGTATTTTTAACAAAATAAACCACATCGAAAGACTTGACCATTTCGTGATTTTTTTTCCCCAGCTCCAATTTTGTGATATCTTAATGGAAAAAGTTACCCACCAAGTAGTTTGGTGGTTTTGCTTCCTTGAAAAGAAATCTTTTGGGTCCATATTTTAAAAGAGGTAATATTCAACAAGTCATACTAAAGGAGACAATCTAAAGTATTTAGTAGAGCCGTAGGATATCAAGAGTTTAAAACCCTAGAGCTCATTGAATTCAGTGATTTCCAAACTATTTGTTCACAACCAAGGTCTTTTAATGTAATGTTATGTAAAACTTCGTTATTATGCCTAACTCCAAACATAAAACAGAGACTGGTTGTGTCTCTGTTTTATATTTGTGATGCTTTCCTTCCTTGCGATCAAAGACCATACAGAGAAAGTGGGAAACATCTGGCTAAATTTCCCCTTCTACCTCTGAAGAAACTGAGACGCAACAGAGGTTAGTTTCATTACAAGGGTATTCAGCTAGTTAATGGCTGATCTGGGAGAAGATACCAGCTATTTTAACTCCTCTGTGAGCATGATTTCCATAGTCCATTCCACTTTTGTCCCAGGAAATTATTCCTATGGTTGTCTGTAATCATTTGGAAAATCATGTGTTTCACAGCTGGAATTATATGGTTAGATTGATCTAGATTCGAATTCTGGGTCTTCCTATTTTGTTGCTTAACTGCACTGCTTCTTATCTTATGGTTAAGATTTTCCTTTCTGTGAAGCAGGTATGATAGTAATAATGACATGTACCTCAGTGGGTTTTCGTAATGCTATTACATCAACAAGTACTATCTATTATTAGCATTGATATGGTCATTGTTAATATTATATCCAGTTAGCTAGTTCTGTTAAATCAGAAATTATTTTGATTAAAAAATTAAAATTAACTTTAAATTGGATGAAAAAAATCTCCCTGCCAAACTGTTATTTAAAACTTATGCTCACAGAAGATTTTCATCATGTATTTATATCTGTGTCTCTATCTATATAATCCTGACATCACTGCCTTTCCTGGTGCAGAAGAATAAGCCTGTGGTTTAAATATAACAGCACTGATATTGAGCTGTTAATAAAAATACAGATCACTAAAGCTGGATATGAATGTGGAAATCACCTAGAGTTTTATTTTACTGTTGGAAAAAATAGGCCCACTAAAGTTTGGATTTTTTCCCCTCAGCATAACAGGTTTGCAAAATCTTGTAGTACATCCAAGCACTAGCTTCTCCCTCCTACCACAGGCTAAATAAACACTCTGCCCACCACGAATCTAAATATTACTACTCATAGCAATGTCGCTAGGCTTAAAGGACATTTTCATGTAACTCTTTAGTTCCCCCGCCCCCCCAAAAAAAAGCCACATACATACACACCCACAAAACAACTAGCCAAACAGAAGCTTTGTTCTATTAATTCTTAAAAGCAATCGTCAGTGCCCAGAATCTGTCTTCAACCTCTTAGCCGTGTTGTTGCCCTGGTCCTTTGGCTCTGCTCCTACATGAAGAGGTAAAGACGGTGGCATAGAGGAGTCTGAGGAGGGTGCAGGCATATGAGGCTCAGTGTGTGTGTGGGTTGTCACAGATCTGGGGATGCCGAATTTAAATGTCCAGGTAACTATCTCAGTGCAAGGAAGTCTCATGTGTAGCTATGTAGCGAGTTGATATTTATTAGTCTGAATAGTGGTAAGAAAGCTGTGCTGCAACTTTGTAAACTTTTTAAAAAATAGGATCATCGTAGAATGTGTTAAAGTGATGCCATGGGTTTTAGAAAGAAGGAAAATTTAGAGATTTATGTTTAATATGTCTTATGGGAATGAGAAAGCAAATGAATTCCTGATGTAAGTTAGAGCCTGTCCTGATTTAAAAATTAAATCTGCCCCCCTTTGCATTAGTGAACCAGGTAATTTCATGGGAACATGCAAGTCTATACCTACTAAGACTCACTGTAGAAGGAGCTACATGGCTCAGAGGGAATCTGAAATAGGGAAGGGGTCAGAGTCCCATTCAAGATTTTCAGGGAAGGGAAAGTGGGAATAACATTTTAGAGACATTTAGTCAGAAGGGAACACTGAGTCCGTCTCAGTCACAATGCTAGGTGCTTGTATACATATTTTCATATTTAAAGCCTTTAACAGCACTGCAGTTCAGTAATAAATTTAGTGCCAATGGGATGCCAAGACTATTCTAAGTGCTTGGGATATATCCATGAATAAAAAGCAAGATCAGTGTATACTTCTCTTTATAGATGAGATGGCTGAAACTCAAGATCCTAAGCAGCTTACCCAAGATAGAAATGTCAGAAAAGAGATTTGAAAACAGGTCTCTGATTCCACAGTCCAGGTTTTGGGTCTGTGGTGTGAATTGCTAGGCACACTCATATTGAGTTGCCTACAAAATATGGTTAATGATAGCTCTGCTGCCTATGCCATTGGCTCCTCGTGAGAATCAAGAAATGTTTGGGATTTGGCAGGTTTTAGTTTCTTTCTTATGTCTCCCACTGATCTCTATGAGCACTTTGATGGAGCATTAACCATATGGGCTAAGTCTGTTTACAAGTATGACTCCTCTGGTAGAAAATGCATGTCTGCAGTCTGCAAACTTGTCATTTGTTCATTCAGTCAACCAACAAATGTTTATTGAATGCTTCCATGCATCAGGCTGAATATAGGGGTGCCAGTGTATACTAGAGATCTGTTTGTTTTCACTTGATTCTGACCTCCTAGCAGAGATGGGTATTAAATAAATTATACATTGTTTATATTTATAATACATATGACAGAAGAAAATAGATACACACCTGTCTCCCTTATATCTGTACCTATTTTCCAAGTAAATTAGAAAATTAATGAATGATTAGGATAAATTCCTCTGTAAAGTGGCAACAGAGCACAGGGACTTCAGCATCATCATGTCAAGGGTTGGAACTGAGTGCTGCCCCTTACTGAGCTTTAGGACTTGATACAAGGTTCTCAGCCTCCCATGTAGTTTTGCAAAACAAGAGTACTGGTTATTGTAATAGTGGAGTGAAAGAATATCAAAAAACAGTTTATAACACTGCAAGAAATATCATGAGTACAGGAGAAGATTTAACTGTTATGATACTACTATCATGGACTTCCTTGGTGGCTCAGATGGTAAAGAATCAGCCTGCATTACGGGAGATCTAGGTTTGATCCCTGGGTTGGGAAGATCCCCTGAAGAAGGGAATGGCTACTCTGGGAATACCCACTCTGGTATTCTTTCTGGGCAAATTCTATGGACAGAGGAGCCTGGAGGTATGGGGTCATGGGACTGCAAAGAGTCAGATGTGACTCAGCAACTAACACTTTAACTTTCATGCTACTATTATGTAGTAGAATGTTTTAGGAAATTTTCTTTTATCCATAGCCTTCACCTATGCTATTTACCTTCTTTAAGAAAATGCACTGGTCATAGCAAACATCCTCTTCCAACAACACAAGAGAAGACTCTACACATGGACATCATCAACACCGAAATCAGATTGATTATATTCTTTGCAGCCACAGATGGAGAAGCTCTATACAGTTAGCAGAAACAAGACCAGGAGCTGACTGTGGCTCAGATCATGAGCTCCTTATTGCCAAATTCAGACTTAAATTGAAGAAAGTAGAGAAAACCACTAGACCATTCAGGTATGACCTAAATCAAATCCCTTATGATTATACAGTGGAAGTGAGAAATAGATTTAAGGGACTAGATCTGATAGATAGAGTGCCTGATGAACTATGGAATGAGGTTCGTGACATTGTACAGGAGACAGGGATCAAGACCATCCCCATGGAAAAGAAATGCAAAAAAGCAAAATGGCTGTCTGGGGAAGGCTTACAAATAGCTGTGGAAAGAAGAGAGGCAAAAAGCAAAGGAGAAAAGGAAAGATATAAGCATCTGAATTGAGAGTTCCAAAGAATAGCAAGAAGAGATAAGAAAGCCTTCTTCAGCGATCAATGCAAAGAAATAGAGGAAAAGAACAGAATGGGAAAGACTAGAGATCTCTTCAAGAAAATCAGAGATACCAAGGGAACATTTCATGCAAAGATGGCTCGATAAAGGACTGAAAGCAAAATGGCTGTCTGAGGAGGCCTCACAAATAGCTGTTAACTTTTTTTTCTTTCTTTTACTATTATTGTTTTTTAATTTTCATTTTTAAGTAATGGTAGCCAAACTTCAAATGTTCATTTCTTTCTTCAGAATAAAAACCTGTTAAATAGTCATTGATATCACCTTGAATGCCACAGTATTGAGAAATATTACTAGTTAAACCAGCATTAAAAGTAAAAACATTTGTATAGATATTAACATGTTATATATACCTGTATATACATTTGTATACTTGTACAGACATTACTATCTTATATAAAACCACCACAAATGCCAACTGAAGAAACTTCAGAGTTCCAAACCAGCATATAAATTTTTTATTTCCAGATCATTTCCTGTGAAATCTGCATCCTGTATATATTTTGTAAAATATTGACAAATATCATTTATCTTTAATAATGCTTATTTTCTGCATATCTCATCATAAAATGTCTTAAGTAAGAGTTTAACTCCAGAATGTGATTCAGTAGTTGGAAAAATAAGAAGAAAAACTCCTTAATGTCACTCTAGAAATTTACATCTCTAACTTTGACAGCAACATTTAAAATCCTCTTGACATGTAGCAAAATGAATACAGTATTGTAAAGCAAAACAAACTAAAAAAATAAAAATTAATTTAAAAAAAAAGCAGAGCTAGAAACTTAAAAAAAATAAATAAAAAAAAATAAAATCCTCTTGACTTTACATTAGATGTTGATATTTTACCTGTTAATTTAAGTTTCATTTAGAATCTTAATTGAAAAATTTACACATTATTTATCTGGATAAGAAATACATATTTTATTATGGAAATTGGACATGATCAAAAAGACAGAAAAATAGAAATTACTGTTCATCTCATCATGTACAAATGTACAAACAATTTTCATGAGTATAGCATTCTAGTTTTTCCTGTGACTTTTATTTAATAATTCCATCTTTTAAAATATTAATTAACATTTATAGATGAATAATTGACACATACTATATTGTTAGTTTCAGGTGTATAACATAAGGTTTCAATATATGTGTGTGTGCTCAGTCGTGTCTGATTCTTGAGTGTCTGATCTCATGGGCTTTATCCCATCAGGTTCCTCTGTCCATGGAATTTTCTAGGCAATGCTACTGAAGCAGGTTGCCATTTCCTCCACCAGAGTATCTTCTCAATGCAGGGATATAACCTGGGTCTCTTGCATCTGCTGCAGGTGGGTTATTTATCACTGCAGGACCTGGGAAGCCCTGACTATACATATATATTGTGAAATAATCACCACAATGAATCTGATTAACTTCCATCACCACACCAAGTTATTTTTTTGTATGTGATAAAAATTTTAAGATCTCTCCTCCTAGCAATTTTCAAATCTGAAATACAATATTATTAACTATACTTACCATGCTATATTTTATCCTTAGAACTTACCTATTTTTGTAACTAGAGTTTTGTGCCTTTTGACCGCTTTACCTATTTCACCCCCTTCACCAGTCCCTGCCTCTGGCACCCAGACAGTTTGTTCTTTGCAGCTCTGAGGTTAGTTTTTTTGCCCTGTAGAATTTACCCAGCGTTGAGATGTTCTTTTGATGAATTTGTGCGGGAGAAAGTGGTCTCTCCGTCCTATTCCTCCGCCATCTTGAAAACCCCCCCTGAAATACAATATTATTAACTATACTTACCATGCTATATTTTATCCTTAGAACTTACCTATTTTTGTAACTAGAGTTTTGTGCCTTTTGACCGCTTTACCTATTTCACCCCCTTCACCAGTCCCTGCCTCTGGCACCCAGACAGTTTGTTCTTTGCAGCTCTGAGGTTAGTTTTTTTGTTTGTTTTTTTGCTTGTTGTTTTTTTAGACTCCACATATAAGTGAGATTATACAAATTCTGTATTCCTACATTTGACTTATTTAACTTAACATAATGCACTCAGATACACCTGTGTTGTTGCAACATATTGCAGTTGCTAAAAACCATATTTACAGTTATTAAAAAAAATTTGGCAGAACTTTCTCTTTCATGGCTGAATAATATTCAATTGTATGCATATATGCATATATTTAAGACAGAAAGAGAAGAAGAGCTAAGAGCCTCTTGATGAAAGTGAAAGAGGAGAGTGAAAAAGTTTGCTAAACCTCAACATTCAGAAAACTAAGATCATGGCATCTGGTCCCATCACTTCTTGGCAAATAAATGAGGAAACACTGGAAACGGTGACAGACTTTACTTTCTTGGGCTCCAAAATCACTGCAGATGGTCACAACAGCCATGAAATTAAAAAGGATACATTTGAATCAGTTCTAATGAGGTAGATGAAGCTGGAGCCGATTATACAGAGTGAAGTAACCCAGAAAGAAAAACACAAATACAGTATACTTACACATATATATGGAATTTAGAAAGATGGTAATGATAAACCTGTACGCGAGACAGCAAAAGAGACACAGATGTATAGAGCAGCCTTTTGGACTCTGTGGGAGAGGGAGAGGGTGGGATGATTTGGGAGAGTGGCAATGTAATATGTATGATATCATAAGTGAAATGAATCGCTGGTCTAGGTTTGATGCAGGATGTAGGATGCTTGGGACTAAGGCACGGGGATAATCCAGAAAGATGGTGTGGGGCGGGAGTGGGGAGGTGGGGGTTGGGATTGGGAGTTCATGTACACTCGTGGCTGATTCATGTCAATGTATAGCAAAATGAATACCGTATTGTAAAGCAAAACAAACTAAAAAATAAAAATTAATTAAAAAATTAAAAAAAAAGACACTTACTCCTTGGAAGAAAAGTTATCACCAACTTAGACTGCATATTAAAAACAGAAGCATTACTTTGCCAACAAAGGTTTGTCTAGGCAAAGCTATGGTTTTGGCAGTAGTCATATATGGATGTGAGAGTTGGACTATAAAGAAAGCTGAGCACTGAAGAATTGATGCTTTTGAACTATGGTGTTGGAAAAGACTCTTGATAGTCCCTGAGACTGCAAGGATATCCAACCAATCTATCCTAAAGGAAATCAGTCCTGAACATTCATTGGAAGGACTGACGTTGAAGCTGAACTCCAATACTTTGGCCACCTGTTGCGAAGAACTGACTCATTGGAAAAGACCTTAATGCTGGGAATGACTGAAGGCAGGAGGAGAAGGGGGCAACAAGAATGAGAGGGTTGGATGGTATCACTGACTCAATGGACATGAGTTTGAGTAAACTCTGGGAGTTGTTGATGGACAGGGAAGAATGGTGTACTGTAGTCTATGGGTTTGCAGAGTTGGATATGACTGAGCAACTGAACTGAATTGTATGCATATATATCACAAATTCTTTATCAGTTCATCCCCTGATGGATATTTTGGTTGTTTCCATGTCTTTGATAATAATGCTACAATGGACATGGGATAAAGATGACTTTTCCAGGTAATGATTTTTTTCCTTTGGCTAAATGCCCAGAGTGAAATTGTTACATCTTATATTTCTATATTTACTTTTTGGGGGAACCTCCATACTGTTTTTCACAGTGACTTCACAAATTTACATTTCTACCAACAGTACATGAGATTACCCTTTTCTCTGCAACCTCACCAATTTTGGCAGGTTTGCCAGGTAGAGTATTATTGGTTAGTTTTTTTTTTTTTTTTTCCTTTTAGCATTTTGAATATATTGTGCCATTTCCTTCTGGCCTGTGAAGTTGCTGCTGAAAAATCGCTTGATAGTCTAATGACAGTTTCCTTGTATGTAACACGTTGTTTTTCTCTTGCTCCTTTTAGAATTTTCTTCTTGTCTTTAACATTTGGCAATTTAAATATACTTTATCTTGGTATGCATTTCTTTGAGTTCAGCTTACTTGGAACTATCTAAAAATCCTGGATCTGAATGTCTTTTTCCTTTCCTAGATTAAGAAATTGTTCAGCCATTATTTTTCTGCAAAATTTTATGCCCTTTTCCTCTCTCTCCCTCTTTACCTTATGGGACTTGTATTATCAAATTTTGGGTCACTTGACATTGTCCCCTAAGTCCTTTAAGCTGTCTTCATGCCTTCAATTTATGTTTTACTTGTGCTACTCTGATTGAATTAATCCACTTATCTGTCTTCTTTTTGCTGATATTTTTTCCTACTTCATTTAGTCTACTGTTGAGCCCCTGTAATGTATTTTTTACTTCAGTTATTGTATGGGCATTTCTTGAAATTATCACTGTTTATTCATTGTTTTCCTGAGCTTGGTGAGCATTTTTATGACTTTGATTTTGAACTTTATATCAGGCAAATTGTGTATCTCCTTTCCATTATGATATTTTTCTGAGCTTTTATTTTGTTGCCTTCTTTGGGACATATTCCTCTGTTTCTTAATTTTTCTTGACGTTCTATGTTGATTTCTATGCATTAGAAAAAAAAAAAAGGCAACAACAGCCACTTCTCCCAGTCTTGAAATATGAAATCATGTAAGAGATCCAACTTACGATTCAACTCTGCCCTAGTTCTTGGTTGCTACTCAAAACTTTGTGATTTTTTAAGAAGTCTATTTTGTTCTGAGTAGTCATCAGTGGTTGAGGTTTACCAATATCTGTCAGTGCCATGAAAGGGATTATCTCAGTGAGCACCTAGGTTCATTTTATTGAAAGGCAGACCCACAGGAAGCAAATTTTAAGTATGCAAACACATGTCTTTTGAGGGAGGACTGGGATATGGTGTTTCTGTCTGAGACACTTAAGAGCTATTTTGTTGTTTGTTACAGTATTGTTGAACCTGTGAACACAACCCCCCTGGAATGTGCCCTCAAAGCAGCAGCTTTAAAATGTAGGGCACCAGATACATACACAAGTCCTTTCTTAGAAACACTGGCAATTTTGGGTGAGACAAAGGGAAAGCAGGAAGATAGTACAAGTCTCTGGAGACAAATGCAATTAACCCCTAGATATATGCTTAATTAGCTCTCTGTAGCTATGAAAGTAACCTGATAGTCCTATTTTATGAAAAGACTGGGTGTTTCTGTCTACTAGAGGGGATAAAGTGGCTGACTAAGAACTATTTCTCTGTTTGTTAGTCTTGTGCACTTACACATATAAGCTTTGCTGGTTATCAGAGCTAGATAATTAAGGGATGTCCTTAATTTGGAGGGTGGAAGCCATAGAAACCAGAACTCTAGATGTGTGTACAAGCCTCTTTCTGGGAGACATTAGCAACCTGGAGTAAGGCCGAGGGGAGAGGAGAGGTGGCACATACTGACCTTCAGGGTCTTTGTTTAGTATTTCCGTTAGCTCTTGTATGTTGTATGTGCATAAAATTTGATATATCCTCAGGTCAAGTCTTTTTTTTTTTTGGTCTTTTAAGATAAATGTCTCTCACAGAAAGACTGGACAAGATTCAGGTGGCTAACTCTGCACTGTGTCTTGGAGCACCAACAACAGTGAGTTTAATCTGTGTGATCCTTTTGAGAATTGTTTATTATTTCACCATAGCATCATGGGTCTCATGGATGCAAGCCTTGTTGGCTTTCACAGCTAGGTGTTGTGAGGAGCCACCTTTCAGGTGCAGACCTTAAAAGACAGAGTGTCAGATGTGGGGTTTAAAACTCATTCATCAGGGAGAAGCTGAGAATTGTGTGTTTCCTCCTGATAATAAATTGTCACACCAGGGAAACCTATGTTTCAGGCTCTCCTACCCATTTTCAATTATTTTTTCTTATTGACCCAGCTAAGTTTTAGATTTCTTTCAGAAACAATATTCCATATGTAGCTGTAGATTCACTTTACCTGTGGGAGGAGCTGAGTTTAGGATCCTCCTATGTTGCCATTTTATTTTTTTTAAACAAGAGACCCTTAAATCATCTTAATATGATTATGAATTAATTTTATCCCAACCTATATTGCAAATATTTTCAATAAAAACAAACTTTAAATATATCATTTTAATGCTTGCATAGTATTATATGAATATGCTGCAATATATTAACTAGATCACTATGCAGATGTGAAATAACAAATTGATTGTACTTAACCTCATGGAAGACCTTGGACCCCAGATCACTTCCTATCCTCTCAAAAAATCATGCAATTTATTGCATTTAGTACAAAGCAAATATGCCCCCATCAAGTTAAAATTATAAAATTAAAATAAAAAAAATGCCAACTACCTGAAAACAAACATAAATAATTGGTTACTAGTAACTTTTGAAAAAATAATTAGATTTCTTCTTTAGAAACACTGACAGAATATCTTTGAAACTTTGCAGAATTTTGAAATATCTACATTTCACTTACAAGATAGAAGCATCCCTAATTTTCTTAAGTGGAACATTAAAGATGCTCCTTCTCATTTCTTGTCTAATACCATTGAAACCAAATTCCCTGCCTGGTTTGTGCAGCAGTCAGATCCTGAACTGTAATTTATAAAGGAAAATAACATTTAGTTTTGATTTTTCAGTAACATGGAAATGGCTAAAACTCATGCTAGTAAACATTGAAATCCTTTCTCATGCTGACCAATCCTAGAATACTTCACTGTTTGTCCAACTGGACCTTACTTTTCCTTCACATCTCAGATCATTTCTACATCATCTCAGCAGACTTTCCTTATCATTCAGTAGAAAGTTAATTCTTTGTTGCTGTGCATTCTGTGTTTTTCCTCTTAGTACTTATCAACATTCTCTTGTCTGATAAGGCATACCTCAGAGATATTGCAGGTTTATTTCCAGTTCAGTTCAGTTCATTCACTCAGTCGTGTCCAATTCTTTGTGACCCCAGGAATCACAGTACGCCAGGCTTCCCTGTCCATCACCAACTCCCGGAGTTTACTCAGACTCATCTCCATTGAGTCAGTGATGCCATCCAGCCATCTCATCCTCTGTCGTCCCCTTCTCCTCCTGCCCCCAATCCCTCCCAGCATCAGGGTCTTTTCCAATGAGTCAACTCTTCGCATGAGATGGCCAAAGTACTGGAGTTTCAGCTTTAGCATCATTCCTTCCAAAGAAATCTCAAGGCTGATCTCCTTCAGAATGGACTGGTTGGATCTCCTTGCAGTCCAAGGGACTCTCAAGAGTCTTCTCCAACACCACAGTTCAAAAGCATCAATTCTTCAGCACTGAGCTTTCCTCACAGTCCAACTCTCACATTCATACATGACCACTGGAAAAATCATAGCCTTGACTAGACAGATCTTTGTTACCAAAGTAATGTCTCTGCTTTTGAATATGCTATCTAGGTTGGTCTTAACTTTTCTTCCAAGGAGTAGGTGTCTTTTATTTCCAACCACTACAATAAAACAAATATCACACAAAACAAGTCACACAAAAATTTTGTGTGAACAAGTCACACAAAAATTTTTGGTTTCACAGTGCATATAAAAGTTATGTTGACAATATAGTCTATCGATTGTAAAATCACATGTCTTAAAAAAGAATATACATACCTTAATTTAAAAACATTTCATTAAAAAATGAAAAATCAAATAAAAACATTTCATTGCTGAAAAGTGCTAATCATTATCTGAGCCTTCAGCAAGTAAAAGTAGAAACAGCAAAGACTACAGATCACAGAACACAATAACATATAATAATAATGAAAAAGTTTAAAATATGACAAGAATTACCAAAAGGTGACACAGAGACCCAAAGTGAACAAATGCTGTTGGGAAAATGTGCTGGTGGACTTGTCCGATGTGAGGTTGTTACAGTTTTTCAATTTTTCAAAAACATAGTGTCTTTGAACTATGATAAAGGAAGGCATGATGAAATGCGGTATGCCTGCATGCTAGTTGTTTCCCCCCTAATTAGACTATACCTTCTATGAGAATATTTCCACAGCACTTATCTCATGTTAGTACCTGAACTTAGTGATTGGATAAAAGGAATTAATTTGGATCTAGGGAAAACATGCAAATTAGAAATATCAATTCACCATGACATAACAAATCTAAGAAAATACATTAACTCTTAAAGGTGAGCTTTTTACAATTTGAATAATATTTATCTTAACACAATGGGACACAGTGCTAAAATTCTGTTCACAAAATGTGAATAAGTTACAATGAGTTTGATAAATATAATAAAATACAAGAAAATATGATGCTCTTAAGATCTATGTAACATTTGAGAATGTGTTCTGAAGAGCAATCATTGTCTTTTTGATCTAACTTCAGTTTGAACACCGGCTTCAAACTGGGGATGGGGGGGTAACTTTGTAACTGATGTGAATGTGAAAATCTCTGTGCTAAATCAAAGTGGATAGTAAATCATAATTTAACATTTAACATATTTTCAATTAAAATAGCTAAAATGACTTTTAATGTATTTTTAAAGAGGTACAGAACGTAAATCTTTTAATATGTTGCCAATTAGGACAATAGAATAAGGCTAAAAATGAATTTTTTTGAGAATTATTCTCTAGATTTAACAAAAGCAATTCAGTATTTAAGTCATGTGCTGTATAAGGGTTTAGTATTGCCAAAGAAAATGGACATATAATAAATTCAATATATCATTGATGTTATGATGTGTACCTCCACTGTATAATCATAAGGGATTTAATTTAGATTGTATCTGAATGACCTACTTTCTTCAATTTAAGCTTGAATTTTGCAATAAGAAGCTCATAATCTGAATCATGGTCAGCTCCTGGTCTTGTGTTTTTGCTGACTCCCTAGAGATTCTCTATCTTCGACTGAAAAGAATGTAATCAGATTTTGGTATTGACCATCTGGTGATGTCCATGTGTAGAGTCATATCTTGTGCTATTGGAAGAGGGTGTTTGCTATGACCAGTGTATTCTCTTGGAAAAACTCTGTGAGCCATTGCCCTGCTTCATTTTGTAATCCAAGGTCAAAGTTGGCTGTTACTCCAGATATCTCCCAATTTTCTGTTTTTTCATTCCAGTCTCCAAAGATGAAAAGGACATCTTTTTTGGTGTTAGTTCTAGAAGATGTTGTATGTCTTCATAGGAGTAGTCAGCTTCAGCTTATTCAGAATTAGTGGGTGGAACACAGATTTGGATTGCTATGATACTGAATATTTTGCCTTAGAAATGAGATGAGATTTTTCTGTTGTTTTTGAGGTTGCACCCAAGTACTACATTTCAAACTCTTTTGTTGACTATGAGGGTCACTCCAAGTAGTAGCTATAATGGTCAACTGAGTTAAATTTACCCATTCTAGTCCATTTTACTTCACTGATTCCATTGTTTCTCACACTTGCCATCTCCTGCTTTACCATTTCCAGTTTACCTTGATTCATGAACCTAAAACTCCAGGTTCCTATGCAATATTGTTTCTTACAGCATTGAACTTTACATTTACCACAGATACATTCACAACTGAGCATAATTTCTGCTTTGGTCCAGCTGTTGTTTCTGGAGCTATTAACTATTGCCCTCCACTCTTCCTTGGTAGGATATTGAACACCTTCTGGCAGGAAGATCCCCTGGAGAAGTGAATGAAAACCTACACCAGTATTCTTGCTTGGAGAATTCCATAGACAGAGGAGTCTGGCAAGCTACAATCCATGGGTTCACAAAAAGTCAGACATGACTTCTAGTCAGAACACTAGAATGGTCCTCCTCCAGTGGACCACATTGTCGGAAGTCTTCATTATAACCTATCCATCTTGGGTGGTCCTCCACAGCATTTTTTCAGAGCTTCATTGAGTTACACAAGCCCTTTTGTCAGAAGAAGACTGTGATCCATGAAGGGGATAGATTCAGTATGCAGATTATTCTTCTTAATATGGGTGGTCTTCATCCAATCAATCAGTGCAGTTCAGTGGCTCATTCATGTCTGACTCTTTGCTACCTCATGGACTTCAGCACGACAGGCTTCCCTGTCCATTACCAACTCCCAGAGCTTGCTCAAAATGAAAGTGAAAAGTGAAGCCACTCAGTCATGTCTGACTCTTTGCGACCCCATGGGCTATAGCCTACCATGCTCCTCCATTCATGGGATTTTCCAAGCAAGAATACTGGAGTGGGTTGCCATTTCCTTCTCCAGAGGATCATCCCAACCCAGGGATTGAACCCAGGTCTCCTGAATTGTAGGCAGATGCTTTACCGTCTGTGCCACCAGGGAAGTCCAAGGTTTGAGCTTGCTCAAACTCATATCTATTGAGTCGGTGATGCCATACAACCATCTCATCCTCTGTCATCCCTGTCTCCTCCTGCCTTCAATCTTTCCCAGCATCAGTGTCTTTTCCAATGAGTCAGTTCTTTGCATCAGGTGGCCAAAGTATTGGATTTTCAAGTTCAGTATCAGTCCTTCCAATGAATATTCAGGACTGATTTCCTTTACAATTAACTGATTTGATCTCCTTGCAGTCCAAGTGACTCTCAGAGTCTTCTTCAACACCACAGTTCAAAGGCATCAATTCTTTGGTGCTCAGGTTTCTTTACAGTCCAACTCACACATCCATACATGACTACTGAAAAAACCATAGCTTTGACTAGATGGACCCTTGTCAGTAAGGTATTTGCATGTGAGTACATTTCAGTCGTGTCCGACTCTTTGTGACCCCACAGACTGCAGCCTACCAGGCTTCTCCGTCCATGGGATTCTCCAGGCAAGAATACTGGAGTGGGTTGCCATTTACTTCTCCAGGGGATCTTCCCGACCCAGGGATCGAACCCAGGTCTCCCACATTGCAGGCAGACACTTTAACCTCTGAGCCACCAGGGAAGTTGTAAGGTAATGTCTCTGCTTTTTAATATGCTGTCTAGCTTAGTCATAGCTTTTCTTCCAAGGAACAAACGTTTTTTACATTCATGGCTGCAGTGATTTTGTAAATAAGTGATTTAGGAAGTTTGCCATCTGTAGTGATTTTTGAGACCCCCAAAATAAAGTCTATCACTGTTTCCATTGTTTCCCTATCTATTTGCCATGAAGTGATGGAACCAGATGCTATGATCCTCATTTATTGAATGTTGAGTTTTCAGCCAGCTTTTTCACTCTCTTCTTTTACTTTCATCAGGAGGGTCTTTAGTTCCTCTTTGATCTCTGTCCATAAAGGTGGTGTCATCTGCATATCTGAGGTTGTTGATATTTCTTCCAGCAATCTTGATTCCAGCTTGTGATTCATCCAGCCCGGCATTTCACATGATGTACATCCAATCAATGGAAGGTCCAAATAGAGCAAAATATGGAGTATGGGAAGCTCATTCTGTGGGACTTGTTGAACTGGTACATTAGGTGTCTCCTGCACTGGGACTGCAACTGCATCATTCACTCTTCTGTGTTTCCCATTTGCTGACTACAGATACTGGGACTTCTCAGCCTCCACAAACATAAGAGCTGATTCCATAAAATACACACACACACACACACACACACACACACACATATACAGTCATATTTCCTGATACTTGTATGTCTCCTCAAAATTCCTGTGTTGAAACTCTAACCTTTAAAGTGGTGATGATAGAGCAATAATATTAGGAAGTGAGGTTTTTGAGAGGGAATCATGTCATGAAGTTGGAGCCCTCATGAGTAGAATTACTGCTCTTATAAAAGAGGTTCTGGAGAGATCCCTCACGCTCTTCCATCATGTGAGGACACAGTAGGAAGGTGTCATGTATGAGCTAGGAAGTGGCCCCTCACCAACTGTAGTGCTGATCCTTTTCATGATGCCAGTTATCTTGCTGTATCTCACTATGGGCACTGTTCACTGAACCCAAGGTAAGGAAGATGCAAGTGTGAAAGGTGGAAGAAAACTCATGGAGCCATGGGAACTGCAGATGTGTTTATTCTCTCCTGGCTGACACAGCAGTGATAGCAGCAGACATGCTGTATTCTTTCCTTCTGTGACACAACAGTGACACAGCTGCAATGCCCTCACTTTTCTGGGTTGAGTTTATCTATCCATACAGCACACGGTAGCCCAGGAGCGAGTACTTCATGATGCATGTGCACAGTGCTATAAATGATCTCAGCTGTTACATAGTCATTATTTAAAAAACATGGGCCAAGAGAGCCTGAACACGCCATCTTGCCTAACTTGCTCTCTGCCCACGTCAGTGATCACATCAATGCTGCTGGCACAATGATTTGGGCTCCCAAGTCTCTAGAACTGGGAGAAGTACATTCCTATTGTCTATAAGCTACCCAGTCTTTGGTATTTTGTTAAACTAGTACATGCTGACTAAGACTAGAAACCTGGTCTTACATCAAGATGTGGGGGTTTTGCTTTAACAAGTACTAAAAATGTGGAAGCAGCGTTGACACAAAGTAATCAGTAGAAGCTAGAAGATTTTGGATGTGCGTGTTAGAAAAAGCCAGCTCTCCATGACTGGACCTTCCAAGGCCATTTTGATTAAGACCCAAAAGGAAAATAGGAGAGCTATAAAGAAAATCTCTATTTTATTTGATAGTAACTAAGTGGTGTGAACAGACTGTTGGTAGAAACAGGAGAGGCTATTCTTATGAACTCTTAGACAAAAATAAGGCACATGTGGCTGGACAAAGGAGGAAAGGCCATGGTGTTATAAATTGGCAAAGAACTTGGCTGAACTGTGTATGTATTCCCGTGTTTTGTGGAAGGTAGAACTTGAAAGCAATAAAACTGAATATTTGGCAGAGGAAATATCTAAGTAAGTATTGCTTCTTTTACTTAAAGTAAAATGCAAGAACAGAGAAATGGCTTAAAGGGTGGCAGAACTTAAAAATGTGGAAAATTCTCAACATATCCATAGTGAGAGAAGTGAGTAATTTGCAGGTGGTGATAGCGATAAAGAACCCACCTGCCAATGCAGGAGACATGGGTTTGATCCCTGGGTTGGGAGGATCCCCTGGCGGAGGAAATGGCAATCCACCCCAGTATTCTTGCC
Source organism: Aepyceros melampus (assembly GCA_006408695.1). Classification (NCBI taxonomy): domain Eukaryota; kingdom Metazoa; phylum Chordata; class Mammalia; order Artiodactyla; family Bovidae; genus Aepyceros; species Aepyceros melampus. Next base: position 263,600 of record SJXQ01012752.1, read on the forward strand.
TGGACAATCCCATGACCAGAGGAGTTTGGAGGGCTACAGTCCATAGGGTTGCAAAGAATCAGGTATAACTGAAGTGACTTAGCATGCATGCACATGCAGGAGAGAAGACAAAGCCTAGACAGAGCAGAGCAATTTCAGAAAAGGGACCAAAGCTGCTTAGCATTCACATTGTAGGTTCAGCACCCTGAATTTCAGTGTCATGCTCATCAGCTGCCCCAGATGCCATTCCAGAAGCCCTGATGTAGCTTGTGTTTTACTCAGCAAAGCATTGAGGGTGCATGACTGCTTCCACTTAGTTAAAAGGATGAAACCTCCTGGAACCATATGTGCAAAACTCAGGCAGAAGACTGCTATTAGAATGATGTCACTGTGCAGACACTCCTCACTAGGGTAATACCCAGTGGAGCCAATGAAGTTGGACTGCCCCAAGTGAACCCAGACTGGCAGGCAAACTCACCCAGGGCAGCCACAGACATGTGATTCCAACGCATGAGAATTGCAGCATGGGCTACACTTGGCATTGTCATGAGGATGAAGCTAGTTAAAGTTCTAGGGGCAGGAAAACCACCCCAATGAGTTTAATGTTCTTGAGTTGCTTAGGACCTGTTACTCATTTCTTTTTTCCTATTTCTCACTTACAGAATGGTGATTTCTATCTTGTATTGTATATTGGAAGTACAAAACTAGCTTGATTCACAGGTTCGTAGTGGAAGAGTAATTTGCCTCAAAATGAATTGTTTCACTCACATGTTATTTAGGTGCTACTTTTTTAAAAAATTTATTTATTTTAATTAAAGGCTAATTACTTTACAATATTGACTGCATTGAAACATGTATAATATCGTATATGAAATGAATTGCCACTCTAGATGCTACTTTTGGCTTAGATTTTTAAGTGGATATTTAACTGGTGGATGCTGGAACAGATGCTGGAACAAGGTAAGACTTTCAGGGCAATTGGGATGCAATTAATGTATTTTTCATGCAAGAAGGGCATGAATTTGGAGAGCTAGGATTTAATGCTATAGTCTCCCCCAAATCCTTACATTGAAACTTAACCTCCAATGTTATGGTATTAGGAAGTGAGGCCTTTGGGAGGTGATTCAATCATAATGTCAGAGCCCTTCTTAATGAGACTGAAGCCCTTAAAACAGAGACTGTGGAGAGATTCCCTCATACTCGTCATGGGAGGAAGCAGTGAGCAGCCACTGAACCAGGGAGTGGGCCCTCACCAGCTATCACATTCAGTCTGCCAGTGTCATGATCTTGTACTTCTCAACCTCTAGGACTGAGAAATAATTTTCTGTTGTTCATAAGCCATCTGGTCTGCAGCACATTTTTATAACAGCTCAGACTGAGACAAACTCACATATCCTATCAGTTCTGCTTTTCTGGAGCATTCTGACTAATACATGGCTCTGAATTTTTTCTACTTTTTTGCTGAACTTCTTGCATGTGTAGATTCGTGTGTTTCATCAATATTGGAAAGTGTATTGGTAAGCTTGAGGGTATCCCACAGGACTCTGTTATCTTTATTTTCTTTGTATTTCTCAGACTGAAAAATCTCCACTGAACTACTTTCAAGTTTACTGATCCGTTTTCTTGTCAATTGTTGTCAAACCCCTCTAGTGACTTTTTACATAAGTTATGTTTCTTTACATGCTTTGTATTTTGTGGTTCTTGTTGCTGAAAATTGAACTTTTAGAACATTACAATGTAGCAAAATCTAACAGACCAGACTCCTCTTCCTCCTGAAGTCTTATTGCTTTTGTAGCTGCTGCTGTTTGCTTAGTGACTTTTCTGAACCAACTGTGTAAGATCTATATTCTTTGTTGTGTGTGCCACTGAAATCACTACCTGGTTAGCTTAGAGGTCAACCAAAGAATGGACAGAGATGCCCTTGAAAACATGGAGTGATAAGTCTCCAAGTTGCGCTTGGGAACTCTGTATTTTCGGGGCCGCACCTTCAATACTTGATCAGGTATTTGACAACTTGCCTTGGTCTCTCCTTTTGGCTTGTGCAGTCTCAACACAGCCAGAGGTCAGAGTCCTAATTCTTTTCTAAGCATGCACACAGTTCTGGGCAAGCACATAGACCTATCCATGTGCATAACCTTCTGGATACTCCATACATATACTGGACAGTTCAAAATGAGTCAGTTTTCTCTAATTGTTTGTGAAAAATTCATGATGAAAAATTTTTCACACTGAAATAGCTTCATTTCGTGTCTTCACGAATCCAACCATGTAAGATCTTTCAGGGAAACACCAGTCAGGATAAATAATGATAATTTTCTGAGAATGAAGCTTTGAAAGAGCTCCATTGCCACTCTGCTCCCTCTGGTTGCTGCTGGGCTACTGGGTTTTTACCATGATAGCGTTATTGATTTTCAAAATTATTACTTACTGCTGTTTTTGGTTAGTCATTAAGTTGTGTCCAACTCTTTGCAACCTCAAAAACTGCAGCATACGAGGCTCTTCTGTCCTTCACTATCTTCTGGAATTTGCTCAAATTCATATCCATTGAGTCAGTTTGTGCTACCTAGCCATCTCATCCTCTGTTACTCCCTTCTCTTTTTGCCTTCGATCTTTCCTAGCATCAGGGTCTTTTCCAATGAGTCACCCTTTGCATCAGGTAGTCAATGTATTGGGGTTTTAGCTTCATCAAAATTATAGTGAGCTGGATAAGAGAAAGGGGATTAGAAAAGGGTACATAGAAATGGCACACTGCTCACTGTTCTCAGTAAGTATCAGCACATTTCTTTAATTTTTTCCCTTATATTATTGTCTTTGATTTCCAGAATGCTGAAAAATTTAATTCTGAAATTACGTTTTTTCATTTCTGTGGAGGAAAAAATTTTTGGAGGTCCCTAACTGGCCCTTTTCCATGACCATACACTACTGGCATTGTAGAAATGGTTTTCTTTCAAAATTTATCTGGGGAATTTGATAGTTTTATTTCCATATATTTTATTTTATTTTATTATTATTTATTTTTTTATTTTTAAATTAATTTTTATTTGTTTAGTTTGTTTTGCTTTACAATACTGTATTTGTTTTGCTACACATTGACATGAATCAGCCACGAGTGTACATGAACTCCCAATCCCGACCCCCACCTCCCCCCTCCCGCCCCACACCTTCTCTCTGGATTATCCCCGTGCATCAGTCCCAAGCATCAAAAAAGTAGAAATCAGTACTTTTCAAAATATAATTATTTTCACATTTTCACCTCAGTTTCTGGTTGGCTATGTTGAAGATAATCATGATATGAAAATAACCAGGGGCTTCCCTGGTGGCTCAGATGGTAAAAAATCTACCTGCAATGCAGGAGACACAGGTTTGATCCCTGGATCAGAAAGGTCACCTGGAGAAGAAAATTGCAACCCACTTCAATATTCTTGCCTGAAAAATCCCATGGACAGAGGAGCTTAGTGGCTACACTCCATAGGGTTGCAAAGAGTTGGACATGATTGATGGCTAGGCACAAGGAAGCCTACAAGCATGCAGGTTTACAGGAGTTCTATTGTTTCCCCTTTTTAATAAATAAAAAAAAATGATATAACTGTTCATTAGTGGAAGCTTTATAACTCTACTTTGATTAGGGGGGTTTCCTCTTTTTCTCACTCTCTCTCTCTCTCTCTNCCTGCCTCTTGAGAAATCTGTATGCACTTCAGGAAGCAACAATTAGAACTGGACATGGAACAACAGACTGGTTTCAAATAGGAAAAGGAGTATGTCAAGGCTGTATATTGTCACCCTGCTTATTTAACTTCTGTGCAGAGTTCATCATGATAAACGCGGGACTGGAAGAAACACAAGCTGGAATCAAGATTGCCGGGAGAAATATCAATAACCTCAGATATGCAGATGACACCACCCTTATGGCCGAAAGTGAAGAGGAACTAAAAAGCCTCTTGATGAAAGTGAAAGAGGAGAGTGAAAAATTTGGCTTAAAGCTCAACATTCAGAAAACGAAGATCATGGCATCCGGTACCATCACTTCATGTGAAATAGATGGGGAAACAGTGGAAACAGTGTCAGACTTTATTTTGGGGGGCTCCAAAATCACTGCAGATGGTGACTGCAGCCATGAAATTAAAAGACACTTACTCCTTGGAAGAAAAGTTATGACCAACCTAGATAGTATATTCAAAAGCAGAGACATTACTTTGCCGACTAAGGTCCGTCTGGTCAAGGTGAGGTGAGGTGAAGTTGCTCAGTCGTGTCCGACTCTTTGCGACCCCGTGGACTGTAACCTACTAGGCTTCTCAGTCCATGGGATTCTCCAGGCAAGAATTCTGGAGTGGTTTGCCATTTCCTTCTCCAGAGGATCTTCCCAACCCAGGGATCGAACCCAGGTCTCCCACATTGGAGGCAGACGCTTTAACCTTTGAGCCACCAGGGAAGCCTTATGACCAACCTAGATAGTATATTCAAAAGCAGAGACATTACTTTGCCGACTAAGGTCCGTCTGGTCAAGGCTATGGTTTTTCCTGTGGTCATGTATGGATGTGAGAGTTGGACTGTGAAGAAGACTGAGCACCGAAGAATTGATGCTTTTGAACTGTGGTGTTGGAGAAGACTCTTGAGAGTCCCTTGGACTGCAAGGAGATCCAACCAGTCCATTTTGAAGGAGATCGGCCCTGGGATTTCTTTGGAAGGAATGATGCTGAAGCTGAAGCTCCAGTACTTTGGCCACCTCATGTGAAGAGTTGACTCATTGGAGAATGCTCTGATGCTGGGAGGGATTGGGGGCAGGAGGAGAAGGGGACGACCGAGGATGAGATGGCTGGATGGCATCACTGACTCAATGGATGCGAGTCTGAGTGAACTCTGGGAGTTGGTGATGGACAGGGAGGCCTGGCGTGCTGTGATTCATGGGGTCGCAAAGAGTCTGACACGAATGAGCGACTGAACTGAACTGAAGGGTTTATTAAAAGGAGTTTTCTTAAACTGGTGTATGCCTCAAGACCGACTATAGGGCTTTAAAGAGAACATGTTTCCAGGCTCCACTGTTTAAGATTTTTTTTCAGTAAGTATGGGTTCATTAAATTAGGGAATGATCAATAACCCTACTTTATACCCCAAGGTAAAAACTGATGACTTTAACAGTGACACACAGAGAGGTTACACACATGGGAGAGCAGGAATGTCAACCATTGACAATTATCCCAGGACCTTGCTTTGGTAAAGTGCCCTTGAGTGACTGTTAACAGGTACTTGGAAAAATGGAATCAGTAAGCAAACAAATGCATATCTAAGCATTTCTGTAGAGTTTAGATAATTCTTTTAGAATTCCAGAATGATTTATTAATTGACCAAATGAGTTTTACTAGCCTAAAACATGAGCGCTTAGAGAACAGGGCTTTTTGTGAGTGTGATTGGTGTATTGGTATATATTAGGTGCTCAGCAAACATGAGTTGAAGTGAATCGAGTGAATTTTGAAAGCCTTCAGATCATTTGGAAGTGATAAGATGGATGAATTATAACCTGCAGGAATTTTCCAGTGATGATAGATGAAGCATATTGATTATTCTATTAGGGGTCTGAGTAAAATCCCGTTGTAGGTCTATCTAGGAAAGACACAGAGACATAGAGTATTTGTACTAAGTGTGAAGTTGATTGGAGCTTGGTGGACAGTGCAAATGTGAAAGTCTCATCTTTTCCCCACCTTTCCCCTCATGCCCTTGTCCATTTTTCCCAGCTCTTCGCTCCTTGTCAGCTAGTTAAAAGTTTTATTAATATTTAATCACTATTGCTTTTGTATTTCAAATCTGGCTGATGTTTGTGTTTGTTATGTGGTTAACTATGACTTGAGAATTATTATGAGGAATTACCTTCTTGAGAATCAGAGGGATTCAAGTCAAACAGCCCAGGTGCTTTGCAGTGTCTTCTGGCTTTTGATTCCTGTGATTTTCAGCAAAAGACAGGATAATTATGTAATTGTGGGGAAAATCATGTTTTGAGACTTTAAATAACTGAAATTCTGAGTGATATATAATTTTTAATGCCACTGTTCTTCTGTGATTTCAGTAGATATTCCAGAAATTTTAAATTACTGTCTGTGGGACAAAGTCACTATTGTATCATGCATTATGGTTCTTAATTGTGATGAGGACAATGCAGAGCAGAAACTGCTAGAAAATAAATAGGGGATTTTCCTTGGAAAATTATTGAAATTGGGGGGATGAGCCAAACAGCTTGGATTGCCTGATAGTTCAGTTCAGTTGCTTAGTAGTGTCCCAACTCTTTGGGAACCTGTGGACTGCGGCATGTCAGGTTTCCCTGTCCATGACCAACTCCCGGAGTTCACTCAAACTCATGTCCATCGCATCGGTGATGCCATCCAGCCATCTCATCCTCTTTCGTCTCCTTCTCCTCCCATTTTTAATCTTTCCCAGCATCAGAGTCTTTTACAATGAGTTGGTTCTTCACATCAGGTGGCCAAAGTATTGGCGTTTCAGCTTCAGCATCAGTCCTTCCAATGAATATTCAGAATTGATTTCCTTTAGGATGGACTGGTTGGATCTTGAAGTCCAAGGGACTCTCAAGAGTCTTCTCCAATACCACAGTTCAAAAGCATCAATTCTTCGGTGCTCAGCTTTCTTTGTAGTCTAACTCTCACATCCATATATGACCACTGGAAAAACCATTGCTTTGACTAGACGGACCTTTGTTGGTAAAATAAAGTAATGTGTCTGCTTTTAAATATGCTGTCTAGGTTGGTCATAGTTTTTCCTCCAAGAAGCAAGTGTCTTTTAATTTCATGGCTGCAGTCACCATCTGCAGTGATTTTGGAGCCCAGAAAAATAAAGTCAGCCACCGTTTCCACTGTTTCCCATCTATTTGTCATGAAGTGATGGGACTAGATGCCATTATCTTAGTTTTCTGGATGTTGAGCTTTAAGCCAACTTTTTCACTCTCTGCTTTCACTTTCATCAAGAGGCTCTTTAGTTCTTCTTTGCTTCCTACCATAAGAGAGGTGTCATCTGCATGTCTGAGGTTATTGATATTTCACCTGACAATCTTGATTCCAGCTTGTGCTTCACCCAGCCCTGCATTTCCCACGATGTACTCTGCATATAAGTTAAATAAGCAGGGTGACAATATACAGCCTTGACGTGCTCCTTTCCCAACTTGGAACCAGTCTGTAGTTCCATGTCCAGTTCCAACTGTTGCTTCTTGACCTGCATACAGATTTCTTAGGAGGCAGGTCAGGTGGTCTGGTATCCCATCTCTTTCAGAATTTTCCACAATTTATTATGATCCACACAGTCAAAGGCTTTGGTGTAGTTCAGTACCTCTACTCAAAATATGCTGCTGTGTGGCACTCACTGTAAACTGAGCAGTCTTTTCAGAGTCAACACTGATTCCCCAAACTTAAGAAGATAGAAAAGTCACCAACATATTTTGAAAAGAGAGCTTTTAAATGATTTTTGAATCAGCATTGCTTAAAGGTGCTTGTCATGGATTGCTTTAAGGTTGCAAAGTCATCCATCACATACTAGAGGCAACATTAAGAAGGTTTTTACTGCTTCTGGTTGTTAGCATTTGCTTGAGCAATCTCTGCCTTCTAGCAGTTTATCATCCAATGCTGCAAACATATGTTCACATATAGTAAGGTAAAATTTGTCAAACCCATCCTTAGGCATTTAGTAACTGTCTTTTCTTGCATGACACATCTTTGTAGGCCTGTTTTCAGTTTATGGCCGTCTCTACAGATATTAAGCATATAGGTGCCATTCCTGTGATGGCTTTTTAACTTTAGGGTAAAAGTCAGAGGCTGGTAGATGCTCCCCGGTGCTGCCACCTATGGCTGGCAGTTTTGCACTGCTGTTGTCATGACATGGCGATCTAGGTGACCAGCATCCTCTGCATTGCACAGGGTACAACCCTCGTGGTCCTTTGCAGCTACCCTGAGTGTGCACACCATTTTTTTTTGTCTCCACTTCTTACTGACCATCTTTACTTGGCACTGTGCCAAATACATGTAGAACGTCCAAGTGATGAATTGCTCCCAGCAGCAGCAGCAGCAGCAGCTTCGTTAGGATTTAGGTCGAATATTCTGTTTCCTAAGTTGCTTACACACTGTGATCACACTGGACACTCAGTTTGAACTTCAGTGAACCAGTGGTGGTTGACTCTTGTCTCTAGATGTAATTGCTTAGCTGCTTATCTGTAGTGCCTTATTGTAATGAATTGCCCTTGTGGGAAAGTGAATATCTCAATTTCCTGTTTGCAGTAGTTATTAAGTCTATGAAATAGCTTTATCATTTGTTTCATTTAATGCAGATTATTGATCACCCAGCAAATAAGTGTAAAGGAGAAGATAGAATTATCAAGAATTAGCTCCTAGAGTTGACCACAGCTTTATCAGGCTGAGATGGTGGCTTTGGCAGATCGATCACTGTATCTGTATAAGCAGACGTAATGAATACAAAACACCTGGAAGTTTAAATGTCAAATAGAATATTTTGAGATTTTACTCTGTCTGCATAGGACGAGACAGCTCCTAAAAAACAATTTCCAAAGAATGGTATCTGTGTTTTTAGTAGATAAGATTCTGTTTTATAGTATTTTAACTTTTAACTCTTTTTTTTTTTTTGCCATGGGCCAGTTTTTAGTCCTTCCTGTATTGGACTGCTTGGCAAGTTGACAGTCCCTTTTTCTTCCAATACATTCTTCACTTGTTTTTCAAGACATTAAGGGAAAGGCGCTACTGTTTGTCCCTTAATTTGCCACTAGTTTTTCTTAATCTCCTTCATGGTTCTGTCCCCTCTTAGAGTATCCCAAAGTTTAGTCCTTAAATTGCTTCTCTGCTCTGTCTGCATGTCTTTCCTTTGGTCAGCCTGTCAGTTTTCTTGCTTTCAAAACCATCCTCAATCTGTTGCTTCCTAAATAACTGTGTTTCCAATCCAGTGTTTTCCTCTAAGTCCAGCCTCATGCTTCTTACTGCTTATTTATCTCCATTTGCCTGTGTAAGAGACATCTCAAATGTCCCAAACCACAACCCTTAATAAGCCTGCTTCCTTTATAAGCTTGCTCTTCCAACTGTCCTTTTACTTAGTACCCAACAGCTGTATTCTTAACATCTCTTTTCACATCTGGTATAGAATCTGAAGAGTATTATGGCTCTGCCTTTAAAACACACCCAGAATTTGATCATGGCCTGTCCCCTCCTGCTCTGCACTGTCCTGGGCTGATGAAATGTTAGTGGGATTCGACTTCGCTCCTGCTCAGTCGCTCTCCACTGTGGAAGTCAAGCGCCTGGGTGTTGCCTTCATCTTTCAGGCTTTATGGATTCTGACCTCTCTTTCCTTCTGCCCAGTGTATGCACACAGCCTCAGTTGTGTCTGATTGTGATCCCATGAGCTATAGGCGACCAGGATCCTCTGTCGATGGAATTTTCCGGACACGAACACTGGAGCAGGTTGCCATTTCCTACTTCAGGGGATCTTCCTGACCCAGGATCCAAACCTGTCTCGTGTGTGTCCTGCCTCAACAGGGGGATTCTTTAACTCTGGCACCACCTGGGAAGCCCTTGCTGCTCATATTTCTCTTTAATTACATCTTCAGCTCCCCTCCCCCTCATTCATTCACCTCAGGCATGCTGGCCTCCTTTCTGTTCCTCGTATGAGCTCTGCCTTTGCTAGAGAACACTTAGTCCCTGCATCCACGCAGTCCTCACCTTCTTCACGTCTCTACTCAGAAGCCACCTCCTCAGTGAGGCCTTCCCTGACCATTCTGTAGAACGTGGCACCTCCTCTTCCCCCCACACCCACTCACCGCCTCTCAGCTGGTTGCGGTCCTGCACTTCAATCTTATTTTCCTCCTTTGCAGTTGCCATCCAATGTTACTTACTCTGTGCATGTGTGCTTAGCCGCTCAGACGTGTCCAGTTCTTTGTGACCCTTTGGACTGTAGCCTGCCAGGCTCGCCTGTCCATGGGATTCTCCAGGCAAGAATACTGGCGTGGACTGCTATTTCCTCCTCCAGGGGATCTTCCCGATCCAGGGGATTGAACCTGCCTCTCCTATGTCTCCTGCATTACAGGCAGATTCTTTACCTGCTCAGCCATCAGGAAAGCCTGGTACGGTTTGGCTGTTTTATTTTGTTCATTATGTTTCTTTCTCCCTAAAATGTAACCTGAAGGAAAGTAAGCATATTTACTTTTTTTCCATGACTCTGTTCCCAGTGTCTAGAATAGTATCTGGACTATATGTGGTACTTTGTAAATACTTGTTGAGCCAGTGATGATTTGCATGTTACTAAGCTCCTCTTTGATGCTTTCTTTATATAGAGCTGTCCAGCTGAACAAAATTGACTGGTAACCATATGACTGGGATTTACCCCCAGTGACTTCCTTGTCCCTGAGAATCTGAAAGCAGTTTGCTCTTAAGTTACCTTAACCAAGAGGCCCTGCTGTGCTGGCAGGAATCATCATCTCTGTTACCCAGTAGAGACTGCGGCTCCTCAGGCTATTAAAATAATAACCATCCACAGGGCCTAACAAATGATCTCTCCTACATAAATGTGCTTTAGTTTTGTCCCACTTCCTTCAGTTAATGATACTCTAAATAACATATTGAGTTGAAAACATGGAAGTCTCTAGTTTGACTTCAGGCAAATAATTTTTCACTTAATTTTCTCCTGAATTCAGGTTAAAATGTTCGGTTGCAGGCATAATTAACAAGGAGAGGCAGGGAAAAGTGAGACTGTCCATGGGTTATTATTTCAGTTTTTAAAGTTGTCTTATTGTTCTCTAATAATCTAGCTCTTATTAAATTCAATAGTACAGGGTAAATAAGTCAAGCGAGGATCTAGCTTCGAGACAGTGTAGCAGTCACTCAAAGGTATTAATGAAGCCTAAGGAAATATAAAATGTAGCACTGTCAATAAATCTGTTTGTGTTATTAAGATTGCTTAGGAAACTTAGAGGTAAGATCTTTTTAATCCATCTTCGGTTGGCTGGGTACTTTTGGATTACTGACTAAGTAGAAAGGAGCTAAGGATGATTGAACTTGGTAGAAAGGATATGAAAATCCAAAAGAAAGGAAGATACTCTCTACAGAAATGAGCTTGCGTGATGTGGACTCATGGTGTTAGGCTGTAATACATGGCATGCCCTAAAGCGTGTCACTTGCAAATATGACTTAGGCAATGAGAAGCTGAGTTTGGAAAATCTCCTTTTCTTTTTCCTTTTTTCTCTTTCCTGGAGAAAGAATAAAGTCAGGAAAAAAATATCCTTAGGGAGCAAAAGAAATTGGCTGAAATAAACATGGAATGTCTGTATTGTGACTGAATTTCTCATTGAGACTGTGAAAATGTGCTGGGTTGTGTTGGGAAAGCAATTTCAGGTGTTTAAGGATTTTTCCTCTTATTTGGGGATAAAGCAATAGGAGAAAAGGGTTTAATATCTAATTTTATAAAGTTAAGAATTAAACCTAACTGGGTAGAATGGTCAGGCACTGCATGGAGGACTTTACAGGGTTGATCCTGGGTTCATTCTGGTCTCTGCTGCTGCCTAAAAGATGACATGGCAAAGAGTGACACAACAAGTATTTCACTGTTTTTATAGGGTAAATTATTTATTCTGTATTGATATTATTTCATGTGGTTGAAGCCAAAACCTGAAATGTTTGGGAGGACTTCACCCTGATGCAGAGAGGAATATGGAATGAGAAAAGGGGGTGTGACAGTAAACCGTATAAAATTCCTGTCTTCTTCAGTTCAGTTCAGTCGCTCAGTCGTGTCCGACTCTTTGCGACCCCATGAATCGCAGCACGCCAGGCCTCTCTGTCCATCACCAACTCCTGGAGTTCACTCAGACTCACGTCCATCGAGTCAGTGATGCCATCCAGCCATCTCATCCTCTGTCATCCCCTTCTCCTCCTGCCCCCAATCCCTCCCAGCATCAGAGTCTTTTCCAATGAGTCAACTCTTCGCATGAGGTGGCCAAAGTACTGGAGTTTCAGCTTCAGCATCAGTCCTTCCAATGAACACCCAGGGCTGATCTCCTTTAGGATGGACTGGTTGGATCTCCTTGCAGTCCAAGGGACTCTCAAGAGTCTTCTCCAATACCACAGTTCAAAAGCATCAATTCTTCAGCGCTCAGCTTTCTTCACAGTCCAACTCTCACATCCATACATGACCACAGGAAAAACCATAGCCTTGACTAGATGGACCTTTGTTGGCAAAGTAATGTCTCTGCTTTTCAATATGCTCTCTAGGTTGCTCATAACTTTCCTTCCAAGGAGTAAGCGTCTTTTAATTTCATGGCTACAGTCACCATCTGCAGTGATTTTGGAGCCCAGAAAAACAAAGTCTGACACTATTTCCACGTTTCCCCATCTATCTTCCATGAAGTGATGGGACCAGATGCCATGATCTTAGTTTAGTGGAAGAAGTTGGGATTTGAGCAGATTTGAAATCAGAGAGGAGGTCATCCAGGAGATCATGGGAAAGGGGCTCTTTCTCCAGTGAACAGCTAGAGCACGGCTGTAAAACAAGACCGAGCATGAGTGCCCATGGAGCAGCATGGAGGCAAGCGTGGCTTCCACAGAGTAAGCAAACTGGAGGCTAGTGTATCTGAGCACTGAGTCTTCTAGTACTGTCCTTAGGAACTGCTACCCTAAAGAAATCCGGGGTTACTTTGCTTTTATTTAATGTGTTTTGGTAAAATGGAAACTTGAGTATGCTTTAACCCTGGTTTAAATTATTTAATGTTCTACATATAAACAAACAGCATTTTCATCAATGTTTTCTGAAAGTGAGTTTCACTGGTAGAGAGAATGCTGGCCTGGATGTGGAGTTGTAAATAGCAATCTTCTGTCATCTACCAGCTCTCACCTGAGATCATGAGAGAAGTCTGTCCATTTGTGATCAGTGGCTGCTAGCGGAGCCTTTGGCCCTAAACCTCAGTGTAGTGCTTGAAGAGCTAGGCTGAGCCACGAGGAACTCTTTTCTGGTCCCTAGAAGTGGACCAAAAACAATGTAAGAGCTTCTTTACCTATTTCCACCCCAAATTCAACCAGAACCTCTACACTGTGACAATCCCATTCAGAGACAAAAAAGGAAGAGAATGGGGAAGAAAATGTGTATTCCCACCCCTAGAGCTGTGCTTCTATGACTCAACCCAGGCCTGTCACAAGAGTGAGGAGTAACAAGAGAGAAGGAAGGCGAATAAGAGCGAGAGTGAACAGGCCCCATTCAGAAGGCCCTGTGAGCCTTGGAGAAAGGGTGGAATAAGAAAGGGCACGAGAGTAGAGACCTGCCCTCTTTAAAGCCTCCACCAGGTAATTTTGAGACCACCTAAACTTATGCTACATCTTTTTGTGGGATCTCTTTGAAAATTCCACAGACTGACTCATGAACAAATAAACGTCTTGAAATTTGACAGATCTAAATCACTGGTTTTTCTTGGGAGAAAGGGTTCAAGATAGGAAATGGAAATACTAGGTATTTCAAATACCTACCAGGTAGAAACAGATTTAAAAACAGTGGATTAAGTACCTACAAAAATGATTGGAAAAAGACTATCAGAGTTCTTTGGTTGTTTTGTGTTGTTGTTTTTTTTTAAATTGTTACCATTGTTCATTGCACTGCAAACTATGAACAAGTGTCCACGAAACTACTGCTGCCATCCACAAATGAAGGAAAATCCTGACAAAGCTATAGTTGCTCCTAAACTTGTGAATGTGGAGTTGCCAGTCACTAAAAGCTGTTAAGCAAGACCCACAGGCAGCAGCCCTGTCAGATGCTGGGGTAAGGTTAACTTCTACATTCCTTCATTTTTGACTATGACATGAGTACATCTCATTGGCAAAACCTAAGTTATCCAGACCCCTAACATCACGGAAATCTGGGAAATGTAGTTCTTAAGTTTCTAGCCCTCTCATGTATGGGAGAGTACAGAAGGGATTGTCTTCCCTGGTGGTTCAGATGGTAAAGAATATGCCTGCAATGCAGGAGACCTGGGTTTGATCCCTAGGTCGGGAAGATCCTCTGGAGAAAGGAATGGCAACCCACTCCAGTATTCTCGCCTGGAGAATCCCATGGACAGAGGAGCCTCGTGGGCTATAGTTCATGGGGTCACAAAGCACTAGACATGACTGAAGTGACTTAGCACACACAAAAAAGATTAGTAATGAGTGCTGACATTAAAATTTTGTCAAGAGCATGGTCATTTTAAAGGAAGAAGTGAAAGCTACGTGGAAATTCTTAAAGGGAAGAAATGAATCAGATTTGCTACCGAGACATTTTAATCCCAGGAACAAGATATTGTGAACTGTATGTATATAATTGTGAGCATGCATCTATGCTTTGGAATGCTACTCATTTGAATGGATCAACTAAGAAATTAATTTTCGAGGGTTATGGGGAGAATCCCATTTATCTTTCTTTCTTTCTTAGCTTGAAGCAACCTGTTTATTTATGAAAACGTTACATTGGGAAGCTAGATCCCTAACACTGGATGTTTGACAAAGACAAGGATCTTGTTGATTTTACTCACTTGTTGTAGCTCTCGTGTTTTCCACCATGCCTGGCCTGTAGTTTGCGTTCAGATGATTTTTGTTGAATGAATAAAAGTGGGTTTCAAAGATCACTTGCTTCAGAACTACCCAGAGTCCAGTAGAGTGCAGAATCCTTGGGCACCTTGCATGTGGACCTGAAATCCCTGGATATCAGAACCCACACAGACCTGCACGCAGTGCTTCTTTCACAGGCTGCATACAGTCTCAGAAGTACTGAAATTCAGTCTCTTCACTTTGTCAGCAAGAAAATTGAGACTAAATGGTTTGCTCAAGGCCACATGGCTGATGACTGAGCAAATAGTAGGACCTTAATGGTCAGGCCCTGAGAAGTTCATAAGTTTATCTGCTTCCTCTAGTTTCAATAGATAGAAAGCAGAGAAATCATCTAGCTCCCAGTTTTTTTGTTTTATGTTGGTTTTTCCCTGGTAGGTAGTTAATTTGGAGTCCATTTCTCATTGTCAGTTCTGTATCACTTCTTCCAACATTATTTCACACTTTGCATGTAAAAACATGGTAATCCCTAACTGACATTTGTAATTAAAATTAATTTTTGAAATGCTTGTCAATATCCGTGGAGTTCTAAGTTTTCCTTATTTCGTGGAGTAGAGCTATGTGAAAAAAGAACTCACTCTGCCTAATAGGGAAACTTCTGAAACTCCTGTTTTCCCATGTTTCCTATGGTGTGCCATTGTGTCTGCTTTGCAAATACCAGATTCTTAGACTTCCCATTTATGTATTTTCTTCAGTGTTAAAGGAATAGACTTTCATTGTTGAGCTCACTGATATCTTTCGCTTTTGCTTTTTAAAGAAATTTGGACTGTAAAGGTAGAATCTTCCTGCAGAATGCATGTACAGCCAAGTCGGGTACAGACTGTGCCTGTGAGAAAGAAACCAGCTTGCCTGCTTCAGAGCATCTCCTATTATGGTGTACTGGTGAGACACCAGCTTCCCTGTTCTTTTGGGAGCAAATGAGTTTTCTCTTACATCTCAACTCCATCTGTTCCTTTTCCTAGTTTCTTCAGAAATTTGCCACTGTAGTTGAATCTGTTCAGATTTCTTTACCAAGTATTGCAGGATCTGCATATCTCTCACCTTTATGTGTTAAAAGAGCTTTTAGAATTGGGTAACCCAGTTGTCCATTGAGCATTTTCCCCTAATGTCTATATTTAAATAATTATTCGGAATGCAGGTCTTCTAGAGCTAATGAATCCTTTCCCATACGGCAGCAGATAGCTACTGTCCCCTTCCCATCTGATAATTTTTCCCATAGCAACACTAAAGCAATCTGTTTTAGCTTCATTAACTACCTAAAGTATACCCTGAGAAAGTATGTAATGCTATGCCATATCATAGCACCTAGTGAAAGCACTCATGGGTGATTGAATTCATTGTGGTGGTGCTGTTGGGCAGTTTGTTCAAATAATCAAGAAAAATATTACAATTTCTTTTTGTAAGGGAGAAAAACAAACCCTTGGAATTGGAGTTGTTATTTTGAACTTTGACAAAGATTTAGATTTACTCTTCATGGTAGCAGATCTAAATTTCCAGAATTTATTTTCTCTATATTCCTAAAACCTGTTTCCTTATTATCTATTTAGAAACTTTCACTGACACACATTCTAAAGAACACCTTCATTTCTCTGATTTAAAAGAAGGTTTTAAAGAACAAATACATTCTGGATATATAAAAACAGAAATGTCTGTTGATCTATGGAAATCATAAGTGTACTACCATCTCTCTCTGCAGCAGCACCATGGAAAGGTCTGTGCCGCTTGAGAGGGTTGATGTGCCTATTTTAAGCAAACCAATAAAAATCTGTTTTCATAGAAACTAACAAGGAGGATCAGTAATCATCTTGCAAGATATACTTTGCTTCCTAATAATTTACCATTATAAATTATAGTGAGCTTTTCTTTTTTTTCTTTAACATGACTAGACTTCCCCATATTTTATTTACACAGAAATTTGGAGATACTATTTTTGACCTAGTTAATGAATATTACAGTTTGAAGAGAATAAATATATCATGCTGTCCATCCTCCTGCTTCTTAGGATGTAAGACTTGGGGTAACATCATCTTGTACATCTTAAGCTGGACAATTTTTATTTGGCAACTACACCTCAGTAAAACTGGGGTGGGGGGAAAGACCTCAAAAGTCAGAAAGCTTGGGGCAGAAGGAGTAAGTTGTCTGCCTAACTTATTTTAAAGGGAGCCAAACCTTATTTAAAAAATTAGAAGTATTTATCTTTGCCAATGGGCTTTCCATATAGAAGTGCAGGTACTTCAGAATTTGGTAAGCTACTTAATCACTGCAGTTGCTATGTAGGTTTATGGTTACCATACTGTTAAATTAAATGGCACATAGCAGTTTAAATAGAGTGAAGAATGTGGCAGGCATACACCAATCATACTTTTCTCTTTTTTTTTAAATTATGTTTTATTGGCATATAGTTGCTTTATGATGTTGTCATATTTTTCTATTCTACTTTCTGTATTACTTTTTCCTTTGCTACTTTCCAAGGGTAGCCGTTACCTTAGCCTATCTTGGCTATTTTATAAAGATGCATACATGCATTTTTTCTTTTTCTATTGGGCTGTCTTCAATAAGAATCAGACAGACTGTTTGATAGACAGCTACAATTTTTGTAACTCTAAGAAGATTACTGCCTCTAGCAGTGGCCCCATTTCTGTGTACAGATGGTTTTGATGTATATATTTCAGGTATCTGGAGCAATGCAGAAAAGAGGCAGTCCTGGTTGATACCTATTTTAGAATTAGTCCTGCATCCCAAAATGTATATTTTTGAAAGATTTATTTCTGGAATTATGCAGTCCTGCAGTAAGACTAAATGTTGTTCTGTGACTTTCTACAATAGTGACAGCATCACACAGTGTAGGGATCATTTTAAGTCTGGAGCATTGTGGGGTTTCCTGAATCTGTTTTACACAATAAAAATACAGGTGTCCATTTAGACCATTACTGACCATTACTAAACAAAACTGTCTTTTTATTGACATTAGAAAGAAAGCCAGTCCTCTGCATGGAAAACAAGCAAACAAACAAAACTTCTGGTTAAAATCCTATCAGAAGACTAGATCTCTTTGGGAGTAGAAGGGTTGGATTACTGTAAAGTCCCTGATCTCTTCCTCTGAGATCACGTGAATCCAGATGAAATCTGCAGCGGCCATTGTTCTTATCCTAGATCAGGAGAGGCAGGCAGGTCAGGGGGCAAGAGAGGGAGGAAAACTTGGAGTACCTGCTTAGGTCAGCTTGGTGTCTGGAAGAAAGTGAAAATGTGAAGTGTTCGTCACTCAGTCATGTCCGAATCTGCGACCCTGTGGGCTGTAGCCTGCCAGGCTCCTCTGTTTATGGAATTCTCCAGGCAAGCATACTGGAGTGGGTGGCCATTCCCTTCTCCAGGGGATCTTCCCAACCCAGGAATTGAACCTGTCGTTGCAGGCAGAGTCTTTACCATTTGAGGCATAAAGACTTCCAAGTCTGGATGCCTGCTTTCTAGTTCCAGCGTTCCCCTCCTCATGAACTTTCTGTGGACCGTGAGGCCAGATAGCTAGGATTGGCCCACATTTTGGAGACTGTTGGGCCTGTTGGCCTTATGCATGTGAACCAGTTCCCTGAAACTCTGAGCCTTAGTTTCCTTATCAGCATAGGGAGATAATACTAGTACCTTCCTCAAGCATTTGTGAGGATTAACTGAGCCAATCCTTAGAGTAAACTAAACCAGATAAGACTGTCCTGGTTTAAATTTCTTAACCATTTTTGTACTTTATTTTTCTCCATTCATAAAATGAAGTATCATGGGCAATGTGAAGATGAAAAGAAATGGACAATACTGGTAAAAATAACAGCAAATATTACTGAGCTATGAATTAACTTTTAGCTGATTAAAAGGCTTTAACTAACTTACATTCTCAGGTGCTCAAACATCAGCATAACAAAGCTTTTACTGTGTTTAGCAAACTGCAGTATATTCATGGGGCAGGCAGATTTGGGTGTTTAGTTATTGAGCATTACAGGTGCCTGGTTCACTTCAGCATAATTTATTGAGCACTTACTCTGGGAAATCATAACTACTCTCACAGTTTGTCCTCGGGCATCTTGTTTAATGATCCTATTGTGGAGCGGCTCCAAAGCCGCAAATATTGATATGAAGAGTAGAGCCTCCCCCCTTTAAAGCACAATTGATCTCAGCATCCATTCTGTCTGAACCTCTAGCATTATCTTAAAACTGAAAAAAATCCCTGTCATCTTAAGTTTTGCTTTGTAAACCTGCTGCAGAATGTTCCCCGCTTTCTCTCCTACGGGGCTTCCATTTGTGATCCACCTGAAATAACTATTTGCACATAATAACACACTCTCTGTTCACTGCTGATCTTCCCTGGAGCTGCTGCTACTTCTCCTAGGGAATACAGATGAGGCGAGTGTTCCACCAGGAGCTGGCCAGGGGACAGGGGGATAAAGATTCTTTGTCATTGTGACTAATTCTCTCAGTTTGAATTCTCAGCAATTACCGTTTTGTTTTTGTTTTTGTTTTTTTTTTATCTTCTTGGTTTATATCTAACTTTAATTATCCCATAGGATGTTTGTCACCCTGAAGATTTTTCTGAAAAACAAAGGTGAAAAATTAACACAGGAAAGGTATTTCACCCCTGGCTTTTCTCTCTCCATTATGATGGATATCAGTATCATTATTTAGATGCACAAAAGTTAATCACTTGTCCTTCTCAGATACTGACTGATAATAGAGCTCTCCGGAAACTAGTCAAGAAAACTAGGAGTTTGGTCCCCATCAGGCACAGTTCAAGATTTAGACTGTGTATTCTAAAAGAAGGGACAAAACTGTACAATTTTGATTTGGAAAATCAAGAAATGAGAGTGCTCCAAATCTGCATTGTTAAAAGAGCAAAAGAAAAGAGTGGTAGATAAACTCCACATCCTGTAGATGTATTTCAGAGAACCCTAAAGTTAACCAATTTGATTCCCTTTCTCCAGACAAGAGTTCGCTTAAATCAGCCTTTGCAATCTTTATTTAGTGTGCAGACACCTGTCGCGTTTGCTTAGGTGCTCTGCACCCTCCAGGTTTTATTTCTATTCTAGGCGCTAACATGCTCCCTGCCTCCTAGGCCTGAAAACTCAACAGCCCATCTGGATTTCTTTGTTCTCATTTGCCATCACTAGTCAGCATGTCCTGCCATTCTTCTCCGGTGTCTTATTTCCCTTTTCTCCTTAACTTCTGTTGCCTTCCTCCTGACAGGACACCTGGAATGTGGCAAGTACAAAATGCCTGGACATTCCCAAGGGATGAATGTGTCGGACTTTTACAATTCCATCACCAACCTCACTGCTGTATCATGGTGCATTTGCGTGCATGCTAAGTCTCTTCATTCGTGTCCTATGCTTTGCCACCCTATGGACCTTAGCCCACCAGGCTCCTCTGTCCATGGCATTCTCTAGGCAAGAATTCTGGAGTGGGTTGCCATGCCCTCTTCCAGGGGATCTTCCTGACCCAGGGATCAAACCTGCGTCTCTTACGTCTCCTGCATTGCAGGCAGACTCTTTACCGTCTGAGCCATCAAGGAAGCCGCTGTAGCAGAAGTTTACCTGGAAGCATTTCACATAAAGGAACATTCATCTCCATTTAATGAAACAGACTGAGTATGGGACCCTGCTGCAGCGTAGTGGGGAGATAAATCCCCACTGGGAAGCAGAAATTTCTTGTTAGCTAGTGCTTGCTAGCTAACTCTTGCTTTCAAAATTTGGCCTCATAACTCTGTGCCCTAGAAAAATTAGAAATGAGAACATTTGGAGATCACTTGGGACAAGTTGAAATTATGAATGTTCAATCTCTGATTGCTAAGGGGCTGTGGTATTTCCTGTGTATTTTGCCTGGAGTTCGTCTCTCTCTTCCAATTCTTTTTTTTTTTTTTTAATTTGCTAGATTAATTTTTCTGAAATACCATTTTCATTCTTCATCTCCTGTTTAAAAACCTGAAGTGACTTACCTAACATTAGTTTTAGAAATCAACTCAAAGGCCTTTGTAGAGATGCCCATTCTAGGCCTCCCACTGTTCGCCCCGTACCTACGTGTCTCCTATTTCTCCTTCATAAGCCTGCAAATCTACCCAAATTGGGTTGGTGTTTTTTTTGTTTTTGTTTTTGTTTTTTTTTGGCTCTGGAGTATACATTTTACTATCTCTCCCTTTTTGTGAATTATGAATTTTCTTTAAAAATAGCTTTCCTGTCTGATTCCCTCTCTTTAATCTCTGCTGTGTCTGTGTTCAGGCCATTTTGGGACCTGTGTGGTAGAAAAGGCCACACTAGTTGAAATGTAGAAGTCTGTGACATAAGTGAATGTCATTACATCAATTATTAATGTTTATCGATGCAAAAAGTTAATTGAATTACGACTGAGGGTTGACCACACACTGAAAAGAAACATTCAATGTGCCATAGTTGGGACCATTCCGTAACTGCTTATTTTGATAGTTCTACTTGCTTTATGGCTCAGAGGATAAAGTGTCTGCCTGCAATGCAGGAGACCCAGGTTCGATCCCTGGGTTGGGAAGGTCCCCTGGAGAAGGAAATGGCAACCCACTCCCGGATTCTTGCCTGGAGAATCCCATGAACAGAGGAGCCTGAGCGGGCTACAGTCCACAGGGTTGCAAAGAGTCGGACACGACTGAGTGACTTCACTTCACTTGCTTTAGTAAAGTAGGTGTGGTGTCATACATTCATAAGAAGAGCTAGTTGAAGCTTAGAGCAGGTACTGGAAGCAGATTGTCTGAGTACAAAACCTCATTCTGACTCCCTCTGATTGATATGGGGGCTACTTTCCATGTCTCTAAATGAGTATAATAGTACCTGTCTACCTTGTAGTGTAGTTGTGAGGATAAGAACAGTGCCCAGCACATAAGAGCTTGGTAAATATTAGCTATTGCCATTAGTATTAATGACAGTATGAATATGATTAAAGCTATTATCTGATAATTTGGTATTTTTTCTTTCAGCATTTACTCCGCCACATTTAATTTTGAGTGAAAAGATATTTCCTGTTTGAGAACAAAGTCTATTTCCAGTTAGGATAAAAATTCACCTAATATACCTTTAAGTAATAATGAGGCATTTAGCACAGTGAAGTGATTCTGTGTTTCCCAAAGTGGGAACTTAAAACAAAGGAGTCATTTAAGCTTAACAATTCCTTATATTAGTCATGTAATTATCCCTTCTCTTGGAAGCCTGGGGCCAAATGGGTTTGTTCCCAAGAGAAAGAAACTCTCTCTCCTGGCTGAACAAAGATTGGAGTATAAAGGCTACCTGCTCTCTGATCCATGGCTGCCTCCCTGATCTCAGAATGCCTTTCTCTCCCTTGAGAAAGGAAAGTGGATGAGGCAGCAAGAGCAGGAAGGACCTTAGTATCCTTCTGAAAGGCTGGTGCTTCCCTGTTGGCTCAGCACTAAAGAATTCCCCTCCAATGCAGGAAACGCAGGAGACTCAGGTGCAGTCCCTGAGTCAGGAAGATCCCCTAGAGGAGGACATGGAAACCTACTCCAGTACTCTTGCCTGGAGAGTCCCATGGACAGAGGAGCCTGGCGGGTTACAGTCCATAGGGTCTCAAAGACTCAGGCACGACTGAAGTGACTTAGCACACACACACACACACACACACAAGCCAGTGTGAGGCCTAAGACACAGGAACAAATGCCTATCTGAGCTCTTAAAGCAAAGGGCCCAGGGGGGCTGCTCTGAGTGTGTGAATCTGCTCGTTCATTCATCCGCTCTTTTGTTATCTTTTCCATTCATCAGCTATTTGATATTAGACATTCGGTGGAAGAAAATAAAAGTTAGTTTTCTGCCTTGAAGTTAGGGAGATGTTTGTTTGTTTGTGTGCATTTTAATATAGCAAGTCAGCTTAAATATTAAAACATTTCTCCTGGGAATGAAAACCTTTGAAACAGATTTATGTTTGCTAAACTCAATGCCAAGAGGAACAAATGTAATACGTGTTTAAAATCATAAAATCAGAGCATTCAAGCGATTGGAGAATATCTTGTTGAAATCTCTTGAGATTATTGTTGAGATCTCTTGAAGAAAACCAGAGTTGGACCCATGATGACTAGGTAACTCTGGGACATCAATTCCCAGAAATCTAACCAGTGATTTCTAAGATACAGTCACTTAATATTTCTGTGATAAGATGTTGGAGTTTCAAAATCACTACTAGGCCATATGACTTTTAGATGTGTAGGGAATATTTTTATTGTCCCATAGTGTAGCTTCAGAGTATCCTTCCCAGCATTTCACCAGCCTGGGAAAAGAACTATTTCCAAATTCCTGTGCATTATAAGCCACATATGTTGCTTGATTGTTGGCACTCATTTAAGTTTTGATCCTATTTGTAAGTTTTCTGGTCAGAATTATGTTACTCAGTATATTACTTTGAATTGAAATTTTTCTTTTAAATGTACTTATTGCTAGGGTTACTGAAGTTCATATAGGACTGCGAACAGTGTTTCAGTAATGTGAACTTTTCCTTACTAACCAGTAGGAAAGGACTGTTCACACTTTCTAAAGCACTCTGGCCTCAAAATAATTTGGAGAGGTGAAAAGAACTGTTTCTTCCAAAACTGAGAGGCAGGCAACCCAATTTTTTGTCTTAAAAGTAGTAGCCGTGGTCTTTATGTAATAATTTGTATCAAAGAGCAGCAGACAAGGCCATGCATTGTCCATACTGTCCCAGTATTTTTTAAAAAGTGAGTTGCAGTGGTAACTTGAATAACTGCAGAAAGTGTGCCCTGTGCTTCTGAGACTCTCGCGCTGCTTGTCTTTGTGGACTTAAGCCCATCAGGAGGTCATCGTAAAGGTAAGAAATCCTTTTTGTTAGCTCAGTTACATGTGGTGATGCTTGACTCTTCCACACCAAGGAGAATGCCTAGTTGAGTGCTAATAGGATCCTCAGTTTGGTTTTCTAATTGGAAGCCCTAATTAAGCTCCGACAAGATCTCTCTCTGTTGATGTTTTGACACCTTCTCGTTGACCTGCCTCTTTGTTCAAAAGATCTTTTAGCAGCGAAACAAACAAATGTGGGGTAATGACTATAATTTTGTATTTCGTGTGCCCAAGGTAAAATTCCTTTCTGCCACTAATGTATGATATCTTCAGAAAACTTTTGCTGTATGTGTACTATTAATATGAAAGTTATTAAAAAGAGAGAAACATAGTCTTTATTTCTTGCTCATAGTTGAACTTACGAGAGGATGCTCCTTTATTTGGTACAATATCACACTTTGTTTAGATTGCATGTTGAGAAGAAGCCTGAGTTCTCTCTTTCCTGTCACGCCTGCCTCATTCAGACCCACGCACAGAGTTCTGCTCACACACGTCAGTCCCTGCTCCTACACAAATCTTTCAATAGCTTCCCTTCACCCTTTGGAGAGAATCCAGATTTCTTATAGCCCCACAGGACTTCTTTCTTCTCCGGCTCCTCTGAGCCCTTTTCACTTTACTCTCTATGCCCTAGCTTTTACTGGATACTTGATATTTCATGGAGTTTGTTAAACACCCCCTTTAACCTCTGCTGCTGCTACTGCTAAGTCACTTCAGTCATGTCCGACTCTGTGCAACCCCATAGATGGCAGCTCACCAGGCTCCCCCGTCCCTGAGATTCTCCAGGCAAGAACACTGGAGTGGGTTGCCATTTCCTTCTCCAATGCGTGAAAGTGAAAGTGAAGTCGCTCAGTTGTGTCCGACCCTTAGCGACCCCATGGACTGCAGCCTACCAGGCTCCTCCATCCATGGGATTTTCCAGGCAAGAGTATTGGAGTGGGGTGCCATTGCCTTCTCCGTCTTTAACCTCTACAAGTCTTATTTTCCCTTTAGGTCTCATCTTAAATGTCATTCCTGCAGGACATCTTCTCTTATCCACAGAAACATGCAATCTTCTGACTTCACACGCTTCCTTATTGATGAGAATAGCGTGCTTCAATTTACTTTGCATCAGACTTTCCATGGCCTGTTGTCTGTGTTCCCTTCTAAACTTTGTTTATTTCTTGCAGGAAAAGACTGCATT
Organism: Aepyceros melampus; assembly: GCA_006408695.1. NCBI lineage: Eukaryota > Metazoa > Chordata > Mammalia > Artiodactyla > Bovidae > Aepyceros > Aepyceros melampus. The sequence goes on from SJXQ01012752.1 coordinate 288,223, forward strand.
AATTTCTCTTGGTCTCTCTCCACAATGTGTAACACTGTGCTTGCCCCATGGTCACTTCCCTTAAATATCTGTTAATTGATTAAGAGAAAAAAGTACACAGATAAGTACTATGTACTTGAGAAACCGGTTTTTCAAACAAAAATCAATGCAGTTTATTTTCTGCTACATAGTCTGTATTATCAGTTACTGCTTTCTAACTTTAAATGATAAATAGACAGCCTTATAACAGTTTGTGATATTATAAAATATCTTCATCCAAGCACCTACTACATAAGAATATGGTGTTAGACAGCCTGAATTAGCAATTTTTAATGATAACTCATGATATTTTTCATGCTACTAAGAGCATTATAAATGTTATTTACTTCTAAACAATTGTGCTGATAATTCTCAATTAGTATCTATTTCTCATAAAGCCCCGTAAAGACCTCCACTAATACATCTCATTTATGTACTATGTGTATTTTCCAAGTATTTACTTGCATTTTTACGTCTATTTAGTCCTATTCTATATGTCTGCTTAGTCGCTCAGTAGTGTCTGACTCTTTGCAACCCCACAGACTGTAGCCCCCCAGGTTCCTCTGTCCATGGGGATTCTCCAGGCAAGAATACTGTAGTGGGTTGACATGCCCTCCTATTCCTCATTCAAGTTCATCTATTTTTTGCCTTAAATAGCTTATTTAGAATTTAAAATTTTCTCTAATATGTGCTCATGGTTTCAAAAATATAAAATTACAGCATTCTCAATAGAAATATTTTTAAACTGCCAATTTCTGAAAATCCACTTTTCCATCCCTTTAAAAAATATAATAGGAAACCTCAACAAGAGACATTTCAAAAATCTATCTTTATCTGTAATGCATTGTATTAGCAAAACAAAATTAGAATCATTACTTTGATAGGTTTTTTTTTCTTTTTAAAAGTCTAATGCTATTGTGTTTAAAAAAATTTTTTTCTCTAATTTGGAATTGGATATCCTGAGAAAGTCACCTGCTTTATTACACCTTTAATGATGAAATATACAAAGTTTAAATAGTTATAGTGAACCTTTCGGAGAAGGCAATGGCACCCTACTCTAGTACTCTTGCCTGGACAATCCCATGAACGGAGGAGCCTGGTAGGCTGCAGTCCATGAGGTTGCTAAGAGTTGGACACGGCTGAGCGACTTCACTTTCACTTTTCACTTTCATACATTTTAGAAGGAAATGGCAACCCACTCCAGTGTTCTTGCCTGGAGAATCCCAGGGATGAGGGAGGCTGATGGACTGCTGTCAATGGGGTTGCACAGAATCGGACACGACTGAAGCGACTTAGCAGCAGCAGCAGTAAACCCTTGGGAGAACCTTCCACCTTGGCCTGTCATAGAAACTTTTCCCCCTCATCCTTTCCTGGGTCTGATGATGGATACTCTTACCATCTGAGATAAAAGACATGCCCAGGCACCAGGCTCCTTGGGACCATATAAAGTGCCATCAAGATCCAAACAGTTTACATGTTATCTTTAAAATGTGTGTGCTAATTTGGAATTCAGTCAACATAACTAAATGACTAATTCTGCTGTATGAACAGGTTATCAAGAGATTACTATTTCTAAGAAATCCATTATTTGTAAGTATAAAAAATAACATAATTTTTTTCATGATATCAGAAATTCTTGTTTTTAGAAAGATAAATTAGCTTTCATGATCAAGACATTTGGTAAATTAATAGACAGCCTAACCAAGATGTCTATTAATTGAGCAAACTGGGAAATATTGAAGGACAGAAAATCCTGGTGTGCTGCAGTGCATAGGATTGCAAAAAGTCTGATAAAGCGACTGAACAACAACAACAACTCACCAGGATGAGTTAAGTATTTAGAAATAACTTTACATGAAAAAAAATATCATATTGAGGAACATAGTATTACAAATTATGTTGTAGAATGAATGTTTATGTCCCATGTCCCCTTCTGCTAATTTATACATTGAAGTCCTAATGCCCGAGATGATGTTTTCAGATTGGCAAAAAAATCTAGTCGGGGTTTTCCTACGATGATATGGAAAGTTTTTGGCCAACCCTGTATTTGGAGATGGTACCTTTGGATAATAATTAGGGTTAGAGGAGGTAATGAGGATGAGACCTTTGTGATAAGATTAGTGACTTTACAAGAAGAGGAGACAGGTACGCATTAACTGGTACTATGATCTTAGGCTTCTAGCCACTGAAACTGAGAAATAAATGTGTTGTTTAAGCCACCAAGTCTATGGTATTTGTTATGGAAACCCATGCCAACTAAGTCAAATTGTACGTGGGAATACTTACTTTGTGGAGAAAGCAATGGCACTCCACTCTAGTACGCTTGCCTGGAAAATCCTATGGATGGTGGAGCCTGGTAGGCTGCAGTCCATGGGGTTGCTAGAAGTCAGACACGACTGAGTGACTTCACTTTCACTTTTATGCATTGGAGAAGGAAATGGCAACCCACTCCAGTGTTCTTGCCTGGAGAATCCCAGGGACGAGGGAGCCTGGTGGGCTGCCATCTATGGGGTCACACAGAGTTGGACATGACTGAAGTGACTTAGCAGCATACTTACTTTGATATAGCTATTTAAAAACTATGCATTTAATTTGTGGAGTTAGATAATTCAGAAAACATATTCTTTCTTCCTAGCCTTTATTTTTGTCATATATAGCTCAAAGGGAATAATTTTTTTTTCCAGTTAAATCTTAAAAACTCTTTAAGACCTGCTTTCTTTTTTAATATCATGATGAGATTTAACTCAGTAATAATACTGCCTATGGTGTGTCCTAAGGAAAAAAAGTTGCTCTTTCACTTATATTTTGGATGAGGGAGTTGAGATAACATTTTAAGAAGAGATTTGTTATTATCCGCAATATGCCCCAAAGCAGTGAAATTACTTGCTTGTGTTTATTTCAGGGAGAAACATAGACCTTAGTAAAATAGGAGAAGACGCCAAGTTGTTTACTTGACTAGATTTTGAAAATATCCCTCTGCCCTCACAGTGATGACTAGAGACGTGTCACAACTTAAGCAGATAATTCATTAAGTTTAATCTGTACAGTTTTTAAATGGATAAATACTAGCTCTTTAATGGCATTGACTTTGATTAACCACTGTGGAAGAAACAGCATAATATATGGATATGCGATCTGAACCCATAAATTGCTTTGTGTGTGTATATGTGTATTTATGTAGGGTATATGTGAAATGTGGGAGAGTACTGAGGGGAAAAATGTGGCAATTGTAACAAATGGATTGAGTGTATTACACTTTTAAAAGAATAGCTCTTGGAAAGAATCCAGATTGGTCCAATTTCAAGTAGCAAAGGTAATAATATCTGTGAATTACCTGTATGCCAACATTCTTGTATTATATTTCAATGGACTCAGCTTTTTCTTCTCAGTGTAATAGGAACTCTGTGTCTTTTTTTAGTTAGTGGCCTTTGATATTCTCAGATAAAAGGCATCCTTCTGAATTCTTTGATCATACACTGCAGCACGCCAGCAAACTCTCACTCATGGTTATCTTTGAAAAGTACTCGTATTCTTCCAATTTATTTTAAATTATAATAATACTGTGACATTTTTATAGACTATAAATTAAGCCAGAATTTAATTGCATGCTCTGATGAAGAATTAAGGAAATGGGAAATTATTGGCCAGAAAAACCCTAAACTCTAAATCCAGCAGCATATCAATTTTTGACTATTTACTGCATTTATTTAAAGGAAGAGAATCCCATGGGAATAGCCTCAACTTTGGGAGAAATCTGGGTTCAATCACAGCTCTGCTACTTCGGAACTCTGACCTGCACCAATTACTTAACCTTTCTCTGCTTTAGTCTCCCAACCTGAATGGTGGGCATAAAAATAGTACCTTTTTCTTAGAAGAATGTTGTCCAAATTAAATAAAATACCCAATGAAAAGCAACAGTGCCTCGCACATAGTAAATACATTGTAAACTGTGGGCTCTTCTCTAATTTTGATTCCTATACTTCCTAACTATATGTTTGGAATCATGCTACTTAGGTCATCCTTTGTAAACCAACGGTAACACTGACCTTCAGGATGCTGTGAGAATTATGAATGATATGAAAATCACCCAGCAGATTGCCTGACATGCAGAAACACGTGCTCACAGGCAGCTCCACTGCAGAGCTCCTACCCAATTTCAGTTACTCTTTGCAGTGATTTTGGATATATCACAGAAAATGGATTTTATGCCCTTAGGAAGTTTGTAGAGTGATAGTGCCTAAAAGGACTTCCCAGGTGGCTTCGTGGTAAAGAATCTCCCTGCAATGCAAGAGACATGGATTCGATCCCTGGGTCAGGAAGATCCTTTGGAGATGGAAATGGCAACCCACTCCAGTATTCTTGCCTGGAGAATCCCATGGACAGAGAAGCCTGGCGGGCTACAGTCCATGGGGTCCCAGAAGACATGACTTAGTGACTAAACAGCAAGTGCCTGAAAACACAGGAAATAGATATAGGAAGTTGAGAACATTCCAGCTTTAAACATGAATGAAGAAAAACTTCATGTCTTTGAATTCTTCTAAATTTAGGTCCTTGACACTTAGATCTGGACTATGCTGAAATTCACCTTGAAAACGTCTGTGAATGAAGTGTTTATCCAACTAAATAAAATGTGAGATAGTTCAAAAGGAGATGATTGACACATTTAACACCATAGCTTGCAAGCAAAGTATTTTTGTATAGTCATTAAAGCCAGGACCTTCACAGATTTTATATAGTTTTCAGCAATGTGTGAATTTCAGAGAAGTAGCATGATATTTCTTTTTAAATATTCTATGATTTTTCCACTTATCTACATTGACATTTCTAAAGTATGTATAAATGATACATGTTTTCTGATAACATTTATTGTTAAATTTACAATTAAGGTAAGAGAAATAGTTAACTAATTCAGAAATTTGAATTCCTTAAGATTTTTTTTCTAAGCTACTACATATACAGTAGTGTTTTTCAAAATATGTATCATAATCCATAAGACATGAAAGCCGTTTATTGTTATCAATACAGTATTTTTAAAGTTTAATGCAAAAACCTAGAATAAGAAAGAGCATATCAGAGTTGTCATGCTAAATAAGAAGTATCTATAAAATTTTTATTTATTTGTGTATATGTATATTTATAATGCCTCATGATGTAAATTTTCCAACTTTGGCTTGTGATCAAATAATTTTCGAAAACACTTCCTACAGCACAAAACCTTGTACAGGCTTTCCATTGTTCAGAGAAATATATCATAGGCAATACCATGAAAAAGGTTGCCTTAAGTGTGATAGTAAACCTCAGAGAAGTAGATTAAAGTGGACTAAATAGAATATGCATTCTTCTATTCAGTTGGGAAATATTTATTGAACATTTAAATTTCTAGGATCCACAGTCACAGAATTGATAAATATATAGCCTCTGCCCTAAATAGTATCATAGTCTACTAGATGTTATAGATACTGAAATAAATCTATTATGAAAAATAGTGTAAAATAAAAGCTATTTGCAAAGGTTAGAGGCTGCCAAGTGAGTGACTCTGGGTATAGGTCAAGAGACATTGATTCTGATGTATATTTTAAAAGACAAATAGCTTATCTGGCACATAGGTTTAGAGAAGGCATTCTATACATAGGAATAATGTGGTCCATGGAGCAGAGACATGTTTTACCTTGGAATGTTTGGTAAACTACTAGAGCTGAAGGCAGATATCAAGAGAGACTAGAGATTGGAAGGGAGACATCTCATACACTACAAATATGCAGTTCAAACTTCATTGTGTACAGACACTCCAACGCATGTTTTGTCGGGAAAATGTTTGCTCCTATGTGGTGTTACTGTTATGTTTTATTCATCTGGACATCACTCTGAAGCTCGCACTGGAGGGAGAAATGTTGAAGGCAGAAGGACCAACTCAAATGTCATTAACATGGTCCAGACAAGAAACTAAGTCAAGACAGGGGAAGCAACAGCAGCGGTAGAAAGGATGAGGTTTAATTAAATGCTTAAGACTCGATATCAAGAAGGAAGTGATTGAGGGGACCTTCCTGGTGGCCCAGTGGTTAAGAATCTGCCTCCCAAGGCCGGGGACAAGGGTTTGATCCTGAGCAGGGAGCTAACATCCCACATGCTGCAGGGCAGCTAAGCCCGTGCACCACAGCTAGAGGGAAGCCCACATGTGGCCAGGAAAGATTACTCGGGCCACAGCTAAGACTCAGTGCAGCCAAAAATAAATGAAGGACAAAATATTTTTTTAAAAGTAGGAAGTTATGGGTAGAAAGAGAAATCTAGGATGATTTTCAGCTTTCTGGCTTATGTGACTGGATAGATAGATGGTGATGCCACCATCCAAGACTGAGTATCTCTGTAGAACAGGTTTCAGTGAGAAGACAGTGGATTCATTGTAGACAGGTTGAATGTATCTTCTGAAAGACCTAAGCAGACTCACCCAGCCAGCTGCTCTGTATGCATTTCTCAAGAGTTCAGAGGCCCCGATTAGAGTTGCTGCTCTGGAGTTCTCGTTATGTTGTTGTTGTTTAGTCGTTAAGTCACGTCCAACTCTTTTGTGATCCAGCGGACTGCAGCACACTAGCCTCCTCTGTCCCTGGAATTTTCCAGGCAAGCATACTGGAGTGGGTTGCCATGTCCATCTCCAGAGGATCTTCCCCATCCAGGAATGGAACCTGCGTCTCCTGCGCTGGCAGGTGGATCTTTACCACTGAGTCGCCTGGAAAGCCCTGGCATTGGTAAAATGAAAATTAATGCTGGTAGAGAGGTAATGACAAAGCTGGGGAAAATGCATCCATTTAAGGAACAAAGAAAGGAAAAAGGACCACAGGGAAGACTGAGAAGTTATGCCAGAAGATTAAGTGGAGAATGACTACAGTCTGAATGTTTGGGTCCCTCACTCCTGGCCCAAATTTCATGACCTGAAACTTAATCCTCAATGTGATGGTATTTGGAGGTGGAGCTATTGGGAGGTGCTGGCCTCATGAATGGAATTAGGGTCTTTATAAAAGAGATGTTAGAGAGCCCACCTGCTGCTGATGTTAGAGAGCCCACCTGCTGCTCCTGTTGTGTGAGGAAACAGCAGGAAGACGCAAGGAGCCTATGGGATTTATCCCCACAGGACACCAATCTGCCAGTAACTTGAGTCTTCCGGTGCCTTGACACTGGACTTGCCAGCCTCCAGAACTCTGAGAAATAAAGTGCTGTTGGATAAGTTAGTCTGATTTTGGTATTCTGTTGTAGCATCCCAAGTGAACTAAGATGGAAACCGCAAAGAGGGGATAGTGTTAGTGGAAGCTGAGGAAAAGGGATCTGGAGAATGCCTGCAGGGCTTGAGAGTTAGGAAATAACTGGTGCTTTCTGTCCATAGAAAGGGAGCAGAGTGGCTGGGACAGACATTCCTGATGTGAGTGGAGATTGAATAGAGGGCGGAGGAAGAGAAGGCACCCAGGTCGATCACTCGTGCAGGTAGCTTGACTGAGAAGAAAAGCATGTGAGTATCATGAGAAGATTACAGAGCCAAGCAAAGAGCTTTTCACCATGGAAGATCCTTAGTTGTTTCCCATAAAGGGGAAGAAACCAGTAGAAAAGTCAGAAATATATGTCCTTTTGTTGTAGTCGCTAAGTCATGTCCTACTCTTTTGTGACCCCATGGACTGTAGCCCATCAGGCTCCTCCGTCTATGGGATTTCCCAGGCAAGAATATTAAAGTGGGTTGCTGTTCCCTTCTCCAGGGGTTCTTTTCGACCCGGGGATCAAACCCATATCTCCTGCGTTGGCAGGCAAATTCTTTTCGACTGATGTGAGACAGAGTGAATAACTGATGATAGAGCTTGATCCTTGAGATGTTAGGCCTCAAGGATGGTATGGAAGCCTCCTGAGGGAGTAGCTGTGAAAGACAAGTGAGCAGAGGCAACGTAGAAAGGACGGCAAGACCAGTGTTGGGGTCAAGACGTGCAGCCAAAGGGATCTTGCACAGCCCAGTTCCAGGGGTTTCCGTGCCTCCTCAGTCGTGTATCGCAGCCACCCTGACTGAAGCTTTTTCTAGTGTAAATTCCCTTATCTGACTATGTTATAAAAGTTCTTCTTAAAGATGTTTGCCTTTTTTTTTTTTTTTTTTCTTTTCATCAAAAATCCAAAAAAGTAAACACTAAGAGGGTGTGGAGAAAAGGGGACCCTCCTACACTGTTGGTGGAAATATAAATTGGCACAGCCACTATGGAGAACAGTGTGGAGGTTCCTTAAAAAGTTAAAAATAGAGTTGCCATATGATCCAGCAATTCCATTCCTGGGCTTATATCCAGAAAAAATGAAAACACTAATTTGCAAAGATACATACATCCCAGTGTTCATAGCAGCACTGTTTACAATAGCCTAACCATAGAAGTGTCCTTTAACAGATGAATGTATAAAGAATATGTAGTATATATGTATTGATACAATGAACTATTACGCATTCATAAAAAGGAATAAAATAATGCCATTTGCAGCAACATTGTTGGACCTAGAGATTATCATATTGAGTGAAGTAAGTCAGACAAGGACAAATACCATAAGATATCACTTATCTGTGAAATCTAAAAAATGATCCAAATGAACTTATCTACAAAAGATAAACAGACTCACAGACATAGCACACAAATCTATGTCTACCAAAGAGGAAAGGAGTGCGGAGATGTAAATGAAGAGTTTGGGATTATCAGGTACACTCTACAAAAGATAAAATAGATAAATAGCAAGGATTACTGTATAGCACAGGGAGCTATATTCAATATCTTGTAACAACCTATAATGGAAACAATTTGAAATATATATCTATTTAACTGAATCAATTTTCTGTCTACTTGAAACATTGTAAATCAACTGTACTTCAATTCTTTAAAGGTATTTTACTAAGTTTTTTAAAAGTAGGGGCTAAAAGGAGGGATTGTGAAGCTTAAAGGAAGTTATTAATGTACTTGGCTCTGTACAGTGCTGGCACTGTGATGGACACTCAATGCGTGACAGGTATAATTACCATTATTGCTGTTGTTACTCATTATAAAAGCCTATAGTGTGTGTTCGAACTATTCTTAGTTTTCTCCTTTCTCATTGTCTTAAATGTTCAGATGACATCACTCTTCCCTATCATTTCTAATTAACTGACCATCGTCATACCGTAGTGAAAATCAGCTAGAGAGTAATAGTTTTTCTAACTATTTGCTCAAACTCTCTGCAGTGAAATTCATAGCAAGTCAAATTTAGGCCCGTACTTTATCAGCTAGATGAAGCCTCCCATTTCTGGTATATTTTGCTTCTCTGTTAATTTTGTGATTTGTGTCTTGAATGTAATATCCATTTTCTTTACCTTCCCAGATAATTTATAGCTAACTCCAATAATTTCTAATTTTTAAAATTTTTGGTTCTCCCACCCCTACCCCAACCCACCCCCACCATCTAAAATTATTAACATTTATTGCTGTTTCATATCATCTTCCATTGGCATGCTAACATTAAGTATCATTGTACCACAGTTTATGAAATCTATGAGATTATATTTGCTACTTTGTATAATAACTGCAAATCCAGCCTTTGTATCGCTTCTCTCCTACATTCCTTTGTTCATTCAAGACCATTTTGAGCAACATATTGAAATACAGCAGTAAACAGAACCAAGTGTCTGTTCCCTGGGAACTGTTTTCTAGTCAAACCAGTTTAAAGAGTATATAACATATAAGGTTGTGACAAGTACTATGCAGGAGACTAAAGAAGGAATATGTCCAGTAGGGAATGCGAGGGAAAGGTTTCTGTGGAAAGGTGACCATTAGCAGGATATAAATAAAGAGAGAAGAGCATCAGGTAGAAGAAAGCAAGTGCAGAGGTCCTGTGGTGGGAGCTGGCTTGCCGTGCTTAGGAAAGCAAGGCCGGGATAGCTGAAGCAGCTTGGTACCCAGGAGAAAGGGAAGCTGAGGTTAGAGGAGCTGGGAGCCCAGAACATTCAGGGCCTTGGCTTTTGTTCACTTCAGATAGGATGCCACAGGGTTTTCAGCAGAGAAGTAAAATATTGGTTATAAGACATCTTGAGATTTTCTGTCCCCACTATGTTTTAGCCTCTTTTCTGAATCATGAACAGCTAATCAAAATTGCTCATTGTTCTATGAAACTGTTGTACTAGGAAACGGTATGTCAAACATAGATAGGTTAGGTCAAATCCCTGTCTACCCACTTCTGTTCATTTCATGAGAGTAGAATGCTACAAATGGATGATATTATTTCTGTTAAATTTAATCACATGTTTTGGGAAATATGTCTGTTAATAGAGAGCCAGACCCATAACTCCAGTGCTCTTGACTCTTAACTGGGACACCCTGGGAATTGCAGACCATCTACATAATAATTCTGGCATCCTGTCTTTTTTTGTCCATAGTAATAAAGTGCTTATGTGCTGGTCACAGGTACATCTTTTACTCAAAGTAACTTTAAAAGAAAAGTCACTTGAATTGTTTTCTTCCCAAATAAAAGCACAACTTAGAGTACATTTTTCCATGGTATTCTGAAGCACATAGTTAATGCTTATCTTATCCAGAGAAGATTGTGCTGAAAAGGGGAAGAAGAGGGAAAAGAAAGGTGTTCCCAGTGTCTAATAGTACATGATTAATGTCCTAAGAACCCGCAAGGAGACTTGTCCCAGCTGCCAACATGTACCTATCATTAACGTGACTGGGTATCTGCTTGGAGCATGGTATTTGTCTGCTTGGATCTATGTCTTGAAAGTATAGTATTTTGCAAATGAGAATATTATCAAGTCATTAGTACTGAATTCTGCACTTAGTACTCAGCGTAGCTATACACTGCAATCAAAGTTCGAAAGCTAAATTGCAAAGAAGAAATATAACACTGAGTTCCACATCACTGAAGATAAATGCACATTTTTATAAGTAATCTTCAGCAAACTGAGATAGAATGTATTGAATAATTATTACCTTTTTAAAAACTGTTGTGTAGATAAATAAATGAACAGCTTGGAATGATGAATTCTTACTTTCATCTTTCACTTCTAGTCAGAAAGCTGTTAGTAAAATATGAAAGTACTATACAAAATTCATTGGAAAAGCAATGCAAAAGACATTAATTTATAACAAAAGCATAGGATTATGTAGTAGTGTCATTTTTGCCAGAAGGCTTAAAAATACCGAAAGAGAAAATGGAAATTTAAAGACTACAGATTAATTGTGTTCTCCTATTTATGTTAGTATATCTTTTCAAGTAGTAGGAGTTGAAACAAAGTTTAATTCAAAGCCAGTACAAAACAGAAATTTCTCAAAGCCCCTTATTTTATTTGTTCAGTATTTATAAGACAAATACAAGCAAAACTCCAAAGCTCTGCTTTGGGTAAGAATCCATTTCACTTTGCATCAGGACTCTATTCAGGCTCACTTCTTTTTGGTTTATACCTAAAGCAGTTATACATTTGCCATGTTCTTTGTAGGGTTCAAGCAAAATATTATTGAGCTCTCACAGTGAGCAAATACCAGACATAATATTGGATTCTGTAGAGAACTCAGACAGGCTGTCTTTGTCCTCTAATTGCCTCATCAAATTTGGAATATATGAACATTACTGTAGTAGGAGTTTAGAGTCCTAGACCTGACTCTGTCATTAACCAGCCAGGTCACCTTTAGCTAGTCATTTAAACCAAAGAGTTACTTTCCACTTTTATAAATACTTATATTTACTGTTCTTTGAAAATGTCTTTCATATGTCAGATTTTCATATTATTTTCCTATCACTCATATTATCACTTCTTTTAATTTTACTTTTATGTCATAATATGAAATTATTAACCATATAAAGTTACATATGTAACCTTATTAGACATACAAACTTATAACTATGTATAAAGTTATATATATGTATATAACCTTCTGTGTAGCTATATATAAACACATATGTATTTATTACAAATACAGAATGAGTAGTAGAAAGAACGGAGAAGGCAATGGCACCCCACTCCAGTACTCTTGCCTGGAAAATCCCATGGACAGAGGAGCCTGGTAGGCTACAGTCCATGGGGTCGCTAAGAGTCAGACACGACTGAGCGACTTCACTTTCACTTTTCACTTTCAAGCATTGGAGAAGGACTCCAGTGTTCTTGCCTGGAGAATCCCAGGGACGGGCGAGCCTGGTGGGCTTCCGTCTATGGGGTTGCACAGAGTCGGACATGACTGAAGTGACTTAGCAGCAGCACAGTAGAAAGAACAAGCCTGATAAGGCTCAAGACAAGTGAAAATGCAGAGTAGAATGCTTTCGTTATAATAATAGTTACCATTTATGTACATTAACTGTATGTCAGATAGGGTCAGGGTGATTAGTATTATCCAATAAGCTAATGAGTAGATGTTTCATATCCCCATTTCAGAGATAAGAATTCTGAAATCCATTGGGGTTTGGTTACTTGTCCAAAAGTTATGAATGTAATGGCAGTAAAGGCAGGATTCCAATCGTGTAATCAGTGCTAAAGCTCACATGCTTGACTATAATGCCAACTTCTTCTCAATGCAATTGACTGGAGGTGAGGCTGGAGAGGAAAGATAGAACCAGATTGTATTGACAAGCAAGGATATGGTGGTGCCATGATAGGGAATTTGGATTTTGTCATTTAGACAAAAGGCAACCATTGATTATATCTGCCTAGAGAAGTGACATGGCGAAAGCAATGCTGTTAAGATCTCAACTTTACAGAAGTGGAAATATAATTGCTCATTTATTAATGATCTGTTTTACACAGCACAGAATAATGAAGCCAAAGTCCTTGCTGGTTTGAGTTTTGTTTTTTTTTTTTTTTCCTTTGAGGACTGACAGCTGTGAGTTATAATGAGCTTCCCAAATTTATCCATGCCTCCTCTCAGCCCATGGAGAGTAGTAAATTGCTCTCATTCTCATGGCACATTTAGATCAGGAGAAGAAGTAGGGAGAGGGGTGTGGAGCTGCATCAACTAATTAAAACTAATGTGGGATGATGAGCCTCCAAAAAGAAGATCAGCAACGATGAAAAGAAAAAATAGCACCCAGGCAGGCATCTCAAGCAGAGATGGTGTGACTCAGCTCTTCCCCTGGGCTTCTGCCTACCCAGCTCTGGGGAGCCCTAGTCTCTGCTTTGGTTCAGTGGGAAGGGAGGCTGGCATTGAGGTGGTCAGTCCACGAAGAGCTGTGGTGATGACACACCCGGGAGATCGCAGACGCGTCTCAGTGTGTCTCACCTCATCTGGCATGATGCCTTGGAACTGCAAGCCATTCCTCAGACTCAAGGCCACTCTGCTTTGTGATTCCTTATTTAAGGTGTTCTTTTGGTTGCATTTCAAGGCATGATAGTCACATCTGCACCCCTTCTCACATCTTGCCTTTTTAATTGCTATGGGAAGTTCAAAAAATAATTTAGCAGTTGTCTGCCCTAGATAATACTAGAAAATCCCTTTTGTAATGTGCCTTCCAGCCTCTATTCCATTAAACATTTATTGAGACCTTCTTTTATGTAGATACAGGGGTACATGTTAAGACATACACTCCCTGACCATTGAGGAAGACTACAATACAGTAATCAAGCAATACCATATTTCACCAATTCTAAAATGCAGAGTTTTCGTAATCTTACTTCCCTGAAATTTACCTCCCATCTCTCAATCACTAGGCAAACAATAGTCATGATAGAGCTGTCATTACCTGTTTGGGTATGGACTTGGTCAGAACTGTTCATATTGTTTTCTCTGAGTTACTATGTACCTTGTTGGAACCACATCTGTTGAGTCCAATTGCTGTTTACACCGTCTTCAAAAATATTATTTGACTTTGAAACTAAATGCTATCATGTAGAAAGGCACAGAAATAGGACATTGAGGTCCATTAATTGGACGGCATCCCCGATTCAATGGACATGAAACTTCAGTGAACTCCAGGGACAGGGAGGCCTTGTATACTGCAATCCATGGGGTTGCAAAGAATCGGACACGACTTAGCAACTGAATAGCAACAACAAGTAGAGAAGAAAATATTCACTATTGGAGGACTGTCTGCACTTGCCTATTTTCACACAAAGCCAAATCATATGATTTATAAGACCTGAGAAATAAAGCTTACCGTAACATGCTAAAGCCCAGTTTTCTTACCAGCACTGGAGACGAGGATTGCCCATCACACACTCAGCAAGACAGTCCAGAAACAAAATCCTGGTTTTTATACTGGAGCACTTCATTAAAGACACGGTTTTAGGAACACTTTTGATAAACACAGATGATGATATTTGGTGAAAAAACATCAATGACTCTGATGTTGATTCAATGGACATGAAACTTCAGTGAACTCCAGGGACAGGGAGGCCTTGTATACTGCAATCCATGGGGTTGCAAAGAATCGGACACGACTTAGCAACTGAATAGCAACAACAAGTAGAGAAGGAAATATTCACTATTGGAGGACTGTCTGCACTTGCCTATTTTCACACAAAGCCAAATCATATGATTTATAAGACCTGAGAAATAAAGCTTACCGTAACATGCTAAAGCCCAGTTTTCTTACCAGCACTGGAGACGAGGATTGCCCATCACACACTCAGCAAGACAGTCCAGAAACAAAATCCTGGTTTTTATACTGGAGCACTTCATTAAAGACACGGTTTTAGGAACACTTTTGATAAACACAGATGATGATATTTGGTGAAAAAACATCAATGACTCTGATGTGAAAAAGGTTTCTGATGAGTCAGTCTAAATGGAAGGAAGATTTAGGAATATATTAATCACTATTTCTCTTATAAAGTATGGAACAAAGAGTTTAAGTGACAAGGAAACAGGTTATTTTTTAATTGTTTCATTTCAGTTCAGTTCAGTCGCTCAGTCGTGTCCGACTCTTTGCGACCCCATGAATCACAGCACGCCAGGCCTCCCTGTCCATCACCAACTCCCGGAGTTCACTCAGACTCACATCCATCGAGTCCGTGATGCCATCTAGCCATCTCATCCTCTGTCGTCCCCTTCTCCTCCTGCCCCCAATCCCTCCCAGCATCAGAGTCTTTTCCAATGAGTCAACTCTTCGCATGAGGTGGCCAAAGTACTGGAGTTTAGCTTTAGCATCATTCCTTCCAAAGAAATCCCAGGGTTGATCTCCTTCAGAACGGACTGGTTGGATCTCCTTGCAGTCCAAGAGACTCTCAAGAGTCTTCTCCAACACCATAGTTCAGAAGCATCAATTCTTCGGTGCTCAGCCTTCTTCACAGTCCAACTTCACATCCATACATGACCACTGGAAAAACCATAGCCTCGACTAGACGGACCTTAGTTGGCAGAGTAATGTCTCTGCTTTTGAATATACTATCTAGGTTGGTCATAACTTTTCTTCCAAGGAGTAAGCGTCTTTTAATTTCATGGCTGCAGTCATCATCTGCAGTGATTTTGGAGCCCAAAAAATNCCAACTTCACATCCATACATGACTACTGGAAAAACCATAGCCTCGACTAGACGGACCTTAGTTGGCAGAGTAATGTCTCTGCTTTTGAATATACTATCTAGGTTGGTCATAACTTTTCTTCCAAGGAGTAAGCGTCTTTTAATTTCATGGCTGCAGTCATCATCTGCAGTGATTTTGGAGCCCAAAAAATAAAGTCTGACACTATTTCCACTGTTTCTCCATCTATTTCCCATGAAGTGATGAGACCAGATGCCATGATCTTCATTTTCTGAATGTTGAGCTTTCAGCCAACTTTTTCATTCTCCTCTTTCACTTTCATCAAGAGGCTTTTTAGCTCCTCTTCACTTTCTGCCATAAGGGCGATGTCATTTGCATATCTGAGGTTATTGATGTTTCATTTAGTAATACACAAAATACTGGTATTTCTTAGAATCAGTGGTATCTTAAGGTCACTGAAGTGTCATAGTATCTGACAATCACAGTGTAATATGCTTTTTAATCTTCGGACAGCCCTGCGAGGTGAGATTTTATTCTTTGCATTTTAGAGATGAGAGTATTGAGGTGACTAGCTCAACATCTTAGAAAACTAATATAGACGATTCTCAGCTCACAATGATGATATTTTGTTTACAATGAAAGTGATACATGTTTGGTAGAAACCATACTTCCAACTTTGAAATTTGGTCTTTTCCTGAGTTATTGATGTTTATGATACTCTTCTCCTGATGCTGGGCAGTGAACCACAGTTCCCAATCAGCCACCTGATCACATGAGTGGACAGCTGATCCAGTAACAACCATTCTACAGCAATATAGCCATTTTTTTTTTCACTTTCATAGAGTATTCAGTAAGTAAATTACGTGAGATACTTAGCACTTTATTGCACAACAGACTTTGTGTTAGACGATTTCCCCAACTGTAGGCTATTGTTAGTGTTCTGAGCACATTTAAGGTAGGTAAGACTAAGCTCTGACATTTGGTGGATTAGGTGTATTAAATGCATTTTCAGCTGACATTATTTTCAGCTTGTGATGGGTTTATCAGGATGGAACCTGGGCAGAAGTTGAGGAGGATTTGAAAAACTAACAGTTGGTTAATGGTAGCTGCCACTTGAATCAGGGTTTAAGCTCTTTACCCAAAGTAAGTTACCTTAAAGGAAGAGAATCATTAATCAAAAATGAAGAAAATTAAAGACTTTCCTTGCAGTCCAATGGTTGAGACTCCTCACTTCCAATGCAAGGGACATGGGTTTGGTCTTTTGCTGTGCATTTTCAGCTGACATTATTTTCAGCTTGTGATGGGTTTATCAGGATGGAACCTGGGCAGAAGTTGAGGAGGATTTGAAAAACTAACAGTTGGTTAATGGTAGCTGCCACTTGAATCAGGGTTTAAGCTCTTTACCCAAAGTAAGTTACCTTAAAGGAAGAGAATCATTAATCAAAAATGAAGAAAATTAAAGACTTTCCTTGCAGTCCAGTGGTTGAGACTCCTCACTTCCAATGCAAGGGACATGGGTTTGGTCTTTTGCTGGGGAACTAATGTCTTACATGTGGCACAGAGTGGCCAAAAAGAAGAAGAGAATAAAGGCAGGACACAGGGATGTGAAGAATTAGCAATAGCAACCTGGGGACTTCCCTGGTGGTCCAGTGGCTAAGACTCTGCACTTCCATTGCAGGGGGCCCAGGTTTAATCCCTGGTCGGGGTACCAGATCGCACTTGCTACAACCAAGAGTTCACATGCCTTAGCTAAAGATCCTGCATGCCACAACTAAGACCCAACATAGCCAAAATTAATTAATGGAAAATTAAATAAAATCTAGTGTTCAAAGTCAGATCTCAGAGGTTTGTTAGGAAATAATAATAAAAAATAGAGTATTTTAAAAAACAGCCACTTGTTGCTTCACTAGTGGCTTAAATAATTCTAGAGCGGATGAGCACATTATACCACAATACCAGCAACTCCATTCTGAATGGTTTTCTTATTAGAAGTGAATCTTTTCTTTTTTTTTTTTTAAATTGGACAAATGGTTTCCTTTTAACTTTTACTCAATCACCTTTATTTTGCCCTCCAAAAAAGAGAAAAAAATAAACCAGGTGTCTCATTCATAAAAATACTCATCATGTTGCTATCTGTTTTGCTTCCTGGACCAAATTACCCCTGTTTCTTATAAAACATGTTTTCAAGGCCCAAAATAAATGTTTATCTATTCCCTTTGGATATTCTGTTTTGTTTCTGTGTTTTTTTTAACATAAAAGAGTTCAGAGTGACCTGTTTCATTAGGAGTTTCAGCACAGACATGACACACATTGAGTCTGCGATCAGCTAACACTTCCAAGACCTTTTCAAGATGATGGATATAAACCGAGGTCCCCTTTTCCTGAGTTTCTTTAAGAAGGATTTTCATGTCATCTCTGAGGGCACATAGCCCATCTCTTACTAGGAAAAGTTTATGATGTCTGTGTGGGGAAGGTGGTTCACCAGAAAGATTCAGATGCTTGTGGTGGTGGAAGTCCTGTTGACGGAGCAGAGTAGTGGCGGCGGGTGTGAAGAGTCCTCAGTGACTCAGATTCCACAGTGAGATTGCCTGGGTGTAAATTTCAGCTCCACTGCATATTAGCTTGGGCAGATTGCTTAACCTTTCTCCAATCCCTATCTGGAAAATGGTGATTAATAATTGAACCCACCTCCTGTGATAATTTGAACTTAATCACCTCCTGTGATTAATTGAACTTAAGCATATAAGATAGTTTTGACATATTTTAGGGACTTTTCAGGTGGCTCAGTGGTAAAGAATCTGCCTGCCAATGCAGGATTTGATCCCTGGGTCAGGAAGATGCCCTGGAATAGGAAATGGCAGTCCACTCCAGTATTCTTGTCTGGAAAATTCCATGGACAGAGGAGCCTGGAGGGCTGCAGTTCATGGGGTCACAAAGAGTTGGACATGACTTAGCGATGGAACAACAACAACAGCCAGATTTTTCCTCTTCTTATAAGGACACCAGTCATATTGGATTAGTGCTCACCCTGATGGAATACGGCATCACATTAAACTGACATCTGCAAAAACCCTATTTCCAAAGAAAGTCACATTCCTAGGTACCAAGTGTGAGAACATCAAGATACTTTTGGGGGACACGATTCACCTCATTATATGTAGTAGCAGAGAAGTTCAAAACAGAAAACCTGGGTGTCGCAGAAGCAAGTAGAAGGGTGAGCTAAGAACAGGTGATGTTTTGAGATTTAAGCAGTGAATAGGTACTAGAGGTTTCAGTAAATAAATAATGCAGTCCAAATTAAACCTCTAGGCTAAGATAAGGGAAAATACGATTGCAGGTCCTCCTGGGGGCAAATTTGGACCCACATCCTAGAGGGCCTGCAGTACTGAACTGTCGCCAAGAGATTAGCTGTAAACCCAAAGCTAGCACTGAGGATCCAGGTCACTCATGGAAGTGCCTTTCCACAAATGTGGAATAAATAACTTCTTGACAGCTTGGTGGTGTTAATATACTTTTAATAGCCGTCATAAAAGCAACATTGTAGATTTTGATGCCTGGCCAAATTCCAACCTACACAGTTAGATTTTGTTTATTTAAGATGCTTTCGAAGTCACCTGGAAGGAGAATGTGTTTATTTTCTGATTGAGACACTTAATGGTTATAATTTACTCTATATAACCATTAGGTATTGTCTGCTCTTGAGAGCTTTACTGGTGGATAAACATAAGTTTGTTAGATCCGTAAAATGTTTAATGATACTGTGAATAAAAGGTGCATCATATATAGAGGCTTATTATGATTGTGTCTGTACCATCATTATTTCCAGAATAACCAGTCTTGATTTTCCAAATAGAAGACTATGTTTGCAAGTAATAAGCAGTATGGCCGAAATATCAAGAAACTCATCTCTTTTTGTATCTTCATAAAAAAAATCTTTTGTAAATATCATATTAATGACAACTGTGGAAAGAGAAACATGGAAAGTCTACTTAACATAGAATTTTCTAATCCTTACAGGAATTTGAATCAACGAAGATTAGATCATCCCCTAAGTGGAATTTTATATAGTTGTTTCGTTTCCAGTTTTCCATGTCTTTCTCACACTTGATCTTTGTATGAAGCCTGCTGCCATCTTCAGAGACATGAGTCATGGTACTTAAGATGTTTTCACCATATTTTAGACATCACAAGATACAGCAGGAGAAGAGGAGAGTTCTGGCATTCACAGTTTTTACATTCTAAGACCTGACCTTTTGCAGTGGTTCATTACATGTTTTAATTTAGCTTATGCACTAGGCTGACAGACCTCTCAGTATCTGATTTCATTTTGGCATTTTCCTTTCATTAAGTATCCTCTTTGTGTTTACTTGTGTGTCTGGGTATGTGTGCCTAGTATATGTGTATATTTTCTATGAAAATAATCTCCATAAAAAGATAGCCAATCCCTTTGGAAGTAAGAAGTGATGAAGTGATGACTTATAGCCAGAAAGAAAAGCTTTAGATAAACTAAAGAATAAAATGCCATGTTTTTTCAGGGATTTCTATCTATACTATAAATGAATCCATCAAAAGTTCTTTACAGTTACTAGTTTAAGTGAACATTATAAATCATTTCAATGAATTTTCCAGATCTTGCCAAAAAATGCTTAAATAAGAACTTAAAACTCTAGCAATAGTAGTAGAATGCCTACAGAAATGATCTTTGAGTTAAACAAAAATAGAAGAAATTCATTCTTTTCTTTCTTTCTCTCTTTCTTTTTAGTGCACAAACCCTTGTTTGTGGTTGCCTGGAATATTTACCGCGTTGTCATTCCTTTTGATGATAGATAAGTGGGAAGGGTCACGTGAGCCAAGAGTGGCCAGTCAGTATTCCCTGCACACAGCACTTCATTCAGGAGTGTGTAGGGCCGGTTAATCCAGGGCTCAGTTTTGCTGGAAATGGTGGCTCCGCCTCTTAAGTCAGCATGCTGGCTGGACCCGATTTGGAAGATACTTTGAGGGAATCCTAATTTCAGTAACAGAAATTAATGTTTGGAGGGAAACGGATATGAGAGTGAAAGGACAGCTTTGTTTAAGCCCAGATTCATTTGTGCCTGAAGTCAGTGATTATATTTTACTGTGTCTTATGGGAGAGCAATATGCTTAGTAATATTTGGGAATTGCAGAATTTTCCAAACACTTGGGAGCAGATCTTTCATGTGGCTTAAAGGTTCTGTGCTTCCTGTGCCCTCCCACCTGTGTGCTGACAAGCTTTGAGACTTCATCGTTACCTTCGAAGCTTTGATGTAGTCTAATTTTCTGTGTTTTTAAGAAATGTAGAAACTCTTTGTTTCAAATACATTGTATTTACAAACTGTGGGAAACACTGTGTGCATCAATTAATAATTCAGAAACCTGTGAATGTTTACTTGCTTGAATAATGAATGCCAGTTAATGGCTTTATAAATGAAGGAAACTCAAAAGCATGGAAATAAAAACATGCTACTCAACACCAATGTAGTCATTTCTGTATAACTTATATATATGTAATTTCTGTTTTAAATATTTCTACAGTTATTTTTTTTTCTGATTCAGTCATGTTGTGGGAAAAAAAAGATGAATAAGAAAGCAATGTTCCCCTTGCTTGCACTTTTTAAAAACTTTTTATTTTGTATTAGGATAGTTTCAGGTAAACAGCAAAGGGAATCAGCCATACATATACACGTATCCATTCTACCCCAAACTCCTGTTCTTGAGGTTTGCATCTATATATGCAAAGTTGGGACCATCAGCTACTCATTGTGTGTGTGTGCAAAGTCGCTTCAGTTGTGTCTGACTCTTTGCAACTCCATAGGCTGTAGCCCGCCAGGCTCCTCTGTCCATGGGATTCTCCAGGCAAGAATACTGGAGTGGGTTGCATGCCCTCCTCCAGGGGATCTTCCCAACCCAGGGACTGAACCCGAGTCTCTTACGTCTGCTGCACTGGCAGGTGGGTTCTTTACCGCTAGTGTGACCGGGGAAGCCCAGCTACTCATTACCTACCCTTAAATAAAAGGTAAATTTTAATATATGATAGCCAGAACTCTTTATCCAGGCTGATGATAGTGATACTTTACCTTTGAAATATCATTGTAGTCATTTACTGGGGCGTAGAGGGATGGAGGCAGCTTTAATCAAACAGAGCTAAAAATAGCTATCATAGAGAAAAAGAACTTACCTTTCTTTGAGTTACTAATCTGTATCAATTGCTACATTATCAGATCTCATCTTCCCAACCACAGTGCAAGGTAGCTGCTATTGTCCTTATTCTGCACATTAGGAACTTGAGGCTTAGAGAGGTAGCATGACTTAACAGAGGTAAGGTACAATATCTCTTGCCTAGATTCCTTCGGTGACTCCTCTTAGGATGACGTTCAAACTTCTTGACTTTGATGACAAAAACCTTGTTCTCTGAACCTTCATCTTGAAAGCTTCATCTCTTTCATTCCTTACCTAGACTCCAGGTTTACAGGCCACCTTTCACTTTCTAAAATCTGCCACAAGTTGTTTCTTCTTCTGTGAGTCCTATTCCCTCTTCCTGTTCTTACAATTCTGTGTCTAAGTCCTCCTCCTTCTTAAGATTTCAGCTAACATAGCGCATCCTCCAGGAAACTTCCCCAAGTCTGCTGTGCCCACTGTGTGTTGTTCATAAATTCATTCAGCAGATATTTCTTGAGGATCCCCTTTGTACCAGGCACTGTCCTGGGCACTAGGAATATAACAGGGAACAAAGAAGGAAAAGATCTCTTCCTTCATGGCTTTTATTCTAGTGTTATTATTAATAACCTATTTAGTTTGGTATCCTTCATTAGCTGCATGAGAGCTTTGATTATATCTAAGTTGTCTTGTTGCATTCTTAGGGTCTAACACAATGAAATATTGTTGAAATGTTGCCGGCTTGAATATTTATTAAATCAGGGCACAGATGAATGACTTTACTTATTATGTCATTTATAATGGTTCTAATAGAAGTACGAGAATGTTCTGTTTGGCCTCTTATTTTTTCACACTTTGACCATTATCATAGCAGACCTCATTGTCTTGCGACTGTATTGTTGCAGTGAACCTCTAATTGGAATCAACCTTCCTTCAGTTTTTCTACACCATTGGATTTTCCACACATCTGCCAGATTTATCTTCTTATATTACTGAAATTGTTCTCCTTCAAACAACATGCTAAAAATCCCAGTCCTTTCATAATCTGTCATGATGCCTTTCTACTTGAATTTAACTTCTGCTGTTTCACATATACCTTCTCATCAATCCAAATTTTTTTTACGATCCACTTAGTCTGATTCATTTTCACTTTCCTACCTAAAGATCTCTTTCTCTTATTCTCTCATTCTCAACTTATTACAAATGTTATAGCACTTCCTTCACTTCCCTTCAGTTCAGCCAATCTTCATTTCCATAATCTCTGACTTTTTGTAAGACTTCTGTGTATATCAGTAGTACTCATAAAGAGTTTCAAGCAGCAGAATCTACCCCATCTCCCGCTTCAACACACACACACGAACACACACACAAAAGGAGGGAGAGAGTGAGAGAAAGAGAGTGAGAAAGAAAGAAACACTACCTGGAATTCCAAGAGATAAAAACAATAAAAGTAGAGCTTCTTGTAATAGTGGCCCCTAAAACTCCTCATGTCCTCTTCAGCTCTGCAGAACACATTTGAAGCCAGTATGTGACCTCAGCCACCCTGGTCTTTATGCAGTCTTACTCTTAGCAAGGAAAAGGCTGAAGGTGGTCAGGATGACACACGGCTGAGAAGGAAATCACTTATTCCCGAAACAGAAGTAAAGGATCAGACTATGCTACACCTGCCTCAGCACACGTCTCAAGTCCAGTGTTTTTGGCTTCTAACCACTTCCCAGGAAACATCTGTGGAACACAGAGAGTACCATATGATTTTTAGCCCCCTCTGGTCCCTACTCATGTGTATAAGTCTTATATCCTAAGGATATTTTATATTTCTTAAGGGAATTAATTGTATTTATGTTCCTTTAGTATAAAGTTATATTTTATATTTATATAAGCTTGTCTTCCTACCAGTGTTAAAGAATAATGATTGTTTTTTAATTCATAATGAAAGACCTATCACTAAGAAGGTACTTACTAACTCCCTGCTATTTAGTCCTGAATAAAATATCCTCATTTCTGAAGTTAGCTGTTGTTTAGAATTATAAACACTTTGTCCTATCTGACATGTGAACTCTCAGTGTAAAGTATCAAGACACCCTAGGTGAAATCAAGTGTTCTTTTGTAAGATGTAGTTGAATTTGTGACGTGACTAATAACAGACATTTCATATTTTAAAAGATAGGCTTAAGTATTAAGAACCTTAAAGATTTTGTTTAAAATGTGTTAAACAGGTATATAAAAGTTGGAAGGAGTTCTGGAAATTTAATGAGATAGATCCATAAGGAAATGCAATTATGTGATTTCAAAAATGAAATTTCAAAAATGAAATTATGTGATTTTATGAGCAAACTTTTCCCTAGTTAAAATCACCTAGTTTAGTAACTCACCAAACACATTATGAACATGTTCTTCATTTTTTTAAATATATATTTTGTCAAAGGAAAGAAAAAGAGTTGATTGATAATTCTGACTGGTCTTTTAGCCATTCAAATATATAACAAACATTCATCATTTCTAATTGATGAAAATTAAACTAAATTTTAAAGTATGATTACTAATAAATCACAAGTTATGATGAGTTATCAGCAGCTATTTTTTTGTGTTCTAAACACCTGCATTAGTTTGTAGTAATTGCTCAGTTTATATGACTTATATAACATGTTAGGAAACATGATTTTTGCATAATTTAATTAGATACGTGTTGTATGCTGAAGGAACGAGAAATGTGAGGCATAATTCATGCTCAGATTGGAGACAGTCACATGTTTAAATATACAAAACAATGCAAAGGCTCTATGGATTCTATGATTTCTATCAATTTAGGTAATTGTGACCTCTCTTTATATTCATAAAAGATTAACAAAATTGACAGTTTTTATCTTTGGAATATAATCAACCCTATAAGAGGAATCTTCAGTATGAGGGAAGATTACGTCTAACAGAAATGTGAAATAACCTAGCACAAGTTTTCAAAAATTTCAATTGATGCCCTTTTTGAAAATAAATAAAGCAATTTCATCCCCTTTCTTAATGAATTTGAAATTTCAAAATAAAATCATTACTAAAAGTAAATGGAAAGTATTGTAATTGGCTATTTATTTTTAGATAAACTGTATGTGTTCCTCCCTCTGTTAAGAAATTTGACATGATAAACAGGTAATGAAATAATTTGCCCAGATGGGAGACCTACGTGTTAAACCCATGTTTCTTGATCAGGAGTCAGTGCTCAGAAGTTTCAGGATGAAGAAAGAAATACTCTGATGTCAGGAAGACAATGCTTTTTCATACCATTTGTATCTGTGTGCCTCCTCAAGTGTACTCTAAATTTCTTGAGACCATTCCTTGCATGCCTTCCATTTCTTCATTTTCCAGTATAATCAGCACAAATAAAAAGTACTCAGCCTTTAATGTTGTTTATTTAGCATTTTAATACAGCACTTTAAGGAAATGTTTCATGTTTTAATGTTTTATTCATTTTCCCCTAGATATTCTAGAATATTCGCTTAATGAAAAATAAACAAGGAAATGATAAATAGATTAAGGAAAACTAGGTAGAATTAATGGAGAAGGCAAAGGCACCCCACTCCAGTACTCTTGCCTGGAATATCCCATGGAAGGAGGAGCCTGGCAGGCTACAGTCCATGGGGTCGCTAAGAGTCGGACATGACTGAGCGACTTCACTTTGACTTTTCACTTTCCTGCATTGGAGAAGGAAACGGCAACCCACTCCAGTGCTCTTGCCTGGAGAATCCCAGGGACGGGGAGCCTGGTGGGCTTCCCTCTATGGGGTCACACAGAGTCTGACACAACTAAAGTGACTTAGCAGCAGGTAGAATTAAGATAGGCTTATTGTCTTTGTCAGAATAACTTTCCCAGAAATGTTTTTTCTTCACTGATTTTCAAATGAATGTGTTCTAACATGTCTGTGTGGTTCATATATTTTTAATAATTGCTGAATTAAGAATTAAAAGTTCCATTTCCAAACATGCCATTTTCAAACAAATAAACATGTTTTTACTGACAAAATGATATAATCAATATAATATAATCAGTCCTTCTTTCCATCAGGTCATTTAAGTATTATCTGTTAGAAAGAGCACTTACTAGCTTTGTTTACTTACTGCTACTGCTGCTGCTAAGTCGCTTCAGTCGTGTCCAACTCTTAGCGACCCCATGGACTGCAGCCCACCAGGCTCCTCCGCCCATGGGATTTTCCAGGAAGGAGTACTAGAGTGGGTTGCCATTGCCTTCTCCAAGTAGATATAAATAGAGCTGACTACTTCAAAATCTGTCATAGGTAAAAGCCCTTATATAAATATCCCCATTGCCTAAATTGCCAAATTAGTGATGAAAATATGGACTTTAGAATTAAATATCATTAGTTTGCTTCCCTGAATTTTAAAAATATTAAAAACAAAGTAATCTTTTACACTGTCAAAATTTGACAGATATCATAATTCAGAAGATTTTTCTTAACCAAGTTTTCCAGAAACCAAAGAAAAGCAATTAAAAAAAAAATCCATTTGGTGAAATACCTTACATTTTTTCTGTTTACTGTGTCACTTTCAGCTTTTAAAACATTACTGCCATTACACAGCCAAGGAACAGAGTGGTCTTGTAAATGAGCTCTGCTAACAAAAGAACATGAGGCTAACTGGAAACATGGTGCTGTTGCTGGCTGAAAGATGGGTAATATCACTAAAGCCATTTGGAAATACTCCCACTGTTAGAAAATGGAAATTGTGGAACATGAGACTTAGTCTATTTGATTTCAGCCTTAACATCTTTCAACATATGATAGCATACATTTGGATAAAAAGTGAAAGAAAATAGAACAGTTTTGTGCATGTTTTATTTATGGCTACATTGACTACAGTGGCTCTACATCAGTCTAAATCTGGCAGAGATGTTTCTTAGTAGACAACTCTTGTAATAGTGGCGACATCTACCATTCACCTTGCATCAGTGCATTGCATGTGCTACGACATGTTGAGCTTTTTTATTCATTTATATTGGTTCATTTAATTGAAAAAAAACTTATTTAAAAAAAAGGTATTTTATAAATCCTTTTACAGGTGCGGCATTGGAAAAGGAAATGGCAACTCATTCCAATATTCTTGCCTGGGATATCCCATGGACAGTGGAGACAATGGAGTGAGCCACAGTCCATGGGATCGCAAAAGAGTTGGACATGACTTGGCAATTAAACACCACCAACAACATAGATGAGGCACCTGAGGCCTCCTGCAAATAGTTACACCAGCAGCAGTTTACAGGGGAAATAGTCAAAAGCTTAAAGAATTGTAGTAAAAAGAATAGAGTGCAACTGCATAAGATTTGGAAAAGCCCATGCTTTCTTGAGATGATAAAGCTGATTCAGAGAGAGTTAATAAGAAAGTGATTAACAAAAAGTTACAGCTTATTGATTAAGGTTAATCAGAAGGAATATACATGCAAAACCAAAACTCATGAACAGCGATTATGAAACTGAGCCTCACAGACTGTATTTTCAACCATTACACGCTACTGCTTCTCACCCAGGAAAAAATAACATGTCCAAGAAAAAACCAGAATTCAAAGTATAATGTGGCCACAGCTCCCAAACAATTTAAAAAAGCAAAAAACCTTCCAGATATACCACTTTGGAAGAGCCAGGATGGGAATGCTAAGGCATAGACCTCTAACCTTAGGTCTTTTTACTATGATGGGAGCCCATATTTCAGGATCCTGGAGGAAGTTCATAGAATCTGAAACCCAGTATCAGTATTTCAGAGAGTGAAGAGAACAATCTTTCATTTATTAATAAATATATAAATATATGTTATCAAGTTTAATTATTTTTGGGTGAAATTACATCATCTCACAGATGATCCAGTACCCTTGATTATCTGGTGATAACAATCGAGGGTTCACTGAACTACATAATGTGGATAAATCCACATATCAAATAAGCTATAGTTTTCAGGACTGATCAAACTTGGACACATGAACAGAGTCATGACCAAATTTAATTAAATAACACTGTAAGTATTGTATATATTACTTATTGTTTCTATTTATTAGTATCACAGCCATGACTGTGACTTAAAATAACTCAATAATGTTATTATTGATCTGTAACAGACATGCTGTTAAAGTATGAATTATGCTGAAATAGAAGAATAGTGATAACAGATGGAACAAATTCATTCTTATTCAATAAAGTTATTCCAGTAAATAAAATTTGAAAAAATCACAATAGTGAGAAGACTTATCTTTAAGGTAAAAAAAAAACATACATTTCAGTAATCAACTTTTCTGCTGATTAGAATACATGGTGAATATACCATGGTGCTGTGTATGCTTAGTTCTTCTGTAAAACGGTTTAAAAATATAGACTTTTCTAATTTTTTTCCATCTAATTATAGTTATAACCTGAGGTTGATAGAATTCTGAAGTATTCATATGTAGTACGGTATTGTTTTTATTTTATTATCTACTGTAATCTACAGTATATCTCACTTTTGTTTTTTCAGTTGTCCTGTTTCATTTCTCATTAACACTGGCTAACAGTATATCTTTGTAAAACAATGTCAAAAATATAAAGAAAATGTTTGAAATTATTGCTGCTAATTTACACTAGGGCTATTATTGCTTTGTATTTAGCTTCATAACTTTTTTTTTCTTTTAAATCCTTGAAATGTCACTACTTTGTGAATTTTAATTTGATTTAGAGGCTTTTCATTATTGTTTTATACTATCAAGCCCTGATTAAGAATTCATATTTTGTGTTTTATAAAGTACATGATAAATGTGTAACATTTGAAAAATAGTATTTATTATGGTAAAAATATTATTTTGAAGTGTACCTCTTTGATGAATTAAAACCATGTTATTTTTTCTTATTCGGTTTATTTTATATTTAGTGAAGATTTCTAGATGTATAGTGAATGCCCTAGTAAAACTCACTTTTATCTCAGTAATTGCTTAATTTCAGAAGTTTACACATTCTGCTAATGAACCACACATATTCAGACTGGCTGATTTGTATCTGAATTTACCATCAGAGTCGGGCACAACTGAACAACTTCACTTTCAGTTTTCACTTTCATGCATTGGAGAAGGAAATGGCAACCCACTCCAGTGTTCTTGCCTGGAGAATCCCAGAACGGGGGAGCCTGGTGGGCTGCCGTCTATGGGGTCCCACAGAGTCAGACGCGACTGAAGTGACTTAGCAGCAGCAGCAGCATTGGAGAAAGAAATGGCAACCCACTCCAGTGTTCTTGCCTGGAGAATCCCAAGGACAGAGGAGCCTAGTGGGCTGCCGTCTATGGAGTCACACAGAGTAGAACACGACTGAAGCGACTTAGCAGCAGCAGCAAAGTTACATAAGCCTGGATTGTCAACCGGGGGAAACAGATATGTGCTTGTGGTACCCGCTGTGTTTAGCATCTAACAAAACCTCTAAATGTAAGTCATTCTCTCCGAAACTGCAGATTTTGGAACAGAAAAAGTTGTAGCAGATAGAGGATTCAAAAACCAAACCAGTAAATTCAATAGGATAATCTCCTCATGCTGAGAATTATACATAATGTTAGTTCCTTAACATTAGAAAGGGTATTGTCTTGGAAAAATGTGGCTATTATGGAAAAAATATTGGGTTGGATTAAATGAAGCTGAAAGTAGAGTGGACTTCTAATGGTGAAAATTGTTCAGCAACTCAGTAATGTTTTCTCTAAAAGAAAAATTACAATCTGTTAAGTTTTGTGAAAACTGGAAAAAGTTGTAGAAGTTATTCTACTTTATACAATCTTCCAAAATGATAAAAGGCAGTATTTTGGAGGAACTAAAAGATCTTTATAGAAAAATAAATAGTGAATCAAGAATTAAAAACACTTGACTTCTAAATCATAATATTGATGCCATTTTGAAATACCAGTCCATGAAAAATCTATTTTCACCTGTACTGTATTATTTGAATGTTTTTGTTCTTTGTTTTTAAAAACTCCTCTGTCTCTAGACATCCTAATTTCTATAGACATTCTTTAACATAGAATTCTATGACATTATAAAATTTTTGCTTAGCATCAGCAAAAAGTTGAACTGTTGATGTTCCTTGAAGGATTTCCTTAGATATAGACAACTAAACAGGGCCAAATGTGGATATAGACAAGTAAACAGGGCCGAATGTGGATATAGAGAACTTCAGTTCAGTTCAGTCACTCAGTCGTGTCTGACTCTTTGCGACCCCATGAATCGCAGCACGCAAGGCCTCCCTGTCCATCACCAACTCCCGGAGTTCACTCAGACTCACATCTATCAAGTCGGTGATGCCATCCAGCCATCTCATCCTCTGTCGTCCCCTTCTCCTCCTGCCCCCAATCCCTCCCAGCATCAGAGTATTTCCAGTCAACTCTTTGCATGAGGTGGCCAAAGTACTGGAGCTTCAGCTTCAGCATCATTCCTTCCAAAGAACACCCAGGGCTGATCTCCTTCAAATGGACTGGTTGGATCTCCTTGCAGTCCAAGGAACTCTCAAGAGTCTTCTCCAACACCACAGTTCAAAAGCATTAATTCTTCAGTGCTCAGCCTTCTTCACAGTCCAACTCTCACATCTCGGATGGAAGGCGCACTGGCGGGCGCACTGGTGGGCACGCTGGCTGGCATCCGACTGGCAGAAGCACTATCGGAGACTCTGGCTGGCACCCTACTGGCAGGTGCACTTGCGGGCACACTGGCTGGCACGACGGTTTGCAGCCGCACTGGGGCACCCTGGCTGGTACGCCGGATGGAAGGTGCACTGGCGGGTACACTGCCTGTCAAGCCAGATGGCAGGCGCACTGGTGGGCACACTGCCTGGCAATCCAGATGGCAGGCGCACTGATGGGCACATTGGCTGACATGCTGGCAGGTACCCGACTGGCAGGTGCCCTGGCGGGCACATTGCCTGGCACACCAGATATCAGGCGCACTGGCAGGCACACTGCCTGGCACGCCGGAGGGCAGGCACACTGGCGGGTGCACTGGCGGGCACGCTGCCTGGCACTCGACTGGGAGGCGCACTGGCGGGCATTCTGGCTGTCACCCGACTGGCAGGCGCACTGGCGGGAACACTGGCTGGCACCCGATTGGCATGCGCACTGGCGGGCACACTGCCAGGCATGCCGGATGGCAGGCGCACTGACGGGCAAACTGGCTGGCACGCTGGTTGGCACCTGACTGTCAGGCACACTGGCGGGCACACTGCCTGGCACGCAGGATGGAAGGCGCACTGGCGGGCGCACTGGCG
>SJXQ01012753.1:3611-44360 GCA_006408695.1 Aepyceros melampus
ACAAAAAATATATATATATATATATATATATATATATATATATATACACAGTGTTTGCTTTAAAAATAGGGTATTTTTTTAAGTGATAGTAGGTTATAAAAATTAAAATTAAAGGAGAAATAGAGGGCTTAAATTTTTTTTAAGTTAAAAAAAGGAGAAGAAAAGAAGAAAAAACAATTAAACCACAAGATCATCAACAACAACAACAAAAGAGAATGGTCGTAAAAATAGTAAAGATATTTCTGGGACTTTGGTGTTGTGGGCAGTGTGCGGTCACTTCCAAGGTGGTTCCCTCTGTTTACCTTCTTCTGTTTGCTGGTCTCTTCAGTGTCTGATTTCTGCCCTGACACAAGGGGGGCGGTGGTGAACACTTTTATTATTTTTTTTTTTTAAGGCTCACTTGTTCAGTTGCACTGTGAGGAGGGAGGGATGCTGCAAACAAATAACACTGGCATGTGCTCGCAGTGTCTCAGCCACACTGGGCATGCCCCTGCACATGGCGCACACCACTCAGGCTCTACGTTGCTCCACTGGGAACTGTCTGAGGCCGGCTCTAGGCTGCATGCACCTCCCCCCTGGTCTAAGCCGCTCAGGCTTGGCTCTCAGGTGGCCCTCAGAGGCACAGACTCGGTTTGGCCTGCATTTTGTGCCCTTCCCAGGACCGAGTAGCTCAGGTGTTTGGCAAGCGCGGTCGCTGCGACTTACTGCCTTTCCCTGCTGGTCAGTTTTCTGGGTGTACCACTTCGCCCCTTGTCAGGCAGATAATGACTGTCCAGAATCCCAAGAAGTCTCAGTTAGCAAAGAAGCCTGCTTGCAGTTTGGAAGTCTCTCTGGGGCTGCGATTGCCCCCTTCCAGCCCTTACAGCTCTGGCTGCCTGTCACCGGTGGGGGATGGTCTGCAGCCTGCTATTTCTGTTCCGTCCTTTGTTCTGTGTGCAGTCCTGGTGGTGTCTTATGTTAGCACTTTTCACGTGGTAGCTGTCCCACAGTCTGTTATGCTAGCCCAAATTAGTTCACTCTGGTACATTCAGGGCATTCCAGCCCAATTCTTAAAAAGCACTGCAGCCCACGCCTCCCTGCCCAGCCCCCACTTGCTAGTGGCAGATGCAGGCGTCTGTGCTGCTTCTCCGCTAGGGGAGTTACCGCTGGGCTCGTACTCTGTTGGTTTTAATTATTTATTTATTTTTCTTCCCTGTTACATTGCCCTCTGTGCTTGCAAGGCTCGCCACAGACTCGGCAGTGAGAGTGTTTCCTGGTGTTTGGAAACTTCTTTCTTTTTAAGACTCCCTTCCCAGGACAGGACTCCCTTCCTGGGACGGAGCTCCCTCCTACCTCCTTTGTCTCTTTTTTTGTCTTTTATATTTTTCCTACCTGTTTTTGAAGACAATGATCTGCTTTTCTGGTTGCCTGGTGTCCTCTGCCAGCATTCAGAAGTTGTTTTGTAGAGTTTACTCAGCGTTGAAATGTTCTTTTGATGAATTTGTAGGGGAGAAAGTGGTCTCCCCATTCTATTCCTCTGCCATCTTAGGACTGCCCCCCCTACCATATTTAAAATAGATGACCAGTGTGAGTTCAATGAATGAAGCAGAGCACCCAAAGCTGGTGCTATGGGACAACCTAGAAGGTGGGGTGGGGAGGGAGGCTGGAGGGGAGTTCATGACTGGGGGGACACATGTATACCTGTGGCTGATTCATATTGATGTATGGCAAAAGCCATCATAACATTGTAAAGTAATTATCATCCAATTAAAATAAATAAATAAAAGCAGCTAGAGAAAAAACAATGTATTACATACAAGGGGAACCCCATGAGTCTATCAGAATTCTCAGGCCAGAGAGGAGTAGAATGATATAGTCACAGTGCTGAAAGAAAAGACTTCCAATCCAGAATTCTCTACCCAGAATCAAAGAAGAGACTAAGAGTTTTCCACACAAACAAAAGTTAAAGGAGCTCATCATCACTAAATAAGCCTTACAAGAAATGTTGAAAAGAATTCTATAAGTTGAAAAAATATATTAATTAATAATAATAAAACATACAAAGAATCATCTCACTTTCCAAGATCAACAAAAATTAAAGGTAGAAAGGTAGTAGATCAATCACTTATAAAGGAAGTATGAAGGTCAAAAAATAAAAGGAGAATTAAAATTGTAATAACTAGTTTAAGGGATGCATAAAATAAAAATATGTAAAATCAGCCTAAATTATGAAGACTGACTGGAAGAATAAAAATGGAAAGCTTTTGGAATGTGTTCAAATATAAATTGCTGTCAAAACATTCTTAAATATATGCACAGGATGTTACTTATGAAACTCTTGGTAACCACAAAGAAGAAATTTACAGTAAATACACAAAAGAAAATGAGAAAGGAATCTAAATATAACACCAAAGAAAACCATCAAACCAGAAGAGGGAAAGAGAAGAAAGGGAAAAAAGAGGAACTATGGAAACAGCCAGAAATCAGTGAACAAGACGGCAATATGTACATGCCTATCAATAATTATTTTAAATGTAAATGGGCTAAATTTGCTAATCAAAAGAGGTAAAATGACTGAATGGATTTAAAAAATAAGACTCATCTATAGCTATATTCTGCATACAAGAGACTCACTTCAGAAGTAAGGACACACACAGGCTGTGTGTGAAGGGATGGAAAAAGATATTCCATGCAAACAAAAACGAAAAGAAACTTTCAATAGTTATAGCAGATAAAATAGACTTTAAAACAAAGATTACAATAAAAGACAAGGGTACTAAGAATAATAAAGAAGCCAATAAAACAAGATAAATATTCATGAATATATATATGCACCCAATGTAGGTGCCGTGCTGCAGTCCATCGGGTTGTGAACAGTTGGATATGATTTGGCAACTAAACAACCCAATGTAGGAGCATCAGAATATATAAAACAAATAGTAATGTACCAAAAAGGAGAAACTGAAAGCAATACAATAATACTAGGGGACTTTAACACCCCACAAGGCTGTATATTGTCACCCTGCTTATTTAACTTATATGCACCATACATCATGAGAAATGCTGGGCTGGAAGCAGCACAAGCTGAATCAAGATTGCCAGGAGAAATATTAATAACCTCAGATATGCAGATGACACCACCCTTATGGCAGAAAGTGAAGAGGAGCTAAAAAGCCTCTCAATGAAAGTGAAAGAGGAGAGTGAAAAAGTTGGCTTAAAGCTCAACATTCAGAAAATGAAGATCATGGCATCTGGTCCCATCACTTAATGGGAAATAGATGGGGAAACAGTGGAAACAGTGTCAGACTTTATTTTTTTGGGCTCCAAAATCACTGCAGATGGTGATTGCAGCCATGAAATTAAAAGACGTTTACTCCTTGGAAGGAAAGTTATGACCAACCTAGATAGCATATTCAAAAGCAGAAATATTACTTTGACAACAAAAGTCTGTCTAGTCAAGGCTATGGTTTTTCCAGTGGTCATGTACAGATGTGAGAGTTGGACTGTGAAGAAAGCTGAGTGCCAAAGAATTGATGTTTTTGAACTGTAGTGTTGGAGAAGACTCTTGAGAGTCCCTTGGACTGCAAGAAGATCCAACCAGTCCATTCTCAAGGAGATCAGTCCTGGGTGTTCATTGGAAGGATGGATGCTGAAGCTGAAACTCCAGTGTTTGGCCCCCTCATGCAAAGAGTGTACTCACTGGAAAAGACCCTGATGCTGGAAGGAATTTGGGGCAGGAGGAGAAGGGGACAACAGAGGATGAGATGGCTGGATGGCATCACTGATTCAATGGACATGAATTTAAGTGAACTCCAGGATTTGGTGATGGACAGGGAGGCCTGGCATGCTGCAATTCATGGGGTCACAAAGAGTCGAACATGACTGAATGACTGAACTGAACTGAACTGAACTGAACAGTAAAAGATAGGGCTTCCCTGGTGGCTCTGCAGTAAAGAATCCACCTGCCAACTTTAGTGATGTGGATTTGATCCCTGGGTTGGGAATATCCCCTGTAGAAGAAAATGGCAAACTATTATAGTATTCTTGCCTGAGAAATCCCACGGACTGAGGAGCCTGGTGGTCGACAGTACATGGGATCACAAGGAATCAATATGACTTATCAGCTGAAAACAACAACACACATTCTCCTCAAGAACACATAAAACATTCTTTAGAATAGATCATATATTAGGATACAAAACAAGCCTCCTTAAATTCAAGAAAACTGAAATCATATCAGTGTTTTTTCTGACCACAATGATACAAAAATAGAAGTCAAACACAACAAGAAATATAGAAAATCACAAATATATGGATATTAAATGACATACTACTGAATAGCCAACATTAAAAAGTCAAAGAAGAAATTAAAAAATACCTTAAGACAAATGAAAACAGAAACATTACATACCACAACAAAAGAAGTTCCTAGAGAGAAGTTCATAGCAATACAGGCTTATCTTAAGAAACAAGAAAGATCTCAAAGAAGCAATCTAATTTCAGACCTTATAGGAACTAGAAAAAGAAGTATAAATGAAGTTCAAAGTTAGCAGAAAAAAGGAAATCATAAAGATAAGAGCAGAAATAAATAAGAGACTAAAAAGACAATTGAAAAGATGAAAGAAGCTGAGTTGGTTATTTGAAAAGATAAACAAAATCAGCTTTGTTGTTCAGTCACTAAGTCATTCATGTCTGACTTTGTGACTTCATGAACTTCAGTACGACAGGCTTTCCTGTCCTTTACTGTTTCCAACGTTTACTCAAACTCATATCCATTGAGTCAGTGATGATACATAACCATCTCATCCTCTGCTGCCCTCCTCTCCTTTTGGCTTCAATCTTTCCAAGCATCAAGGTCTTTTTCAATGAGTTGGCTCTTCACATCAGGTGGGTGATGTATTGGAGCTTCAGCTTCAACATCATTCCTACCCGTGAATATTCAGGGTGGATTTCTTTAGGATTGGCTGGTTTGATCTCTTTGTTGTCCAAGGGACTCTCAAGAATCTTCTCCAGAACCACATTTCAAAAGCATCAGTTCTTCGGTGCTCAGCCTTCTTTATGGTTCAGCTCTCACATCTGTACATGACTATTGGAAAAGCCATAGATTTGATTATACAGAACTTTGTAGCAAGTGATGTCTTTGATTTTTAATTTGCTGTCTAAGCTTTTATAGCTTTATTTCCAAGGAGCAAGTGTCCTTAATTTTTTATTAATTTATTTTAACTGGAGGCTAATTACTTTACAATATTGTGGTGGTTTTGCCATACATTGACATGAATCAGCCATGACTGCAGCCACTTTCCACAGTGATTTTGGAGCCCAAGAAAATAATATATGTCGCTGTTTCTACTTTTTCCCCTTCTATTTGCCATGAAGTAATGGTACCAGATGCCATGTCTTCATTTTTTGCATGTTGAGTTTCAAGCCAGTGTTTTCATTCTCCTCTTTCACTCTTATCAAGAGGCTCTTTAATTCCTCTTCACTTTCTGCTATTAGAATGGTACATCTGCATATCTGATGTTGTTGATATTTCTCCCAGAAATCTTGATTTCAACTTTTAATTCATCCAGCCCAGCATTTCGCATGATGTACTCTGCATAGAAGCTAAATAAACAAAGTGACAATACATAGCCTTGTCCTATTCCTTTCCCAATTGTGAACCCATCAGTTGCTCCATGTCTGGTTCTAACTGTTGCTTCTTGACCTGCATACAGGTTTCTCAGGAGACAAGTAAGGTGGTTTGGTATTCCCATCTCTTTAAGAATTTTCCACAGTTTGTTGTGATCCACACAGTCAAAGTATTTAGCATAGTAAATGAAGAAGAAAGAGATGGTTTGTTTTTTTTTTTTTTTTTCTGAAATTGTCTTGCTTTCTTCATGATCCAATGAGTGTTTGCAATTTTATCTCTGGTTTCTCTGCCTTTTCCAAACCCAGCTTGTACATCTGAAAGCTCCCAGTTCATGTACTGCTGAAGCCTAGCTTGAAGGATCTTTAGCATAACCTTGCCAGCATGTGATGGCTCAGACAGTAAAGCGTCTGTCTACAATGAGGGAGACCTGGGTTCAATCCCTAGGTTGGGAAAATCCCCTGCAGAAGGAAATGGCAATCCACTCCAGGACTATTGCCTAGAAAATCCCATGGACAGAGGAGCCTGTAGGTACAGCCCATTGGGTGGCAAAGAGTTGGACACAACTGAGTGACTTCACTTTCACTATGCCAGCGTGTGAAATGAGCACAATTGTATGGTAGTTTGATCATTCTTTGGCATTGCCCTTTTCGGGGATTGGAATGAAAACTGACCTTTTCCAATCCTGTGGCCACTGCTGAGTTTTCTAAGTTTGCTGGCATATTGAGTGCAGCACTTTCACAGCACTCACTTTTAGAATTTGAAATAGCTCAGCTAGAATTCCATCTAGCTTTGTTCATAATAATGCTTCCTAAGGCCCACTTGACTTCATTCAGACTGACTTCAGGATGTCTTGCTCTGGGTGAGTGGCCATACCATTGTGGCTATCTAAGACCTTTTCTGTATAGTTTTTCTGTGTCTTCTTGCCACCTCTTCTTAATGTCTTCTGCCTCTGGTAGGTCCTTATCATTTATGTCCTTTATTGCACCCATCCTTGCATGAAATATTCCCTTTATATCTCCAGTTTTCTTAAAGCGATCTCTAGTCTTTCCCATTCTATTGTTTTCCTCTACTTTGCATTGTTAATTGAAAAAGGATTTATCTCTCTTTGCTATTCTCTGGAACTCTACATCCAGTCGGGTATATCTTTCTTCTCCCTCGCTTTTCACTCCTTTTCTTTCTTCGGCTATTTGTAAAGTCTCCTCAAACAACCACGTTGCCTTCTTGCATTTCTTTTTCTTTGGAATGGTTTTGGTCCCTGCTGCCTGTACAGTGTTACAATCTGTTTATAGTTCTTCAAGCACTCTGTCTACAAGGTCAAATTCCTTGAATCTATTTGCACCTTCACTGTATAATTGTAAAGGATTTAAGTCATACCTGAATGGTCTAGTGGTTTTCCATATTTAAACCTGAATTTTGCAATAAGGAGCTCATGATCTGAGCCACAGTCAGATCCAGGTCTTGTTTTTGCTCGCTGTATAAAGCTTCTCCATTTTCAGCTGCAAAGAATATAATCAGTCTGATATTGGTATTGACCATTTGGTGTTGCTATGTATAGAATCATCTCTTGTGTTGTTGGAAAAGGGTATTTGTTATGATCAATGTTCTCTTGACAAAACTCTGTTAGCCTTTGTCCTGTTCCATTTAGTACTCCAAGGCCAAACTTGCCTGTTATTCCAGGTATCTCTTGACTTCCTACTTTCACATTCCAATCCTCTATGATGAAAAGGATATCTTTTTTGGGTGTTAGTTCTAGAAGATATTGTAGGTCTTCATAGAACTGGTCAACTTCAGCTTCTTTGGCATCAGTGGTTGGGGCACAGACTTGGATTACTGTGATGTTCAGTTGTTTGCCTTGGAAACAAACTGAGATCATTCTATAGTTTTTGAGATTGCACCCACGTACTGCATTTGGATTCCTTTGTTTACTATGCAGGCTATTCCGTTTCTTCTAAGGGATTTTTGTCCATAGTAGTAGATATAATGGTCATCTGAATTAAATTCAGCCATTCCTGTCCACTTTAGTTCGCTGATTCCTAAGATGTTGATGTTCACTCCTACTTGATGACATTCAATTTACCTTGGTTCATGGACCTAACATGCAATAATGTTCTTTTCAGTATTGTCCTTTACATCAATGGACTTTA
Organism: Aepyceros melampus; assembly: GCA_006408695.1. Lineage (NCBI taxonomy): Eukaryota > Metazoa > Chordata > Mammalia > Artiodactyla > Bovidae > Aepyceros > Aepyceros melampus. The sequence goes on from SJXQ01012753.1 coordinate 11,364, forward strand.
CTTTTACCCGCAGATACATCCACAACTAAGCATCATTTCCACTTTGGCTGAGCTGCTTCATTCTTTCTGGACACTTTTGTAATTGCCTTCCACTCTTCCCCAATAACCTATTGGACACTTTCTGACCTGGAGGAGCTCATCTTTAGGTTTCATATCTTTTTGCCTTTTCATACTGTTCATGGGGTTCTCCTGGCAACAATACTGAAGTGGTTTGTCATCCCTCCTCCACTGTACGATTTTTTTTTGTCAGAATTTTCCCACAGCTTCATTTCCAACAAGACCCTCCTCTATGACAAGATTGTGTTCCATGAAAGGCATTTTACACCATGCACAACAATTAACTCGAAGTGTATTAAAGATGTAAATCTAAGGGCAAAACACATATAATTCCAAGAAGAAAATACAGGCAGTAACTTCAGTAGCACAGTCTTAACAATGTGTTTGTCAGGCTGACTCCAAAGGCAAGGGAAACAAAAACAAACAAATGGAACCACGTCAAACTAAAAAAAAAATATGCACAATGAAGGAAACAATAAACAAAATGACAGTGTATCATTTTTTTAGATTTCACATATGAGTGATATCATATGGTATTTGTCCTCTTTCTGACTTACTTCACTTAGTATGATCATCCCTAGGTCCATCCATGTTTTTGTAAATGGCATTATTTCGTTCATTTTTATGGCTGAGTAATATTCTATTGTTTGTGTATATATATACATATATACATGCATGCATATGCACGTATACATATATTCTCCTCCATTATGGCTTATTACAGATATTGAATATCATACCCTGTGCTATAAATAAGACTTTGTTTTCTAATCTGTTTAATACATAGTAGTTTGTATTTGTTAATTCCAAACTCTTAATGTATTCCTCCCCAACTTTGCCTTTTGTAACCGAGTTTTCAATGTTTGTGAGTCTATTTCTGTTTTGTAAATAAGTACATTTGCATCATATTTTAGATTCCATGTATTAGTGATATCATGTGGTATTTGTCTTTTTCTTGCTTCATTTACTAGGATAATCTCTAACTCCATCCATGTTTTTGCAAATGTCATTATTTCATATTTGTTTATGGTTCAGTAATATTCGATTTGAGCAAACTCCAGGAAGATAGTGATGGACAGGGAAGCCTGGTATGCTGCAGTTCATGGGGTTGCAAAGAGTCGGACATGATTTAGTGACTGAATAACAAGTATTCCATTGTATATATATACCACATCTTTATCCATTCATCTGTTGATAGACATTTAGGTTGCTTTCATGTCCCAGCTACTGTCACTAATGCTGAGGTGAACGCTAAATTTTTCAAATTGGAGTTTTCTTTGTTTCTGTGCCCAGGAATGGGATTGCTTGATCATGCTGCTGCTGAGTCACTTCAGTTGTGTCCGACTCTTAGCGACCCCATGGACTGCAGCCCACCAGGCTCCTCCATCCTGGGATTCTCCAGGCAAGAGTACTGGAGTGGGGTGCCATTGCCTTCTCCTGCTTGATCATATGGCAAATCTATTTTAAAGGAGTCTCCATCCTGGTTTCCATTATGGCTACACCAATTTACATTACCAACAACAATGTGAGAGCATTCCATTTTCTCCACATCCTCTCCAGGGCTTATTTGTAGCCATTTTGATGACAGCTATTATTACTGGTATGAGGTAATATCTTATTGTAGTTTTGTTTTGTGTTTCTCTTAGTCAGACTTTGTTTTTTGGGGCTCCACAATCACTGCAGATGGTGACTGCAGCCATGAAATTAAAAGATGCTTACTCCTTGGAAGAAAAGTTATGACCAACCTAGACAGCATATTCAAAAGCATAGACATTACTTTGCCAACAAAGGTCCATCTAGTCAAGGCTATGGTTTTTCCAGTGGTCATGTATGGATGTGAGAGTTGGACTGTGAAGAAAGCTGAGTGCCAAAGAATTGGTGCGTTTGAACTGTGGTGTTGGAGAAGACTCTTGAGAGTCCCTTGGACTGCAAGAAGATCCAACCAGTCCATTCTAAAAGAGACCAGTACTGGGTGTTCTTTGGAAGGACTGATGCTAAAGCTGAAACTCCAGTACTTTGGCCACGACATGTGAGTAATTAACTCATTGGAAAAGACTCTGATGCTGGGAGAGATTGGGGGCAGGAGGAGAAGGGGACGACAGGATGAGGTGGCTGGATGGCAGCATTGACTTAATGGACATGAGTTTGAGTGAACTCTGGGAGGTGGTGATGGACAGGGAGGCCTGGCGTGCTGAAATTCATGGGGTCTCAGAGTCAGACATGACTGAATGACTGAACCGAACTGAACTGAACAATCAATCAGTGATACTGAGAATCTTTTCATGTGCTTGTTGTCCATTTGTATGTCTTTTTTGGAGAAATGTCTATTTAGGTCTTCTGCCAACTTTTTGATTGGGTTGTTTGGGTTTTAGGATATTAATCTGTAGAGCTGTTGGATAAATTCCACTTGACATGGTGTATCATCCTTTTAAAGTATTGGTGGAATCAGTTTGCTAGTTATTCTTTAGGATCTTGCATTTAAGTTCATCAGTGATATTGGCCAGTAATTTTCTTTTTGTGGTGTCTTTGTCTGGTGTTGGAGAAGACTCTTGAGAGCCCCTTGGACTGCAAGGAGATCCAACTAGTCCATTCAAAGGAGATCAGTCCTGGGTGTTCTTTGGAAGGAATGATGCTAAAGCTGAAACTCCAGTACTTTGGCCACCTCACATGAAGAGTTGACTCATTGGAAAAGACTCTGATGCTGGGAGGGATTGAGGGCAGCAGGAAAAGGGGACGACAGAGGATGAGATGTCTGGATGGCATCACCAACTCAATGGACATGAGTCTGAGTGAACTCTGGGAGTTGATGATGGACAGGGAAGCCTGGCATGCTGCAATTCATGGGGTCGCAAAGAGTTGGACAGGACTAAGCGACAGAACTGAACTGAACTGTCTGGTTTTGATATCAGGATGATGGTGGATTCATAGAGGAGTTCAGAACTGTTCTTTCTTTTGCAATTTTTTGGAATAATTTCAGAAGGATAGGTATTACCTCTTCTCTAAATTCATCAGGCCATCTTGTCCTTGGCTTTTGTTTTGGGGGAGTTTTAAAATTACTGATTCAATTTCAGTATTTGTAATTGGTCTGTTAATATTTTCTATTTCTTCCTGGCTCAGTCTTGTAATACTGTACCTTTTAAAGAATTTGTCTACATTTTCTAAGTTGTCCATTTTATTGGCATATAGTTGCTTATAATAGTCTTTTATGACCCTTTGTATTTCTGTGGTGTTGGTAGTAACTTCTACTTTTTTCATTTCTAATTTCATCAACTCAGAACTGCCTCCTCTTTTTCTTGATACATATGGTTAAAGGTTATCAACCTAAAAAATTTTTTTTCAAAGGACCAGGTTTTAGTTTTATTGACCTTTTTAATTTTTTATTCTCTATTTCATTTATTTCTTCTCTGATCTTTATGATTTCTTTCCTTCTACTATTCCAAGTTTTATTTGTTCTTTCTCTAGTTGTTTTAGGTGTAAGTTAGTTTGCTTATTTGAAATTTTTCTTCTTTTCTGACATAAATTTGTATCACTATAAAATTCCCTCAAAGAACTGCTTTTGCTTTGTCCCATAGGTTTCAAATTATGTTTTCATTTTCACTTATCTCTAATTTTTAAACTCCTCTGTGACTCGTTTGGTGATCCATTGGTTGTTTAGTAGCATAATGTTTAAGCCTCCAGGTGTTTGTGTTTTTTGAAGGTTTTTTCCCCTGTAATTGAATTCTAATCTCATAGCATTGTTGTTGAAAAAGATGATTGGTATGATTTCAATTTTCTTGAGTTTCCCAAAGCTTGCATTGTGGTTCCATATGTGATCTATCCTGGAGACTGTTCCAGGTGCACTTGAAAAGAATGTATATTGTGCTACTTTCACACACAGAAAGCTCTATAAATTTTAGTTAAGTCCATTTGGTCAAATGTGTCACTTACTACACCTTTTTACTTACTGATATTCTGTCTGCATAATCTCGCTATTAGTGTAAGTGGGAGGTTAAAGCACCCCAAGTATTATTGTGCTAATCTTAATTTCTCCTTTTTTATCTGTTCAGTTCAGTTCAGTCGCTCAGTCGTGTCCAACTCTTTGCGATGCACGCCAGGTCGCTCTGGCCATCACCAACTACCAGGGTTCACTCAGACTCACATCTATTGAGTCCATGATGCCATCCAACCATCTCATCCTTGGCCATCCCCTTCTCCTCCTGCCCCCAATCCCTCCCAGCATCAAAGTCTTTTCCAATGAGTCAACTCTTCGCATGAGGTGGCCAAAGTACTGGAGTTTCAGGTTTAGCATCATTCCTTCCAAAGAAATCCCAGGGCTGATCTCCTTCAGAATGGACTGGTTGGATCTCCTTGCAGTCCAAGGGACTCTCAAGACTCTTCTCCAACACCACAGTTCAAAAGCATCAATTCTTTCGCACTCAGTTTTCTTTACAGTCCAACTCTCACATCCATACATGACACTGGAAAAACCATGGCCTTGACTAGACAGACCTTAGTTGGCAAAGTAATGTCTCTGCTTTTGAATATACTATCTAGGTTGGTCATAGCTTTTCTTCCAAGGAAGAAGCGTCTTTTAATTTCATGGCTGCAGTCACCATCTGCAGTGATTTTGGAGCCCCAAAAAATAAAGTCTGACAATGTTTCCACTGTTTCTCCATCTATTTCCCATGAAGTGATGGGACCAGATGCAATGACCTTCGTTTTCTGAATGTTGAGCTTTAAGCCAACTTTTTCACTCTCCTCTTTTACTTTCATCAAGAGGCTTTTTAGTTCCTCCTCACTTTCTGCCATAAGGGTGGTGTCATCTGCATATCTGAGGTTATTGATATTTCTCCAAGCAATCTTGATTCCAGCTTGTGCTTCTTCCAGTCCAGCGTTTATCATGATGCACTCTGGATGTAAGTTAAATAAGCAGGGTGACAATGTTCAGCCTTGATGGACTCCTTTTCCTATTTGGAACCAGTCTATTGTTCCATGTCCAGTTCTAACTGTTGTTTCCTGGTCTGCATACAGATTTCTCAAGAGGCAGGTCAGGTGGTCTGGTATTTCCATCTCTTTCAAAACTTTCCACAGTTTATTTTGATCCACAAAGTCAAAAGCTTTGGTATAGTTAATAAATCAGAAATAGAAGTATTTCTGGAACTCTCTTGCTTTTTCGATGATCCAACAGATGTTGGCAGTTTGATCTCTAGTTCCTCTGCCTTTTCTAAAACCAGCTTGAACATCAGGAAGTTCACAGTTCCCGTATTGCTGAAGCATGGCTTGGAGAATTTCAAGCATTACTTTACTAGCATGTGAGATGAGTGCAATTGTGCAGTAGTTTGAGCATTCTTTGGCATTTCCTTTCTTTGGGATTGGAATGAAAACTGACCTTTTCCAGTCCTGTGGCCATGGCTGAGTTTTCCAAATTTGCTGGCATATTGAGTGCAGCACTTTCACAGCATCATCTTTCAGGATTTGAAATAGCTCAACTGGAATTCATCACCTCCACTAGCTTTGTTCATAGTAATGCTTTCTAAGGCCCACTTGCCTTCACATTCCAAGATGTCTGGCTCTAGATGAGTGATCACACCACCGTGATTATATGGGTCGTGAAGACCCTTTTTGTACAGTTCTTCTGTGTATTCTTGCCACCTCTTCTTAATATCTTCTGCTTCTGTTAGGTCCAGACCATTTCTGTCCTTTATCGAGCCCATCTTTGCATGAAATGTTCCCTTGGTATCTCTAGTTTTCTTGAAGAGATCTCTAGTCTTTCCCATTCTATGGTTTTCCTCTATTTCTTTGCATTGATCATTAAAGAAGGCTTTATCTCTTCTTGCTATTCTTTGGAAGTCTGCATTCAGATGCTTTTATCTTTACTTTTCTCCTTGGCTTTTTGCTTCTCTTCTTTTCACAGCTATTTGTAAGGCTTCCCCAGACAGCCACTTTGCCTTTTTGCCTTTCTTTTCCATGGAGATGGTATTGATCCCTGTCTCCTGTACAATGTCATGAACCTCATTCCATAGTTCATCAGGCACTCTGTCCATCAGATTTAGTTCCTTAAATCTATTTCTCACTTCCACTGTATAGTCATAAGGGATTTGTAGGTCATACCTGAATGGTCCAGTGGTTTTCCCCACTTTCTTCAATTTAATCTGAATTTGGCAATAAGGAGCTCATGATCTGAGCCACAGTCAGCTCCCGGTCTTGTTTTTGCTGACTGTGTAGAGCTTCTCCATCTTTGGCTGCAAAGAGTATAATTAATCTGATTTTGGTGTTGACCATCTGGTGATGTCCATCTGTAGAGTCTTCTCTTGTGTTGTTGGAAGAGGGTGTTTGCTATGACCAGTGCATTTTCTTGGCAAAACTCTATTAGTCTTTGGCCTGCTTTATTCCGCATTCCAAGGCCAAATTTGCCTGTTACTCCAGGTGTTTCTTGACTTCCTACTTTTGCATTCCAGTCCCCTATAATGAAAAGGACATCTTTTTTGGGTGTTAGTTCTAAAAGATCTTGTAGGTCTTCATAAAACCGTTCAACTTCAGCTTCTTCAGCATTACTGGTTGGGGCATAGATTTGGATAATTCCAAAGCCTCCACTACTCCCCAAATGAATGAACCGGTTGTTGCGGGTAGACACAGGCATCAGTGGTTTCTGAAGTTCCTCAGGTGATTCCAATGTGTAGCAAGTTTAGAATCTGTTACTCTGTGCTGTCCAACCAATTGAAGGGTTTTTCTTTGGGGACAGCAGTTTGTCCTAGAAACCTCATCCACTGTCTAACATTTTCCCCAGGTCAGTCTTCTTGACAAGCAAAATCTCTCTTGTTTCACTTTAAGCCAGTTTTCTTTTGTGCTGAGGGAGTAGAATAGTTTTCAGCCTACACCAAAGACTCAGATGTAATATTTACTGAGCTCCCCTTGCCTCAGCCCTTCAAGGGAGTGGCAGTAGCTCACCAGGAGTCAGCCAGCTTGCAGACAGGGGTGTTGGCACTGGATGCTGGCAGCTAGTCACAGCTAGAGACCAAAGGGGTTTTCTAAATTCTGCTTTCTGGGGGTTCCTCTTCTATTTCATCACAATTGACCAAGTACTCATGTTCAGTATGGGAGTAAATATAAGCCTGAGCTTCCTGTTTAGTTGGTGGTAGAGACACACATGAAAGGTTTAATTATGGGCATTCTTCATAATAAGAGTTGAAAGTGAGTGATGCAAAAAGCATCGCAGCAGGTGACAAGTTGGCTCATGTGGTCTAGAACCTTCAGGAAAGGCTATGTGGAGGTGAGGGGCAGGGGTACCTGAACCCACTTGTATGACTCTCTGGAGTTTTCATATTTGATCTCAGTTGTTCACTAGAGTCACCCTGTGAAGCGAGGGTGATTATCCTTATTTTGCAGATTAGGAAACTGAGGCTCAAGGAGCTAAGTGTCCAAGTCATGGGACCAGGAGCGGGCAGAGGCAGCCCGGGTTTTGAGATGCCCAACCCAGGGATCTTCCCCACACTGCTGCTGCTTTCTACCTGGGTTCCATCATCTTTTCTCCACGTATCCTGCTTTCTCTGCCTCGACCAGACTCAGAATCCTTGCCTTCAGACCATTCTCTCACTCTGGCCATCCCAATCCCTGGCTCCCCTTTTCCTCCTCTGAGTCTACTGCTTTTCTCCTGTGTCTCTTGGGCCCAGAGGCTGAGGCTTGGCTTATCTTTCTTACCAAGAGCTCCCTGATGGGGTTAGGATCAGGACTAGGGCTGTGCAGACCTGAGGTGCCCAGACTATGGTGGCAAGCATCCTGATTTGACCAGGACTGTCCTGGTTTAAGCACTGAAAGTCCAGGCAAAGAGGGGCCATTGGTCAACCTGCCAGGATTGGAGAATAGCTCTATCTGTGTTTATTTAGTATATTACAGTGCTTTGTGCTTTTTTACTTCCTTATGGGATTGACTCTGTGAGGAATAGAAATTCTGATTTCTTTAAGTTTCTGAGGTTCTACTGGAGGTGACTTGCCCAAGATCAGTGAAAGCAGAGCTGGGTGCTGCAACCAGCTCTGTGACTGTAAATTTTTAAGCTCACTTTCTCTTTTACATAGAGTCTACTGGAGACTGTCCACTAAACAATTGCCAAGCAGTTCGGAAGGCATGGAGGCTGCCCACAGAGCCCCTCCCAACCCTAGGATGCCGCTCGCTGGTGCTCTCCAGCACTTGTGTTGCTCTAGCTGTTGGCAGCTGGGACTTCAGTCTCAGCTTTCGCAAAAGTGTTTACTTATTGCACAAAAACAAAGAAGGACATAGGAAAAAAAATCCACCTACAATCTTTAATAAACCAATTCACTTCCTATGTTGATTTTTAAACCTGCCTTCTCAGCATTCTTAATTTTTATCGGTTCATAGCACAGATACCATTGTGTATTTCCTCATTTAATGTTGTATTATTCTGTAATGATAATTTTAGATAATTGTATCAAAGTGGCAAGCCATCATTTAGTCATTTTTCTGAGTCTGGACATTTAGGGCTTTCCCCTCTCAATAATATTTGTCATTGTTATAAGTTTTGGATGAAAGTCAGTGTCCATTTAGTTCCAGAGGGCAAACACACACATTTTTTTTTTTTTTTAATAGGCTGACACTGATGCATGTTGAATGAGCTTTGCCCACCCTTGCTGTCGGGGGTAGTGCTTTCCAAAATATGGTCCACAGGTGCTTTGTTACTGGTTTGAGAGGAGATACATACAAAATATGAGAATGATCACTTAGAAACAAATTGCAAATATTTTTCCTTTTAGCAATGGAAGAGTTTTGGGTCTGTTTAATCTAAAAATTAAAAAAATAATGAGGCTTGTATTTCATATACCTTAAAGAAAATCTCCTTTTGGTTTTCCCAAGTGGTTCAGTGGTAAAGAATCCACCTGTCAATGCAGAAGGTGCAGGTCAATGTGGGTTTGATCCATGGGTCGGAAGATCCCCTAGCTAAGGAAATGACAACCCATCCCAGTATTCTTGTCTGGAAAGCTCCATGGACAGAGGACCCTGGTAGACTACTGTTCATGGGGTCGCAAACAGTCAGACATGACTGAGCAGGCGTGCTTGTAAAATACATCTCCCTTTAAGGGTAATTCATTTTTATCCTATTTTACAGGAAATGGCAACCCATTCCGGTGTGCTTGCCTGGAGAATCCCAGGGACTGGAGCCTGGTGGGCTGCTGTCTGTGGGGTTGCACAGAGTCGGACACGACTGACGTGATTTAGCAGCACAAAAGCATTGGTCTACAAGAGATTGAGGTGGGGAAAGAAAAATATAAAAGAGAGATTTGAGGTTAGTTTGTCTCTTGGTCTAGAAGACCACGTTAAGTCTTGCGAGATTCTCAGTGAATCTACAACCACAGACCTTTGGTGCCACAGGACCTCATCTGTCTTGCACTTGAAGAGCCCGAGTGTATGACACACGATGCAGCCAGATAGTGTGGGCAGCCTTGGGCAGAGTCCCCTGCTTTCACTCGCACTCAATGACCACAATACCGTGTTTTTCTGTGATCAAGATTTGAGTGATGATAACAGTGGGGAGCAGAACCAGGGTATAGGAAGATCATTATTCTTGCCCCACCAGGATAATGCTGGTGAAGTCTCCACCCTGGTCCCAGCTGTGGTTGCAAGGCAACTGGACACCCCCTAGATTTGCCCCAGATCTCCTGGACACACCCCCAAACCAACAACTCAGTGGTGGAGTTTCTTAAGAAGATATCAAGATTTGGGGGGAAAACTGTATAGGAGTTTCCAGCTACTTGACCTGCAGAGAGTATTGCATTCTGATCTCTAAGTGGCAAGAGATGAATGATAAATAATCGAGTTGGGGAAGTTTGTCTGCAGTGAGATTTCTGCAACTCATAGGTGTGAGATTTTAAACAGATATTGCTGGCAAGGCAAACTAAACACAAATACTCCCCTCCCAGGCTTCAGAAGGTGCCCAGCCCAGCAAATCATGTATATATAGGGACTGAGCCAGATCTCCCGCCAAAGGAGTCTTAGCTCCTTCCCTCCCCGTTCTCTGCCTCCTTTTATTCCGTTTCTCTTGTCTGTGTCTCTGGATGCTCCAGGAGCCATGAGCCACCAGTTTAGCTCCCAGTCAGCGTTCAGCTCCAGGAGCAGGCGGGTTTACAGCGCTGGTTCCTCTGCGGGCTCTGGTGGTGGGATCCAGGCTGTGAGGTCTGTGTGTCAGGCCCGAGGGAGGTGCAGCAGTGGTGGTGGTGGGTATGGGAGCCATGCAAGGGGGTTTACCTCCAGGAGCCTGTACAATCTGGGTGGCAGTAAAAGCATCTCCATCAGCCTAGTAGGGAGAAGTGCCAGTGGTTTCTGCCAGGGTGGGGGAGCAGGAGGGGGGTTTGGAGGAGGCAGGAGCTTTGGAGGTGGTGGTTTTGGGGGTCATGGCTTTGGAGGTGGTGGCTATGGAGGAGGTGGTCTTGGGGGTGCTGGGTTTAGGGGTGGCAATTTGGGGCTTGGGGGCTTTGGTCCTTCTTGTCCCCCAGGGGGTATCCAAGAAGTGACCATTAATCAGAGCCTCTTACAACCACTTCACCTGGAGGTGGACCCTGAAATTCAGAGGGTTAAGATGCAGGAACGGGAGCAGATCATGGCTCTGAACAACAAGTTTGCCTCCTTCATTGACAAGGTGAGTGCCCCAGGGGCAGGCAGTCTTTGAGCTCTGACCAAATGACCTTGTACCCTGCCGCCTCTCGTCACATTGTCTCTGGTGGTGACAGTCACTTCCAGTGTGTGTTTCCTGGGACCTTAAGAAAGCACTGACTTCATTTAGGCCTCAGTTTGACTTCTTGAGGGGTTCATCTTTGTCTTTTCATTTTGGCAAGAAAGCAGATCCAAGGAATGAAAGTACCCATCAGACAAAATACATGATGTGATCTCACTCATCATTTTCACCTTCCATCCATCCATCCATCCATCCACCCAACCACCCATCTATCCACTTACTCATTCATCCATATACCTTCACCTATCTACCCATTCACCCACCCATTCATCCATCCATCCACCCACCTACCCACCTACATAGTCATCCAGCCCACAAACATTTACTAAGCGTCTACTGTATGCCAGACACTCCAGGTGTTGCCGGGTGACAAGGACACAGGTCCTGCCCTCAAGGAGTCCCAGATCTAAAGGGAGGAGGATTGTGACAGTGTGTGGGAGGTGTGCTGATAGAGACATCACTCTCTGCACCGTAGCACAAAGGAGGCTGTGATGAGCTCTGCGCTGATAAAGGTCTTGAAGGTGGAGAAAGAGTCAAACAGGTTCTCAGGGCAGAGGGAGTTTCCAGGCAGAAGAACCAGGAGGCCTGAGAGTTTGACGCTTTTAGGAAATTTCAAATGGTTACAATTTCTGGAGAACATGGCACAAGAGAGGAAGGAGGAGGAAAGTGGAGACACAGAGCAGGGAGAGAGAAGCAAAGTTGGCACACTGCAGCAGAACCAAGCTGGTGACTCTGGTGGGGATTGCTGGGGGTCAAAGCCAATACCCTGCTATATAGGATTCTGTCTGAGTTCCTCATTTTAGCTCATCCAGGGCCAAGAATAGGCCAGATGGAGCCAAAAAAACCCCCTTCTCCCTAGTTTAAACCTCAGGTTAGATTGGGTCGGTCCAAACCACCAAGCAGGGGTTAGTAGAAGAGATATGGAAGAGACCTTCCACCAGCATTTCCTTTTTTCCAAAGGTGGTGGAGGCATGGAAGCCACTGGAGGCTCCCCAGAAATTTCTTTACCTTTGGGGATGTAATGGGAAGCACCCTGGGATCCAGAGACCTCTGCAGGCTCGGTGACATTCCCTCAGGCCTCAGAGGAATGTTGAGGCCAAAGCTTGACCTCTCTCTGACGGCAGGGTAGCCATTGCCAAAGTCCACCACTGGTCTGTGTACCTGGCCTCTGATATCTGGGGGAAAGCTGGGGCCAGGACACAGTGGGTGAGTTGGGGGTGGAGGGATAAGAATGCTGAGGTCCAGAGGCAGCCAAAGAGGATTCAACAAAGTGCTTCTGACTGCTTCTGACCACCTTGGATGAGACATTTGGCTGAATATCATCACACCTCAGGTATAGGCAGGGACTAAGAGGGCTTGATGGGAACAAGGAGATGACAGATGGAGACACCACTGAAAGGTCAAGCTATATCAAAGGCAGGAAGAAGACAGGGTTGGGGATTGCTGAAATGGCCATAGGCAGCTGATCTCCTGAGACTCTGATTTGATTGTGGTTCCTGCCATTAATAGGACATCTGTTCAGGTTTATGGCATGAGGCTGAGGGCAGAGGCCAAAGTTCAAGTGACTATGGTTTCCTGCCCTTCCCTAAGGGCCTGGACTGTGATGACCACGAGGAGAGTACTTATCCAGGAGGGCTCTGGCCTGGCTGGAAGAGAGAAGGCTTCTATCACAGTGGCTTCTGACTCTACCTTCTGACCTGATCTTCCTGCTTTTACCTTTAATCTTGTACAGCCTATTCTCAGCACCACACCAGTGCCATCCTTTAAAAACATACCACATCACTCCATTTGAACCCACTGTTGGCTTCCTGTCTCATCAAAAATAATAGCCATGATCTTATTAGGCTCTATATGATCTGGCCCTCTAACTCATAGCTGCTGCTAGTTCCTGGCTTGCATTTGTGAGACTGAGGCCACATTGCTGCTACTGGGTAGAACCACTCTCAAACTGCAAGGTTTAGTGAGCAGAGTGAAGGCAGGAACTTAGCTCACCAAGATACAACTCAACAACGTGACCCTGTACACCTTCTCTGACTCTACTCCTGCTTTCCTTTTGCTCACTGGCATGCTATTACATCCCTCATCCTCCTGTACCCCATCAAGGACCTGCCTCAGGGCCTTTGCACTTGCTATTCCCTCTGCTTGGAACTCCTCCCTCCAAGGAGTGGTCCAGCCAAACCCCTCGTCTCCTTCAGGTCTTTGCTCACACACTGCTGTCTCAGTGAGGCCTCCCTGATCTCCCTATTTAAAGGAGTATCCCATATCAGCATCCCTACCCACTATGGTGTGTTACTTTTCTCCATGGCCCCTACAGCCATTCAACAAATTGTGTAGTTCACATTTGTTTCTGGATAGTCATCTCTTCATATAGATTGTGAACTCCTAGAATGCAGGCATTTTGTCTATTTTATTTATAGCTGTTATCTCCAGCTCCAGAATACTGTCTGGCATCTGACAGCTGCTCAATAAATATGTGTTGAATGAAAAATTGAGTCAACCCTTCAGGTGTCAAACTTGGGCTCTCAGAGAGTGGGAATGGAGACAAAGGCTGTTTTTTTTTTTTTTAAGAATCAATGGCAAAGGAAAGGGATCCCAGGAAAAAAGGATGAGGGACCCAGTTCTTCCCACAGAGACAGTGCCCTGGCTTTGTTCAGCTGGGCTTGAACCCTCTGTTCAGGGCAATGAGCAGGGTGGATGGTCAACACTAGCAGCAATGCCAAAGTCTTAGCATCTCATTAGTCCATGGTGTTTATGAAGTGTCTTCTTTGTGCTGGGTGCTGTGTATCTACGGGTCTCAGCAGCCGGTGTCCACTGGAGAACAAAGCCTGCCTTCCTGGGGCTCACATCCCATTGTGGGGAGGAAGAAGCTTAACTCTGCATGGTGTTAAGTTTGATCTGGGTTACCCGGGCTTCTCCTGAGTACTGCTGCTGGGACACAGCCTAGCAGTGTTTAGGGGCCCCTGGGGAAAGATCATGATGGCTTTCAGTGATTTTTACAATGGTTAAATCTCATGAAAATTGCCTGGCACTCCCTGAAGTCAGCCTCTGACTCTGCAATTTGGGTAACCAATGAAAGCCATAGTGTCTTCGCCTGGGGTGGGGGCTTGGCTAACCCCTTAGCACTCAGAATTGTCCCACTGCCCCCTCATTGTTTGACATAGAGCTTCCCTGTGGGACCATAAGATCCTTTCCTCTGGTCCCCACAACGCAGAGCACAGAGCTGCAAACGAGCACTCAGTCTCTCCCCTCCCTGGGATCGCCACCAGAGTGACAACTGGCCAGGTGGCAGGGATTTCTCATGGGGTGTCACAAACCAGGTGGACAAGCTGTGAGGGCGGCTGCTTTATCTCTTGCTTTGATAAAGCTAACAAAAAACAAGCCATGGGAAAGAGTATTCTCTGGGCACATTCCAGCCTAGAGTCAGAGCCAAAGGAAGTTAATAAGGGCTGGCTGCTCAGATGGACAGTCTCAAGGCTGGGAATTCTGTCCGCCCGCAACTCCTTAAGCATTGTGGAGAACTATCTTCATGGTTCTCCTGACAACGCAAAAGAGTATGTTAGCCTCCTCCTCCACCACTCCCCATATCTTCTGGGTGGCTCCTGGAGGGCATGTGTGTGTGTGTTTGTGTGTATGTGGGTGGGTATGTGTTTTTGTGTGTGTTTGTGTGTGTGTACACACACCTGAACAAAGCATGGAGAAATCCACTGTCCTCATTTAAGGCACGGGAGGGGAGGCTCCCCCTGCAGGCGGCCGGTGGAAGTAGGACAAACATTGATCATCGTCATGGGAAGGACAGTCCAGGACTGGATCTGCACAGCCAGCAGGCTTTCTGGAGCCTGTACTTGACCTTCATGTGTGCAGCTTTGGGGGAAGAAGCAGTGAGAACACAGTGTGAGGTCTGCTCTCCATCCTCTGTGCTAATGAAGGAAACTGCAACATGGGGGTTTCCCAAATACTAGTTCGATCCCTGAGTTTGGAAATACCTATAAAAGCATTTATTGGACAGTAATGAGATTAGTTATGACTCAGATGGTAAAGAATTTGCCTGCAATGCAGGACACCCGGGTTTGATCCCTGGGTTGGGAAGATCCCTTGGAGGAGAAAATGCAACCTGCTCCAGGATTCTTGCCTGGAAAATTCCACGGACAGAGGAGCCTGGTGAGCTATAGTCCCTGGGGTTGCAAAGAGTTGGCCACAGCTGAGTGTGCACACACAACTCGCACACAGGCAACGTCAAAGTCCTTACTTTGGGGCACTAGAACGAATCACATAACTTAAAAAATGTACCTACTTTTAAAAATTCGGTCCAAAATTCTTTTCCTTCTTAGTTATTACAGAGTATTGAGCAGAGTGCCCTGTACTATACAGTAAGTCCTTGTTGGTTCCTATTTTAAATATAGTAGCGTGTAGATGTCAATCCCAAACTCCTAATTCAAGAATTTGAAAAAGAACAGATACATGTATATGTGTAACTGAATCACTTTGCTGCATACCTGAAACAGACGCAATACTGTCAATCAACTACACTTCAATAGAAAAACAAGGCTAAAGTTTCAGGGTTTTTTTTAAAATTCTGTTTGGGTTATGAGAACATTTAAATGAGGTGACCTTCCTGAAAACCACACTGGGCAGAAATAGAGGGGGTGGATGCGGGATGGGGGCACCTGGGCTAGTGTGTTCAGGAATCAGTTTAATATTCGAAGCCAAAATTATTCCTCCCCTCCTCTCATTTTCTATTCTCCTCAATCACGTGAAGTGTCTCAGCCACAGAGAGACATGGGCGTGGGTGTGCCGGCGTTTCAGACGCTCTGGGCCACCATTTCCTGAGGCTGGCATGGGGAGCTGAGGGCGGGGATGGGCAACTCTACCATGTGAGCTGATAGAACCAAAGGAAACAGGGTGCCACTGGGAAGGAGGGGACTTGCCTTCAACAGCAGAGTTCGATTAGTGTAATTTTTCGGCAGGTTGACCTTACAGTCATTGGTCAACCATCAGAAACCATACTGAATTCATGCATCCTGATGCTAGAAAAAGAGAGCCTTCTGGCCCCCGGAGGGGCATCCTGATTCTCTGAGGTCTGGATATGCTCTGGGGCTGCACCTGCTTCTACCCATGGGAGTGCTTCTTGGATCCACGACTTGGAGGTTTTCTGTTCTTAGGTGAGATTTCTGGAGCAGCAGAATCAGGTGCTCCAGACAAAATGGGAGCTACTGCAGCAGGTAAACACGTCGACTCAGACCAACAACCTGGAGCCCGTCTTTGAAAGCTACATCATCAAGCTGCAGAGGCAGGTGGATTTTCTCAGAGCGGAGCAGATGCGCCAGAGTTCGGAGATCAGGAGCATGCAGATGTTGCGGATGACTACAAGAACAAGTGAGGCTCCAGGAGGAGCAAAGGGGTGGGG
This sequence comes from Aepyceros melampus, assembly GCA_006408695.1. Classification (NCBI taxonomy): domain Eukaryota; kingdom Metazoa; phylum Chordata; class Mammalia; order Artiodactyla; family Bovidae; genus Aepyceros; species Aepyceros melampus. The sequence goes on from SJXQ01012753.1 coordinate 27,545, forward strand.
AGGAACAAGGCAGGGGACAAGGCTTACTGTGAATGGGTGAGGGGTGGAGGGGCCCTGGACATCAGGCGCAGCCAGGCAGGCTCTGCACCACTGCACAACTGCATGGGTACCATTTTACACACGGTAGCCCAGAGGTGATGGTATTGCCAATCAGCTCTCAATTGTATTGGGTGGGGAGGGGAAGCAGAGGATCTTCATGGATGTTGGAGTCACATAAGCCTGGGTGCCAGGGTGGGCTTAGCCACTTTCTGACTGCCTGCAAGGCCAGCTTTCTAAGCCTTTGGTTTTCACATTAGTAAAGTAGGGATAGTGAGTACCCTCCTTGTTGAACTGCTGTGAGGGGGAGATCTGTGGCCTTCAAATTTGAGCGTGCAACAGCTTGTTGAAATCAGATTGGTCTGGGATGGGCCCAGAGGGCTTTTATTTCTAATATGCTTCCAAGTGATGTTGATGCTGAGGGACTGGGAGCCACATATGAGGAACCACTGGTTTAGATAAAATATTCTTAATAGTTCTTAGACTGTTTTTGCACATATGAAGCACTCAATAATCACTAGCTATTATTAGTAATAATGGTAGGAGTGACAAATTCTAGGTCAGCTGCTCCTGTCCCATACAGGCAACTGAGCAGCCTCCCCACCAGTCCTGCCCCGCCCCTTGCTGGGGGTGTAGGGTGCTTCTCTTAACATCATCTTGACGTGCTTACTGCGTTGAGCAGTCACATGTGTGTGAGTCAACAAGGGGGAAATGAAATGCACACTGAAGGTGATGGGGGCAGAACGGCAGGTGAAATGTTTTTCTCTTTTAAAAAATTTAGTAAAAGTGGTTGTTATTTAAGTTATCATTTAAAAAAATGATCTAACTGGACAAATGTACAAAGGTAAGATATTAAAATAAAAAGTACATTTTGGGGATGTTCTATGTGGCTCTGGATTTTCCACATTGTGGGGTTGTGCCCTCTGTTGACTGGGGAGCCAGGAGGTGGCTCCAGCTGCTTGTCAGCGAGAGTGGCAGGCCCTGGCAGCGGACAGCCAGAGTCCAGGACCATAAAAGTTTGGGCAATTCTGAGCCTCCCACTGCAAGGAAAAATCTCAAGGAGCCAAGGTCAGCCCTTGCAGCCTGTCTGTGTTCTGACCTCTCCCCAACAGGTATGAGGAAGAAATCAACTGGAGGACTAGCAGCGAGAATGACTTTGTTGTCCTGAAGAAGGTGAGGGATGGGGGTGTCCAGAGGGGGTCTGTGGGTTCAGGAGGCTGAGAAGAGGCAGGGACTCCTTTGGGATGCAGTAGAACTGAGGGGTGGACAGGTGAGCTTGGGGCCGGCTTGTCGAGGGTGTTTCCTGAATGCTGGGGCCCTGACCCTGAAGCAGTAAGTCTCAAAAGTGTGTTGCTAATATGAATCTTGAAAAGTTTTTGAGTTTTTAATCTCTCCAGAGTCCTAAAAGTGGAATTAAATTAATAGGCAGCCAGTGAGTGTGCGGTGTGGGGGCCTTAGGACCTGGGGTGTTTTGCATGACTGACCAGGATGAGGAGCTGATGAACACTTCCTTCTGGCCTGGAAAGTCCAGGTTTGCTGGCTCCTTATTTGAGTGAGGAGAGGAAATTTGCAGGCAAGGAAATAAACCCAGAGAGGCTTTGCCATTTGCCCAAGGCTGCCCAGACAGCTGGTGGCAGGGCAACCGAGTCAGACTGTCTTCGCTTGCTGTTCAGGATGTAGATTCTGCTTATCTGAGCAAAGCGGACCTGCAGTCCAAGGCAGACACTCTGCTTGAGGAGGTCGATTTCCTGAAATATTTATTTCAATTGGTGAGTGAATATCTCAAATATTTCTATGAGATGATGAGCTCAGTCCTCATAAGAAACCTTTCTCTTTTCTACATCTGTCAGGGGGTGTGGGATGTAAGAGGTCTGACACCCAACCTTGCCCCCTGGGGGTGCCTCTCCTCAGTCACCTCAAGTCTGCGGGCCTGGAGTCAGAATCATTTCAACCCAAAGCTCAGGATTCCAGGTGGGGCCCTGGAGATGGGAGGTGGGAGATGGTGAGACATTCTCTGCTTCTGTCTGGAAAGGAAGGTTAATGCCCAGGACATATGGGGTAAAACCAACCAGACAGCTTTATCAGCACTGGGGAGTAGATGGGGCCATCAGGGAACTCTGTGGGAGAGGGCAGTGTGGGTCTTAAAGGGAACACAGATGAAGACTGGAGAGGTGGGGATAACACACTCCTCCCAAGCCTGGTCTAACCTGGAGGTGCCTTCTCTGGACTGGATGCTGTGCTGGGAGCTGTACTGGGTCTTGGGTATCTCCAGTCTATAGATGAGAGAACAGGGGCACTGAGAGACTGAGTTCCTTGCTCAGTCACCCAGCTGGTTAGCGGTGGAGCCCAGATGCTAAAGCGACTCTGAGCGTCTACACACATGGAGTCCTTTCTGCTGCCTCTGGGAGCTCAAGGAACAAGCCTGCCTGGCTGGGGGTCCAGCTCAAGATGGCGGCCAAGCCAGAGTAAGGCGGGATGGAGGGTCCAAGAAAAGCATGACGGGCAGCTCTGAGTTCAGGCTCCCTTCTTCTCCTCTGAGCCTAGATCCGGATGCCTGTACCTTTAGTGAAGGTCCCTCTGGGCACACAACAGTGCTTCTAAGAGCTTTTCCCAGGGAGCTTTTCTCTCTTAAGCCTTTCCCAGAGAGCCTTGGTGGGGGCATAGAGGGAAACTGAGGTCCCAGGAGGGGAGTGGAAGAAGTCAGCCTGTGTTCCATGCCTTGCAGGAGCTGTCTCAGACGCAGACCAACATCACCGACACCAACGTCATCCTGTCCATGGACAATAACCGCTCCCTGGATCTGGACAGCATCATCGACGCCGTGAGGATCCAGTACGAGGAGATTGCACAAAGGAGCAAGGACGAGGCTGAGGCCCTGTACCAGACCAAGGTGGGCGTCACACCCCCAGCCCAGGCCTGGCACCCTGAACCGAGCACACCTCCCAGAGCTTGTACTGTCTTTTTCTTATTTCTAAGTAAAACATGTTTGCTATAGAAAATTTCAAGATTATAGCTAAAGATTACTCGCATCCCACTACCACTATGAAATGTCAGCATATTTTCCGCTTGTTCTTTGTAGCTAACCTTTATTGAAAATTCACACAATCAGGCACTGCACTAAGTGCTTTTATACATAGAATTTCATTTACTCCTTACAACGCTATGAGGTAAAGATTCATTTATTGTTTTACCAATAATAGAGTACGAGGTTACCAGTTTCCCTTGGCTCTTATGGTTGGGAAGCAGCAGAGGCAGAATTTAATTAAATTCAGGTGCACCATCCACACACCCATGCTCTCAGCCACCATGATGTTTTTTTATTTTTTCAAAATGATATCTTTAAAAATATCTTTTTATATTTTTCTCTTTCATTTATTGCTTGTGAATACCTTTCTCTGACATTCAATATTTGACATCATTTTTAAGAGCAGTGTGGTATTGTATGGTAAGAATATGTCTCCAGTTTTCAGGCAAACATCTTTGTAGCTAAGTTTTGGGGCACACCCTTGGTGACTTGTTTAACATAAATGGACTCGGAACTTTCTGGAGGGCGAACACGGCAGTTAAAGAGTCAAAGGCCAGTCACTCAATTCTGAACACCTGGAGCTTGAGATCTGTTTTGTGGATTACCTGTGACCATCTCCAATCGTGGCTGGCCTCTGTCCCACTGTCCTGCCGGCAGGTGTTCTGAGTGCCATGGGGTTTGGCAACAGACTGGGGAGATAGATGGTCAACAGTGAAGACTTCAGAATGCAGAGATGCACTGGAGTCCATGCTCCCCCTTGTTTTCTTCAGAGGCACCCCGCTCTGCCTCCTCTGTAACAGTCATCGAGAGCCTGGTTTTGTCGATGGCATGCAGGTGGAGGTCCTCTTGATGGGGCCCATAGATACAGGAATGGAGACAGGAAAACACGAATCAAGAGGGAACATGCTGAGGGCCTCTGAAGAAGTAAGGTCCTGAGTGTTAGAGAAATCATTCTGGAAAAGGGGAGGAAGAATATGGTGGGATGGGAAAAGTGAGAGGGGCCCACTATGGGCAAAGTTTAGATGTGGGAAAAAGGAGGTAAAAGGGGGCATCAAGAAGCAGGTTTGTCTTGTTTGGTCCTGATTCTGAATCTCTGTCTTGAGATATAGGCATCTGTGTGTGTGTGTGTGTGTGTGCACACATGCGCATATCTGTGTGTGTGGTGTCACAGTTCAGATGAGGGAGGTGTGGTACAACTGTGAGTGTGTGTATGGGGGATCACAACTCTAGGGAGGCTTACTCTGGGACCTTCCCTAGGGGAGAGCAGCCTTGGGCAGGGTCTGGGAAGGCAGACTCACTCCTTCCTGGAGGAGTGTGTGATGAGCAGCAGGCTGACCATGATGCTGTCCTTGACCCTCAGTACCAGGAGCTCCAGATCACAGCGGGAAGACATGGAGACGAGCTGCAGACCAGCAGGATGGAGATCTCTGAGCTCAACCTCACCATCCAGAGGCTGCAGGCAGAGATTGGCAACGTCAAGAAGCAGGTGAGATGTATGCTCAGGGTGGCTGATCAGAGCTTCTACCTCCCATGACGCCCTGCCTCATGAAGCTCTGGAAACTCACGCCCCCCGTGGATCTTCTCCTTGACTCTCCCGAGTAGATCGAGCATATGTACATCGTCATTTCTGATGCAGAGGAGAGGGGACAACAGGCCCTCCAGGGTGCACAGCAGAAGCTGCAGGACCTGGAGGCCGCCCTGCAGCAGTCCAAGGAGGAGCCGGCCCGCCTGCTGCGTGACTGCCAGGCGCTGCTGGGAGCTAAGCTGTCCCTGGATGTGGAGATTGCCACCTACCGCAAGCTGCTGGAGGGCGAGGAGGGCAGGTGGGCCATGTCTCTGGGCCAGAGCGCAGGCAGGCTGCAGCCCTGGAGCAGTGGGATTATTTAGAGAGTGTCTATTTATACAATCCCAGCTTTCCTGGGAAGACTGGTAGCTCAGGGTGAGCAGAAATGTTCAAGTCAGAAGCAGAGGACATGTGAGTAGGCAGCATCTTGTCATCGCTGTCCTATTCACCAGGGCAACGTCCCTAATACCACAACTTAAGCCACTGCAGCCAAGTGGTGACCCCCAGTGCTAAAAGGCTTCATGAAAATGCTTCAAATTCCCTCTGCCTGCACTGGCTCCCTGACCTCTCTGCTCCCAACACACCTCCCCTGTTCCTGATGTCTCCTGGCTGATGACTGCTTTCCTTCAGGCTTTGCCGATAATGCTGACTGTGTTTTTACAGGATGTCAGGGGAGCTACAGAGCCAAGTGAGCATCTGTAAGTAGCAGAACCCAAGAGTGGGGCTGGTTGGGGCAGGGGGAGGGAGGGCCCATGAGAAGACTGGCCTGCAGAAATCTGGCAGTGGGCATTTTTGTGTCCAGTCCTACACAATGGAAAGCAAAGTAAGCAAGGACAACTGCACAGCTCAGAGAAATAGGTTGAAATAATATACGACCTTAGTTTTCCTTTATTTTGATTTTTATGATGCCTAATAATTAGTAGTGGCTTAGAATTCTTCAGGGTGTAGCAATAATGAAAATGCGCCCTACATTCCTTTGTATTAGGAAGAATACTTCTGAAATGGGGAGACTTTGATCCATGCTGTTGGCAAGTCAGATGCGGCTAGTGATGAGGGATGTAGGGGACTGCTCTGGGGGTAGGTGCAGGTGGGTCCTCCCTGCCCAGTCCTCTGACCCCCCTGTGGGCTGTCCTTGCCCCCACAGCTGTGCAGAGCAGCCAGCTGACCATCGGCGGAGGTGCCCGGGGCTCTGGAGGTTACAGCGGTGGCGGAGGTTACGGAGGCGGCGGAGGTTACGCAGGCGGCAGCAGCCGTGGAGGCTACGGCGGCGGCGGCTCGCGCGGGGGCTCGGGCGGCTACGGAGGAGGCTCTCGAGGGGGCAGTGGAGGAGGTTATGGGAGCGGCGGTGGGAGCTACGGAGGGAGTAGCAAAAGCAGCAGCAAGTACGGGGGCGGAAGCGGCGGCGCCTCCCGAATGCAGATAATTCAAACGTCTACCAGCACCTCCCACAGCGAATCCTGGAGTAGAGTGCCAGGCTTCTGTAACGCCTAGTGGCTCACAAGCACCACCTCCTGAACCCACCCGCCACGCCCTTCCTGACCCCCATCTCCTTACCTTTTCCCGATGGGTCTCAGCAGTTTTGCCAATAAATACCACTCTAGACAGGGAATCAGGTGGATAATCCCAAACGGCAGATCTCTATTTGGAGGGCACTGACCGGTAGTCCAAACACAGCCAGGCACATTCTCAGGTCAGATGCCTCAACTGGCCCAGCTTGGGGACACTTGAGGATAATGGAGAGTTGACGTCAAGTATACTAGTTTTCTCACTCCAGGTTCTTTTTCTCACTCCAGGCTCCCCTTCTTGCACCTGGGCTTCTCTGTGAATAATAATCCATTCCTTAGGGCTGGGTTCACAACCTCCAGGATCTAATATTAGCCTGATGACCTGAAGTAGAGCTGATATAATAATAATATAAGATACACAATAAATGTAATACAATTGAATCATCCAGAAACCATCTCCCCCCACCCTCTGGTCCAGGGACAAATTGTCTTCCAGGAAACCAATCCCTGGTGTCAAAAAGGTTGGGGAATGCTGCCTTAGGGGACTTGAAAATGAGGTCTTTGGGTGAGTAGCTGAGGACAAGACAGGCCAGCTTGGTAAGGAGAACTTCTGTGCCAGGGGTCAATTCCTGCCTCTTGGTCTGTAGCCCCATCCATTGCTATTGCTGGAGAGTGTAGATTTATCCATCAGACACCTGTAAGTCCTGTCTGGTCCTGATTCTGAATCTCTGTCAGGAAACATTATCCCTTGGGTTAAGAGCCCAAGACGGGGTGTCCAGAAAGCAGAAATGCTTGTCTACAAGGGAGGTCTGTAACTAGCAGTGAGTGAAGGAGTCGATGGACAGCAGTCTGGTTCTATTCTGTCCTGACTTCCTTTGGAAGCTCCATTCTTTGGAAGTGTGGCCCCTCCTGAACTCTGCTTCATAATGACTCTCTGGAGAATTGCCCAGCAGGCTGGGCACGTCCAGCCAACACTGATCTGTCCAGGTGCCCGAGCCCTGAGGAGTTTGAGAATCACACTTGGGTCTTGGGAAGGTTCAACCCTGAACTAGTCTGCAAGCTGCCCATTGTTTGCAAGGTACAGCTTCATGCTCTTCCCAGACTGCAAAGTCCCTCCTGACTCTTGTTCTCTGTGATTCTCTCTTTGTGAGACTCTGACTGTTTATTTTGGGTGTCACATAAGATACTTGAGAAATGCTGGAGGGGACAGGATGGGGAAAGTATGACCAACTAATGAGGCTTTGTGGGCCTTGAGAGATGGCCAGCTTTGCTGCTTAGATCTGAATTTACCTCTGCTTGTTCGCTGAGTCCTAATACGATGTCCATGTCAGTGACACTCCTGAGGCATCTGCTGGACTCCGTGTGGGTTCCCTAGGAAGTACTGTGACCTCAACATCTCCTGGTTGAAGGTTGTACCTTGAAGGGCTTGACATTTCTGGTGTCTCTACAATAAATTTTCTGTGTTCTCCAAACTACTGTTTGATCACAAGAGTTTACTTTTTTTTTTTTACTTTCTGCAGGCTTCTGAAATTATTCATAATTGAAAAGTAAAGTTTACAGCTTTTATTAGTTTTTTATTGCATGAATAATAGTTGATCCTCAAAAACCTTGCACACATAATCATACTAATATAAACCTTAAAGTGGCTGATCTTTGAAAAGTCAGTTACACATTTGTTCAGGAGGAATTTGTTTTGCTCCCATTGTGTGGCAGGCAGTGGCTTATGCACTGGGAATGTGATGTTGAATGAACACCTTTTGGAATGTGAAGGCACTCACAACACAAACGGGGAGGGTTCAGTGGCAGAGGAAATTGGAGTGAGGGCCCCTGTGGACTCCGGGCCCCTATGGACTCCCTGCCTGAGGGTGGAAGCAAGGCCACATTGAGGACAGAGGCAGACCCACTGCACAGGAGCAGTGGGGACCGCAGGAGGTGCACATGCTGCGGAAGGGAAGTTTGGTCCCAACAGGCTCTTGAAGGGCTGGAAAGTGAACAAATGGGGGAACAGAGTCAGAGCAGCTGTGGACATGGAGTCAGGGAGGGGCCCTCCAGACAGGGGAATGGTCTGCTCAGAGTCTTGAAGATCAGAAAGTGTGAAAGTGTGTGTGAGTGACAAGGGACAGCCAGGTAGGAGAAACTGAACTGGAGAGAGAAGCTGAGGCCATTAACTCAGCAGAGCTTATGGTCAGGGGTGTCTTTAACTGATGTCCCCGAGGGAGGCAGAGATGCAGAAATTCAAGGGTGGAGCAGGTTAAGCCCTCACCTTATCCTCTGTGATATTTCTGAGTCCGTGTGAAGGAGTCACGTAAAAGATGTGACCTGGTTTCTCATTCTCTGAAGGAATACAGATGGAATTTGGGTATGGGATTCATTCAAATAGAACTGCAACTCCTTTTGATGAGACATCGTGTTCCCATGTGTACCTCTACATTCTCTTGGAGAAGTTTCTCCCCATCTCACCTATCTTGGAAGCAGGCCTGTGGGGAAAGAACTGGGAAAGGGAAATTGTGGGCAGAGGGGCTGCCCAAGGGGAGGGATAAAGGAGCAGACAAATACAATTTCTACACTTAAAAGTCAAAAGAGCACAAAGACCAGGACGGGAAGACATGGACAGACAGCAGTGATGGAAACATGATTGAAAGTATTCAGCTGAGAGTGCCAGCACATGAGAGTAGCACACTGGCTTCCAGGACAGACATGGGGACCAGGAAGAGCGTAATGTGTACAGCCTCCTTTTTCTCATCTGTAGAAACAGCCTAGAAGAGATGACCAAGATGGACAGGTGGGAACGCAGCCGATTTGGCTCAGTATTAGAAGTATCTTTTAATTAATCCTGACGTGAGAGAGGCCACATGGATTTAGCACATTGTAAGCAGAGGTCGGCTAACCATCTGGCAGGAAGTTGAGTGAGGGAGTGAAGCATGGGTGGGGTTGTGTGTATGGCAGCATTTCATGTCTTTGTTGCCCTAAGAGTTTGTGCAGTGAAGCCTGAGAAAAAAGGAATTCTACTCTCTTTCATATTTGCGAACATTGAGGTCAGATGCCAAGGAAGGATCAAGTCATGGGGAGGCCAAGAGCTCTCTAACCAGGACTGTTTCCTGGCGTCATCAGGCCTATTTCAGGATGTGGATTTGATTATCCCTGGGATCACGCACGTGTGTAGGATGTGTGTGATGTTCTTAGGGAATCCAAATTGGCTCTGGAAGAAAACACAAGAGCAAGGCCAACCCGAGGCCGTCTTTCCCATACTTCTCCTTCTGGGCAGGAGTTGGGATAGACTCAGAAAGCACGGCCCTGCCTTTTCTTTTCAGAAGCCCTGACCATCCTCATCATGGAAGACTTGGGTGGGGAGGCAGTGCAGATGGAGGGAACTATGTGCCTGAATCCAAGGATTCTTGGAACAGAGATTCCACAAAGCAGTGAGATGTGAAGGCCAAGGACAAGGAAGGATCTTGGACTCTAAAGAGAAGTTTCACATGATATTCTGGGGCTGAGCAATGGGGCTGGGCACTAAAAGAGACCAGAGGAAGTTCCCTGGTACAAACATTATTCCTGTTAGAGATAAGGAGAGATCCCCTCAGGAGCAAATGCCTCTCATCTGTAGCTCATCCTGATGAAAAACATGAATGGGTCCACAGCCCTTTACTATGCACAAAATGCTTTCACACACGTTCTCTCAGATGACCTTCACTGGCATTGGGAAAGTGCTGTGGAGATCACATGCGGTCCCTTCCACGGGCCATAAGGTGTGCCATCCCTGCTTCTGGTCCATGCTACTCCTGCAAGGCAGATACTCAGAGGGAGCGCCGAGCAGACCCATCCATCCACCAGCAGAGGGGCGGACAGGTGGGAGCATGGCACCCAGGGCAGCAAGACTCCCAGGGAAAGTGTGCCAGCTGACCCTCCCTCTGAGAGGCTAGGGCAGGGCGGGGAGCTCTGGAATCTAAATGTAATTCCACCAGCTTCTCATCTACATAGATTTTGATCTTGAGACATGGGGAAGAGGAGGAGCAACCATGGCTCAATAAAGTTCTCACTCTGTCTGACAAGGTGTACGTTGCTGGGCTGGGAAAGTCTCTGGTCTAAGGAAGTCTCTCAAGAATGTCGCCGCACCCTTGGTGACCGGCCCTTTGGGCCAGGAGGTGTCTTCAAATTATAAGCCAGGGGTTCTGACGGTTCCTCTTCAAGCTCAGTGTAACTGCCATTCTTTTGTTAGAACCACTGCTCTGGTTTTTATCAGCTTTCTGATCAGTCCTGGAAATTGTATGTCTTCAGATTGATCAATGCTACGTTGCAAGGCTGAGCTGGTAACGTGGGATGCTGGGAGCTTCTCCAGCTTGGAGGATCTGTTCTGAACATCCCAGTGCTCTGCCTGAAGGGCTTTCAGGGGTGTTCCGGTGATGCGGCCCAGCTTCCACGCCTGTCTCTGTGTGCCCAGCCCCAGGGATTGTCCCCACCCAACAAAGCAGGCATCCCACAGGGAGGGTTATTACCAGCCTGGTCTCACTCCCTTCAGCTCAGGTGCACTCAGGGTTCCTTTCTGTAGTGATGGGCCCCTAGCTTCCTAGTACAGATTTATGGACCCCATAATTCCCTTAGGTTTCCTCCCACAAGAACTTTCATTTCAAGAACTTGAACTTCCTTTCCAGGTCTTTTCACTGTGTTCAGTGAAACATGGGGCTTGTTCCAGAGCTTTTCCTGATTATTATGTCTTCTTCTAGGTCTTTCCAAATGCGAAGGCGAAAGAGATAATCCCTGCTCCTTCTCTCTATCATCTACTACACTTCATTTTCCCTGTAAGTTAGATACAGTCTCTATTTTCTAGATGAGGAAAGCAAGATCAGAGAGGGTAAGTGAACTGCATAGGGTCACACAGCTAGAAATTTGCAGTCAGGAGGTAGACTCTGTGCCTCAAAGTAAGACAGTCTCTACCTCTCTTCTTCCACATGCTCATTTTGAACTTCCTCTTTTCTAACCTCTGCTCTGCTCCAGCATTGCCAGTGGGTGACTGCTGGGGGTCTCTTTGCTGACAGTCTTGGAACAGGCTGCCCCTAGCTCTTCACCTGTCTCCCCTGTGTAAGGAGCCTCAGCCCTTGCTCTGCTGACTGTCGGCTTTCAACATCTCACCCCGCCTCCCCATTGTCTGTGATTTTCCTTTAGGCCTTCCAGGCTTTAGCTTTCCCCACTGCCCTGAAGTTTTCTTCTCACACGTCCCTGGTGGAGTCCTACAGGGCTGGGTGGCTTGTCATTGCACGTCTCTCTCTGATGCTTTTCTCAGTCCCATCCCTCGAAAAGCTCTCAAAATAACACCACACTGCCCCTCCCTCTCCCCTCAGCCTGCCTGTGACAGCCTCATCTCGTTGATCAGTTCTGGGGAGTGTGTGTGAAGGTCCTGGGGATTGGAGGTGCTCCAGCACTCTGTTTGGCACTGTTGGGGGTACCCCTCAGGGACAGGAAATCCTGTGGGAAGGTGGGGAGAGAACGGCGCTGAGAAGGCACCCAAAGACACAGAGGACAGTCTTGCTTTCAGAAGGCTTACAAAGCAGCTGGGAGACAGCAAACACGTATGCACACAAGTGAAAATGAGCCAACTGATACATCAATATGCATTTGAATCTGGCAGCAACTGAGCTTAGGAAAAGAAACCAATGGGGCAGCTGAGTGATGTTAATCAAGGAACACTCCCTGGAGGAGTGGGCCTGTCCACTGCTCAGTGGAACAGACGAGATATAGGCATCTGTCTTCAAGGCCTGCTAGACCAAAAACAGATATCCAGGCCCAGGTGCTGAAGAATTGAGATCTTGACTATGGGCAGGAGTTTGAAGACAGTTGCCAAGGCAACCTGAAGCTCTTTCAGAGAAGAGTAGAAGTAGGCTTGGAAGATGGAGTGGTACAGAGAAAAAGGGAAGAAGGGAATTTGGCCCGGGGAAAACAAGCGAATGGCAAGGCCAACGTGTGAGCCCTGGTAAGAGGTGATAAAGCTTTCAGCTTTGTCAGGGTGATGCAGGAGGTGGAGGCAGGCCAATGGCAAGATGAGACCCATGGGTGGATGAAGGCACGCATGTACTTGAGTCTAATGAGCTGGCCTTGTCAGTTACCACATGGGCACATATTTATGAACATAAAATGTCTTTTTTTTAAAAAATTGGAAGATAACAATTTTACAACGATATGTTAATTTCTATTGTACAACAAAGTGAGTCTGCTGTATGTACACCCATATCTCCTCCCTCTTGAACCTCTGTCTTCCTACCCCATCCCACCCCTCTAGGTTATCACAGACCACCAAGCTGAGCTTCCTGTGCTATACAACAGATTTCTATGATGTCCTTTTTAAAAATGGGGCTGATAACTCCTGTCACATGGACTTTTTGTGATTTTTAAGTGAATTGTATCTTTACCACATGACTGGTACCTGTCAGGGTTAGTGTTTCTTTCTGGTTGCATTTTGCCTTCACTTTATAAACGCAGGGAACACAAATAAGCCAGAAATGAGGGCTTGTGGTTATCATCTTTCTCCCATCTTTGCTTTTTATTATCACCACACACTCATCACCATCCTGGGGATTCGACAGAACACAAACTTGGTTAGCAGGCAGCATTTCAGTTTCCAGTCTTTTGAAGTGACCTCAAAAGTAAGCAGTGAAAAAGAGAATGGAAGTTTGATTCAGGAATTGGAGGATTCCCAGGACTTGGGAAAGTTTTTTGACATCTCTGTGTCTGCCTTCTCACTTTTTTGATAGGCAGGTTAGACTGTGGCATCTTGGAGTGATTCTCTTCCCACTCATTTACAGGAACCAATTCCCCGAGCCCATCCTTGAGCTCTTCTTCAGTTTCAGAGGAAGAACACTTGAATCAGAACCAGAAAACTCAGCTTCTAGTCCCAGCTGTGTCTTTTCCAAGCTGGAGTATTTAAGATGCAGAATCTCTCTGAGTCTCAGTTTTGTGTCTCATAAAATGGCTTGAACACAGCATGACGGCCTAGTTCTCAGGACTCTTGTGGGAATCGTGTCTGCATCTATTCTTGGTGAGGTGTAGGGTGCAGATATAAGCTGATGGTTATTTTTGCCTTCTTGTTGCTTCTAGCAGCAGCTAGTGTAAGCTTTGCAGTTCTGTAAACTGTCTATGGACTGTTTGACTATCCATCTCTTTGATTCTTCTCTATGTCAGTTTCTCAGTTTGAGGTTGGAAGCATGGATCACTGCAAAGATCAGCTGTGGGCTGGCAGAGGTAAGAATGAACACATACACACACACTCACACACACATACACATGTGCACACCCCTCCAAACTGCTAGAAGGAATCGATCGTGCAGTGATATGTCTCATGAGGGAGTGTGCTGAACTAAAAGGATTTTGATTGCCTGTTAAAAGATGATTAGGCAACAGGCATCACCCTGCCAAGACCATCCCATTGTTCCCAGTGAGGGACAAGATCTGGATTACTCATTCCCTTAAGAGATGGTTGGTGTAGCAGCTCAAGAATGGTAGCTTTGGGACAGAGTCTGAGACAACAGTGCCATGGAAATGAGGGGAAGGGGAGCACTGGGGAGGTGAGGGGCACTTTTTGGAGGAGAGTGTAGGGCAGAAACTGTGGAAAAAGAGGATGGAAGAGGCACAGTGGTGATGAGCAGGCTGGGAGGGTGTCCTGGTTCATAACCATAGGGTGGTGGGACCAGATGGTCTTCACTGACAACCTCCCTCCTGCATAGGTTGTATTCCCCAGTGGAGCCCTCACACTTGAGTCTATGACTGATCGATACCACTCAGGTTAGCTTAAAGCCAGCTGAAGTCAGAATCCACTGCTCACAGAGTCTTCAATTCTGTATTTACATGCCAGGGTGAGGAGCATGCCTGGCTTCTAATAAGTGTCAGGATGAAAGTCTGTGTAGGGTCCAGGTCTTCCCAGATTCCAGTGCCACTACTGCCTATTAAGACTAACCAAGTGCTGCTCTCCAGGAAGGCCCCTGGGGATTGTTTCCTGACCCACTACAATGCATGCTGGGTCCCTTTGCATCTGAATGGCAGCAAAATCCAGATCATCGACTAGATGGACATGAGTTTGAGCAAGCCCCGAGAGTTGGGGATAACAGGGAAGTCTGGCATGCTGCAGTCTATGGGGTTGCAAAGAGTTAGACACAACTGAGCGACAGAACTGAACTGGCAGCAAAATCCCCACTGAATTCTGAATCTCTCCTTTTCAGAGTAAACTGGAGAAACATTTTCCAAGCACGTGCACATGTCTGGAGCCATGGACTCAAAGGGATAAAATAGGCCTTCTGCCCTTGGAGCTCTCTGCGAGGGAATGGCTTCCCAGACTATCTGATTTTACACACAGTGGGCAGCACACCCCGAATTCAGCATCTGTGCTGTCATATAACATGTGGGTTAGGATCTTGTGCACTGCAGCGTGGCATCCTCTGTTCAAATCCTAGCCATGCTGTCTGCCATCTATGTAAACTTGGCAGGCTGTCCAATCTCTGTGTCTCAGCTCATTTTAAAAATGGGTAGCATAGTAGCATTTATCTCAAAGCATTTCTTGAAAGTTGATATATATAAAGCTCTTCCCTGGTGACTCAGTGGTAAAGAATCCACCTGCCAATGCAGGAGATGTGGGTTTGATCCCTGGGTCAGGAAAAGCCTCTGGAGAAGGAAATGGCAACCTACTCCAGTCTTTCTGCCTGAGAAATCTCATGGACAGAGGAGCCTGGGCTACAGGGGGGTGCAAAAGAGTTGGATACAACTTCGCAACTAAACAACATGTAGACCAGTCCTGGCACCTGGTCAGTTATTGATACATTATTATTAATTAGCTATTCTTACTCTGCTACTGCTAAGTCACTTCAGTCGTGTCTGACTCTGTGCGACCCCATAGACAGCAGCCCACTAGGCTCCCCTATCCCTGAGATTCTCTAGGCAAGAACACCAGAGTGGGTTGCTATTTCCTTTTCCAGTGTATGAAAGTGAAAAGTGAAAGTGAAGTTGCTCAGTCATGTAGGATTCTTCGCGACCCCATGGACTGCAGCCTACCAGGCTCCTCTGCCCATGGGATTTTCCAGGCAAGAGTATTGGAGTGGGGTGCCATTGCCTTCTCCAATTCTTACTCTAGCTGCCATTATAATTATTCTCATTATTATTATTGATGTTATTACTGTTGACATTACTGTTGTCCAGAAGCAATTTAAACCTCTCAGGCCAGCTTTCCTGACTCCCATCATTTTTCTCTCTTCCAAATCTACATCCATCTTTTCATACAGTCCAGTGTGAGTCCTGAACCACTCGTCAAGTCTCACAGCCACTCCTTTGTTTTACAGAATGTATGAAATAGCATCTGTTTGTTTATCTCATTCTCCATATGCTTATGTGTGTGTGTGTGTGTGTGTGTGTGTGTGTGTGTTTGGCCATACCTTGTGGCTTGTAGGATATTAGTTTCCAATCAGGAATTAAACCTGCGCTTTCAGCACTGGACCACCAGGGAATTCCTGCCATATAGTTTTTTGACTAGTATTTGCATGCCATCCATTCGCACCTGTTTTCTCTTGCTGCTTCTGCCCTTGATCTGTTCCTGCTCTGGTGAACCTCTGAGGAGAAGGGAAAGACAGAAATCTAGAAAAGAACAAGCATCTCCTTTCTGGTCCTTTCAGAGCACAAACCCACCCACCCGTCCTGTCCCATGATAGTTCCTCCTTCTCTGACATTAATGCAGCCCACATATAAAGTTTACACTTAATAAAAGAGCTTCTTTTAATTTTTCACTTATTAAAGACAGCACTTGCTGAGCTCTGAAGTTTGGAGGGCAGATCTCAGAAATGGGCTGAAGAGCTCCTTCTGAGACTCAAGTGTGGGGAGCTGCACCTGCCAGGCTCCAGGAGAATGTGCTGAGCAGCTTCCACAGGCAAGGCAGGAATGGGAACTTCCCTATCTCTGTGACAGGAGGTTATGAAATCCTACCAAGAAGCAGCAGGTAGCCGACGTGGGGTCTCATTTTCCTAAGTCGCAAACTCTCAAAGAGAGATTTTGCCTGATAACGAGATTACCACACGAGTGATCTTGCGTGTGCAGCAACTTTGAGAGCCATGCTGGGAGCTAGGTGTGTAGTGTTTACCATAGGTTGAGGCTCGTAAATATCTTGATGGCTGCAGGCGAGCCAAACCTTGGAAAGGCGCTGTATCTCGCTGACTCTAGGGCCAAGCCCAGCTGGCTGCCTGTATATAAGGGGAAGTCTCTGTGCTCCAGGTAGAGGAGTGTTAGCTTCTTTCCTTTCTCTGGACGTGGCTCCTTCTCTCTCCACGTCAACATGAGTCGACACTTTAGCTCCAGGTCCGGGTACCGCTGTGGCGGTGGAGGAGGGGGCTTCAGCTCTGGCTCTGCAGGGGTGGTCAGCTTCCAGCGCAGGTCCACCAGCAGCTCTGTGCGCCGCAGCGGGGGTGGCGGCGGGAGATTTTCTGGTGGAGTGTGTGGCGGTGGTGCTGGTGGTGGTTTTGGAAGTCGGAGTCTCATTAACCTTGGTGGCAGCAAAAGCATCTCCATTAGTGTGGCTGGAGGAGGTGGACGTGGCGGTTTCGGTGGTGGTTATGGCGGCGGTTATGGCGGTGGTGGCTTTGGGGGTGGCGGTTTTGGTGGTGGTGGCTTTGGGGGCAGCGGTTTTGGAGGTGGTGGCATTGGGGGTGGGTGTGGGGGTGGGGG
>SJXQ01012753.1:44529-108936 GCA_006408695.1 Aepyceros melampus
GGTGGCTTTGGGGGTGGTGGTTTTGGTGGAGGTGGTTTTGGTGGGGGCGGTTTTCCTGTCTGCCCTGGTGGCATACAGGAAGTCACCATCAACCAGAGCCTTCTGCAACCCCTCAATGTGGAAATTGATCCTGAGATCCAAAAAATAAAGAGTCAAGAAAGGGAGCAGATCAAATCCCTCAACAACCGGTTTGCCTCCTTCATCGACAAGGTGAGTCTATCCGCCCAGTGCACCGGGAGAGCTGCTCCTATTCCGTGTGGGATTGGCCCTGCCCAGGGGTGTTTTGAGTTTGAGCCTCAGGTTTCTGTGGTTGGATGGTTAAAAGAATAGTTTGTGGAGTTGTTGTCAGGAGATATATTACAAGTATGTTTGCAATGATGCTGATGACTAACTTCTCTCTTGGGCAAAAAGGTCTGTAGTCCACATAAAGGAAGGTAAATCTGACCTCACCATGAAGTGCTTTTTTTTTTTTTTTAATTCAACTCCTGAGCTGAATTTGGCTTCATAGATGTTGAATAAAGATAATAGAAATGAGGTTAATTCAACCTTCTAGGATGCAAACCAGAACTCTGGAAAGGCCTTCTTAACCATAAAAAGGGACTTACTTGAGTACAAACAGAACACATGGTGCTATTGTAGCCAAAAGTGTGCAGTAAGTCAAGGTCAAGCATCTCTTGCTGCTGGAATAGGAGAACTGCACCTTGAGAATTTTCCATTGATACTGGACCAGGATGGAGAATTTTTTGTGCTTGTATTTCCAAGTATCTGCTCTAGAAAAGAATGTAAATTATTTTTTAATTGATCATCAATCATGTCAACACAATAGATTTGGAATTCACTTTTTGAATTTTCCCAACATACTTTTGAACTATGTTTGCTCAAACAAAGCAAAACAATTTTTGTGGTACTCTACCTAAAATAAAAAAGAAAAAAGGAAGGTAAATCTCTTAAGTATCAAGTATCTGTTTCAAAATATAATTGCAGTAAATTTATATGTGCTTTGCTATTTGGATAGCTACTCCTTCCAAAGTTCCAATGGAAACTTTTAATTGCCATTTCCAATCTCATAGAAACTGAAGCTTCTCTGAGTTCACAGTGAGTTGGGTTTTGTTATGAAGATGATGCTAACTTGATCATCTTCTTCCTACTTTTTTCCTCTTCCATGGCCAGGAAAATAGGCATTGAAGTTCTTTCCCAAGTGGCTGGGCCTGGCTATGTGGTAGGCCTTGGTAACTCAGTGGTCATAGGACTCATTGCTGTACCAGTGGGTAATGAGGTCTTGTGTTCTTAGGTGAGATTCCTGGAGCAGCAGAACCAGGTGCTGCAAACAAAATGGGAACTGCTTCAGCAGATAAACACCTCCACTAGGACCTACAGCTTAGAGCCCATTTTTGAGGCATACATCAGCAATCTCAGAAGGACTGTGGACCAACTGAGGAGTGACCAATCTCGGCTGGATTCAGAATTGAAGAACATGCAAGATCTGGTGGAAGATTACAGGAGCAAGTAAGGATTACTGGCTGGGATACTCTTGGCTTTTGTTCTAAAATATTTCCACAAGGTAGCAAGCTAAGACTATGAACAGCATGTAACAATACCTTTCCATAGATTAGAGGAAAGTCAATTTGGCATTTTCAGAAATCTTAGTTTTCTCAGACATCTCAGAAGGACTGTGGACCAACTGAGGAGTGACCAATCTCGGCTGGATTCAGAATTGAAGAACATGCAAGATCTGGTGGAAGATTACAGGAGCAAGTAAGGATTACTGGCTGGGATACTCTTGGCTTTTGTTCTAAAATATTTCCACAAGGTAGCAAGCTAAGACTATGAACAGCATGTAACAATACCTTTCCATAGATTAGAGGAAAGTCAATTTGGCATTTTCAGAAATCTTAGTTTTCTCAGACGCTGGTAATAGTTCAGTGGTTTTATTGCTTAGAAGGTAAGATGTCTTAGGCTGGTTATGACAGGCAAGGACAATGACAGGAAATGTCACTTTTAGTCTAGAAAGCTAAATGTTGGGCCTCGCCTCCCCGAATCTCCTCCTCACTTCTGATTTCCTTGCAGGTACGAGGATGAGATCAACAAGCGGACAAATGCAGAGAATGAGTTTGTGGGCATCAAGAAGGTGAGACAATTCTGTAGGATGTCACATTTGAAATAAGTAAGAGTGGAGGATGTCTAATACCTAAGCAGAAAGAGGTCATAATGTGGAGAATCAGGTAGTGGGCCTGAGGAACAGCTGAGGTAGAGATTCCCCCTGCCCGATATTATCACAGACCTGGACTTGTCCAGACACACTGCTTCTCTGGATCCCTCAGGACTTCCTGGAGTGAGGAGGCAGTTCTCAGCAAGTCAGACAAGATCACTTGTGATACCAAGGGGGTGGGGCAGTCCAGGGATAAAGAAGTGAAAAAGACCTCTTGGAAAATCCCCTCCTAGCAGGTGAGAGGGACTCACCCAGAAAAGACTCTGAATTCGTGATGTTCATGGTTCTTTCAGGATGTGGACGCTGCTTACATCGCCAAGGTGGACCTTCAAGCCAAACTTGACAACTTGCTTCAGGAAATTGATTTCCTCAAAACGCTCTTCCAAGCAGTAATTCTCTAGTTTCAACCAGGTTTACTGAAATGGAGAGCCTTTAAGCCCAAACCCACTTCTTTTCAGAAGAAGAGATATACCTTTCTTTTCCTGAAACCCTCTCCCTGTCCCAAGTTGTTCTTTAGTTTTAACATGGTAAGTCACTGAACTGTTATGCCTCGCAGGAGCTCTCTCAGATGCAGACTCATATCAGCGATACCAATGTTATCCTTTCCATGGACAACAACCGCAATCTGGACCTGAACAGCATCATTGATGAAGTCAAAAACCAATATGAAGAGATTGCCCAGAGGAGCAAGGCTGAGGCTGAGGCCCTATACCAGACCAAGGTAAATGGGCCAATGCCTGTGCAGTTTTCCTAAAGTGTCTTTTCTTGCTATCGTGATTTTTCTCTTACATTTGTGTGCGTGAGTCATGGTGCATTCTGCCACCTCTGAATGACTTGATCTACCACATTTAGTATGAAGAGCTCCAGATCACTGCTGGGCAACACGGAGACAGCTTGAAGAATACAAAGATGGAGATTTCTGAGTTGAATCGGGTGATCCAGAGACTTAGATCTGAGATCGACAGTGTCAAGAAGCAGGTACTTGCTTCCTCCTCCAGCTACTCAGTTATATGGAATGGGTTGGGATGTCCAGGTTACTGGAAGATGTGTTCCTAATTTTGAGGCTTACAATCCATATGAAGGTTGTATTGTTATCCCTAGTTCTTTGGTGACTATGGTTTCTAGAATTTGGCCATGATGCTAGGTTCTCCTTGGGGAAATTTATGAAAATGACCTAGTAAAGAAATAGATATAGTGGTCGTGAGAGGTCTAGCCCATGGCCCAAAGTGAGACTTAAAAGATGGTGAGGAAAGGCAACCAGGAAAGTAGGCATCTGGAAGAACGTCAGGTCTGTAAGCAGTGAAAGAGTCTCAACATTAGGGGTCAGAGAGGCTGCTGTATCACCTTTATTTAAGGAAGTTGACACAGTGATGTATTATCTCAAGACAGGTGAATGCAGGTCCTGTAACTCTCTGGAGCCAGAGTACTGGCCTCACAAGGGTGGAGAGATCAATCTGAGACAGAAAGGCCAAGATGGAATTAGGCATTCAGAGGGTGTATCATATGCTGGATTCTCCTTTTCCAGATCTCTTCACTGCAACAGGCCATTAGTGATGCTGAGCAACGTGGTGAGAACGCCATTAAGGATGCCCAGAACAAGCTGAATGAGCTGGAGGATGCCCTGCAGAAGGCCAAGGAGGACATGGCCCGCCTGCTGCGCGACTACCAGGAACTGATGAACACCAAGCTGGCCCTGGATGTGGAGATTGCCACCTATAGGACCCTCCTGGAAGGAGAGGAAAGCAGGTGAAGAAGGGACCCTGGGCAGTTGGCCACTTCCAATGTGCTTCCTCCTTTGGACATTGGTTGCTGTTGAAGATGCAATCACGTGACTGCAACTTGTCCTGGGTATGGGGAAAGGAAAAGCACACAGCACAGGAGGAAAGGCTTGGTTTCACTTTGGAAGCCAGAGTCCCAAGCTCTTTTTTTTTTTTTTTTTGAAGGCTGTTGCATCTCTCTGAACTCTTTGAGAGAGAGCAATTTATTCTTCACCTGAGTGTGTATGTGTTGGTTGCTTAGTCATGTCCAACTCTTTGCAACCCCATGGACTGGGGCCCACCAGGCTCCTTGGTCCATGAGATTTTCTAGGCAAGAGTATTGAAGTGGGTTTCCATTTCCTTCTCCAAGGGATCTTCCTGACCCAGGGATCAAACCTGGGTCTCCCACATTTCAGGCAGATTCTTTACTGTCTGAGCCACACCTGGGCTGGCTCAGATGTCATCTGACCTAAAGCCAATGCCTTTGTGATGTGGTGGGCATATTTACTTTGTCTAATTTACATGGAGATTTTGCCCTGTTAGTACTGATGCTGAGAAAAATGACCGAGTTCCGGAGGCCAGAGGGAATGGGATTAGGTTTCAGATGAAGCAGACTGGGGTACTCCCAGGTGGGAAGACTCTTTAAAGATGGCTGAGAGGGCCTGGGGAGGCAGTCTGTGAGCTGGCATCATGAGTATTGTGCTTTGCTTTCTCCTTCAGGATGTCTGGAGAGTGTGTCCCGAACGTGAGCGTGTGTAAGTACAAACTGATTTCTCAGGGCTTCTTCTCGGGTGCAGGTCTTGCTGGTCTTGCTGGGTTGGAAAGGGAGTTGGGGTTGATGATAACCAAGTGTTCTCTTGCAGCTGTGAGCACCAGTCACACTAGCATCAGTGGCGGCGGTGGCCGAGGAGGCGGTGGTTTTAGCTCCGGTGGCGGCGGCTACAGTTCGGGAGGCGGCGGCGGCGGCTATGGCTCTGGAGGCGGCGGCAGCTACGGCTCTGGAGGCGGCGGCAGCTATAGCTCCAGAGGTGGCGGCAGCTATAGCGCTGGAGGAGGCAGCGGTGGGAGCCGTAGAGGTGGCTCTGGAGGAGGCGGAGGCGGCTCTGGAGGCAGCTTCAGCTCCTCTGGAGGTCGGGCGTCCAGCACCAAGACCTCCGGTGGCAGCTCCAGCGTGAAGTTTGTTTCCACCAGCTATTCCAGAGGGACCAGATAAAGAGGTCCTCTCTCCTCCATTAGCTTTCTCTCTCCATCACTACCAAATATGCTTCCGAGTGTCCCAGCCTTACTGGAGGAAGAAAAGCTATGGTTACACTGGCTCATCCTATTCCCTAGCTCTGTCCTTTCTGCTCTGATTTCCAAAGAAAAATTTTAAATCAGTGACCATCTCAGTCCCTCAGCTAGGACCCTGCTCTGTATTCTGCCCAAGAAACACTTCAACAGTCACTGCTACACACATTACATTTCAAAGCACCTCCTTAAGTCGGCCAGGGGAGAGCTGGTCAGACCCACGGCTTCTTTGCCAGGGACAGAGCACAAGCTCTGGACAGCTCCCTAGTACCCTAACTCGCACAGCAAGCTCTGTGCTGCTTTGGCTTTGTACATAAGGTATAAGCCAGTTGTCTTTTGTGGAGAGGTCTTAAACCCCCTGTTTCCTGTGTTGCTGCAATAAACTGCATTTGAAATTCTCTCTGTGTCTTCATCTCTTTGTTCACAGCACTGTCCATCCTGGATGAGTGTTCTGTGGGGAGAAGATGACCCTGGAGCCCTATGGTGTGTGTGTGTGGCGGGGGGCGGGGGGAGGTGGGGGTTGGGGCACATGAACATGAACAAGGTGGGGACACTGGTCAGACAACATTTAACTTTAAACATTCAGCATTTAACTAGAATGAACTCTTGCACAGAGGGTGAAGGTGTCATGAGAAATAGAGAGACTAGGGTAGCAGGTTTTACTCATCTGAGAGGGCTTATTTGAAAAGGGCAGTGAACCAAGCAGGTTGAGAAAGAGAAATCTGGCATTGAAAAGAGGGGGAAAGTATTACTGGAAAAGCAATTGTTTATGTGGAAGAGCCAGTGGTGATGTTATTCTTTGATAACTTGGATCCACTTGCCCTTGTGCAGTAAAGCCCATGAGCTGACATTAGATCATGATGAAGGAAAGTACAGTGTTTATGGTAGGTGCCAAACAAGGAGTCTGGGCAACTAATGCTCAAAAGGCCCAGACTCTCTGATGGCTTTCTGGGAAAGGTCTTTTTTTTTTTTTTTTTTTTAGAGAGACTAGGGTAGCAGGTTTTACTCATCTGAGAGGGCTTATTTGAAAAGGGCAGTGAACCAAGCAGGTTGGGAAAGAGAAATCTGGCATTGAAAAGAGGGGGAAAGTATTACTGGAAAAGCAATTGTTTATGTGGAAGAGCCAGTGGTGATGTTATCAAAGAAAACTTGGGTCCACTTGCCCTTGTGCAGTAAAGCCCATGAGCTGACACCAGATTGTGATGAAGGAAAGTACAGTGTTTATGGTAGGTGCCAAACAAGCAGTCTGGGCAACTAATGCTCAAAAGGCCCAGACTCTCTGATGGCTTTCTGGGAAAGGTCTTTTTTTTTTTTTTTTCCAGGAAAAGGAAGGATTTATCACTTGCAGCAAGTAAGGAGCGTATCAGATGTTTCCCAAAGCAGTCTCCCCCAACAGCAAAATTGGGAAAGTTTTGGAGTTTCTTAATTTATTTTTAATTGAAGAATCATTGCTTTACAATGTTGTTTTGGTTTCTGCCATACATCAACGTGTATCAACCATAGGTATACATATGTCCCCTCCCTCTTAAATCTCCCTCCTACCTCTTCCCACCCCTCAGGTTGTCACAGAGCCCTGGTTTGAGTTCTCAGGGAAATGTTCTTAAAGACAGATTGAGGGAGAGGGTTGCAGGGCATGTGATCACCTTGTGGACGTTTTTCTGATTGGTTGGTGGTGACGTAAATCCGGAGACAACATCAT
Organism: Aepyceros melampus; assembly: GCA_006408695.1. Lineage (NCBI taxonomy): Eukaryota > Metazoa > Chordata > Mammalia > Artiodactyla > Bovidae > Aepyceros > Aepyceros melampus. The sequence goes on from SJXQ01012753.1 coordinate 51,482, forward strand.
TAACCTCTGGTTCCAACAAATGTGGGATCTCCATGCTTGTGGTCAGCACACAGTCAAACTTCCACTTGGTGGGGATTTCAGTATTTGTAAAACAGTTCAAAGTATATGACTTTGAGTATTATCTACAATCCTTGAGGAGGAACTAAAGGTCCTTGACTTTGTTTAATGGATGAGCTAGTCTTATTTTCTCTTGCTGGACTGTTTTCTTTGTTTCTGCATTTTCTCACTTCTGTAATTAAACTGATTTTTAGAACCTGGGGAAGGGCTAGCAGGCTAGCTAGGAAGAGGCTAAAGTTTTTCTGCAAACAAGAGGCAGGCTGAGGACCTAGGGGAGGGTTCTGTCATGGGAAGGCCCTCCCCCCGCTCCACTAGAGTCCCGCTTGGCTACAATGAGAGGAGTGTGAGTAACATGGGGTCCACAGCTACCATAGTCAGAATACAGACTTAGGTATAGGGAGTTGAAGAACCAAGAGTGGGAATGGAGAGCTAGACATTCATTTCCTCTCTCTTTTAGGCCACCATTCAAAGTTCTGCTCAGTGTAAGAGAAGTTCATTTGTGGATATATAGCCCACACTGCTAAAGTAATACAATGGGATAGCATAGTGGCCAGAAGCACAAATGTTTGGAACCAGATATTCTTGGGTTTGAACCACCACCATTAACAAACTCTGTGATAATGTGTAACTTACAGACCTTGCTACACCTCAGTTTTATTATCTCTAAAATGGAGATAATAATGCCTTCCTCATGGAAATTACTGTGAGAACTGAATGAGATGATGAATGAACATGGTTTAGCATATAATAAGCCCTCAGTGAATTTTAATGATAACAGTGGTGATGGTGATGATGGTGATTATCTGGTTGTTGTAACCTTGCTTATTGGCCTCCACATAACTCAGTAAATGTTTGTTCTAAGGAATATCAGCTTCCTAGCAAAAGCTGGAAAAAAAGAAACCATGAAAAAGTCTGTCAGTTTTCTGAGGATCAACTTTCTCAGGTTCCTATTAGGAAAAATGTTTCTAGCTCCAGTGTTAGCGAAGGCTGAAGGGAATAAACAGGGCATAGATCAACATGAGTATCATTTAAGTATCTATCAGTGAATCTATCCCTTCTTCCTGATCACCTCTTCATCAGAGCTGCTTCCTGTCTGACTGATGTGAGAATCAGGAAGGCTTTATGATGGATAGAAAGAACAAAGAACTTTGATTCAGAGAACCTGGGTTTAATCCACTGTGGTATTTATGGGGCAGACAAAGGAAGATAATCCACAGCTTACTGGACAGGTGGATCCTTGGACAAGTCACTTGATCATTCTGAGCCTCAGGAGTCTTGTAGATGAAGTGGGGGTGAGGACATTTGCCTCTAGACATCAAGAGGATAAGATACGCAATGTAGAAATGCTTTGTGAACTGTGAGCTTGTCAAACAATATTTAAATGAAATTAAAAGAAAGTGACGAATGAGTAGAAGAACACTGTTGGTTGTCAGGGCCACCAAGGGGAGAAGTATCTTGACAAGGTCACTGTGACACAGTGATAGCTTATAGGGACAAAACATTGGTTTTGTTAGTGAACCCAAGTTGAATCTACTTCCGAGGCTCAGTATTTATAGGCAAAACATAAGAGATGGAGACATGAGCCAGGATATCTGTGTATTAGCTTGTGGGAAACCTGTATTTTCAGTGGCTGAAATACCAGAGCCACCCCACCCTGTTATCAAGATGCCTGGGAAACTAAATTAGTCAGAAGGGGTGGCTTGGTACTTGTGGATTTAGAGCAATGGGAATTGGAAGGCTTTGAGGGAGCTGGCTTTTTCTCCTCCATGGGAGAACAGACCTCTGAAATTACCAGATACAGTTCTGGGGACACTGTTGAATGAATAGTGATGTATTCTGGCACTCTGGCACACACTTCCTAATCTCTTTCTAAGTTACAAGTTTCTTTAGTCATATGTCAGTATTGGGAATACCCTTGCTTGTTTCTTTTGAACCTAGGTTTTCTTGGTAAGGTCAGACATGAAACAGAAACCACTACAATTTATAGTGAAACTTATCAAAACTTGTAAGGTCATAGGAATATATGAAATCTCTGTGTTAGTATATAATGAAGAACTAGATGAGATGGTTTGATGGCATCACCGACTTGATGGACCTGAGTCTGAGCAAGCTCCAGGAGTTGGTGATGGACAGGGAAGAAAGGCATGCTGCAGTCCACGGGGTTGCAGAGTCAAACATGACTGAGCAAATGAACTGAACTGAACTGAAAGAACTAAAATGAGTATGACCAAGCACTCAAATGCATTAGTACTAGAAGGACAGCAAAGGAAAAATCTAGATTCTGATCAGTTCAACAAATAGTGAAGAGACCAATCATTGCAAAAGACCCTGATGCTCGGAAAGAATGAGGACAGAAGGAGAAGGGGATGACAGAGGACAAGTTGGGTTCCTGCACACATACTGTATGTCAAGGACAAGTCAAACATTGGAAATACTCTGATGAGTGAGACATGGTTCTGCCTTCAAAGGCTTGGGTGATAAGAACTATGCCGACATGTCATTATGATGCACACAACACACGCAATGACAGAAACACACACAAGGTATGGAAATGGTGTATACAGAAGGGAGAATGATAACAAGTGATGCCTGGCAGGGTTTTAGAGGATAAATAAGAGTCTTTTCAGGCAGACAAGGAAGGTCAAGACAGACAATGAGATTTAAGGTAGAGGACACTCCAGGCAGAAGGAGTACAAGCAAGGACAAAGACAAGAAAGAGTGAAATTGCATGAAATAATTGAACATCTGAAGGATCATAAGATTACTGACAATGAATGAAGATGAAGAGATAGATTCAATCAATAAAGGCCTTGTACTCATTCAATAGAGTCTAGGACCTAGATGGTGGGGTCAGAAGTTCTCAGATGGGGTTTTGGGATCTACTGGCTTATTACAACCTACTAAGGGAAGAAAAGGGGTTATATTATACTACTTGTAAGAATTGAGCATGAACCACAGTTTATCATGTACTTGAGTATTTTTGTTGTTCAGTTGCTAAATTGGGTCAGACTCTTTGTGACCCCATGAGCTGCAGCACGCCAGGCTTCCTGAGACCTTCACTATCTCCTGGAATTTGCTTAAACACGTCCATTGAGTCAGTGATGCCAGCCACCCCACTCATCCTCTGTCATCCCCTTCTCTTTCTGTCCTCAATCTTTCCGAGCATCAGGGTCTTTTGCAATGATTGGTCTCTTCACATCAGGTGGCCAAAATATTGGAGCTTCAGGTTCAGCAATCAGTCCTTCCAGTGACTATTCAAGGTTGATTTCATGAGTTTACCCTAAGAAGTTTGATTTGCCACTGGATGATCTACTTGTGGAAGTGTCATTTTTTAAAGATTTTTTTTTGGGAGAAGCTGTGACAGATAAGGAAGAGACAATAAAGGGACTTAATGGTGAGTGACATGGTTAGATTGGTGTTTTAGAGGGATCACTCAGACCAGATTGAATGAGTGTGAGTGCTCAGTTGTGTCTGATTCTTTGCAAACCCATCGATTATAGCCTTCAGACTCCTCTATCCATGGAATTCTCCAGGCAAGAATACTGGAGTGGGTTGCCATTTCCTTCTCCACAGACCCAACTGGAGGGGCCCATATTGAAGGTAGGAAGACTTGTTACAGGATTATTTTAAACGTGCAGGCAAAAGACAATCAAGGCTAGCATTTCAGCTCAAATCCTTAGAGGTGGCAGAGTGGCCAGAAATGAGGATGAGGATCCTCATTCCAGAGGTGGTTAGGAATTGAATCATCCGGGCATGGTGATGGATTGGATATGGGTTGGGGAGGTGGGTGAGGCAAAGGGAGGAGTAGAGGGTGGGTCCATGTTCCTGGTTTGGATAATAACAGAGAATACAGCAAGACGGCAGGTGGGGAGAAATGCTGAGTTACTTCTTCTGAGGTGTCTCCACTCTATCCATGTAATTATTGGGACTAGGGGTATAAACTGAAGTCATCAAAATTTGAAAGTTAGAGTAAACCATCAGATAACTCAGAAGAAGGAATAGAGCAAGGACTGCAGAGAACTTCCAGTAGGAAAGCCAAAAACACATGAGAGAAATGGGCTAAAATGGAGAAAACTTCACAATTCCAGTCACAATTCCTTAGGAGTTATTCAGCCAAGATACTGAGGTCCCCTGGTCTTAGTGATAACGTCTCAAAATCTTAGACTCCTTATTTCATCCCTGGGTAGGTCCAGTGTGGATTTGATGCTCGCAGCTAATTCAAGTAATAATATTCAGGAGGGAAACCCACTAATACAACTGTGTGACAAAAAGTCTTCTATCTTCCATCACCAAGATCCTTTTCTATGTGGCAACCATAGTTCCTTGGGTAACTCTGCACACACAAGCAAAAATGTACATATGTATTTATCCTCCTTTCTCATATGTCCTGTGGAATCTGTTCATATGCCTCATCTTATGACCCAGTTTCAGCATTTTGCCCTCACCTAGAGATATTTGCACACACCTCCTCTCCCTGGGTCTGGATACATGTATCTTGGCTTCTAGTGTTTCAGCTGGAAGAACAGAGTCCTTCCCTCTGCCCAGTGGCTGATGGAGCCTTGGGGCTTCCCTTGGGCTATTATTCTTCCTTGAATGGTGACAATGTTGCAGGATTTAGATCAGTGGATGGAGACTTCCTTCCATGACTGGTCCAAGTTTCTTTCCATAACTGTGTGGCTGTTATACAGCCACCTCTCCAATAGAGTTCTGAGAGTCATCTAACTCTAGAGAAGAAAGGACTTTCCTCCTTCTTTCCTCCTCACACAATAACTCCTTCCTCTCCCACACTCCTAGGCCTAAGACAACTGTCTAACACCCCTGGGAAAACAATAGAATCCAGCAGCAATTCCTACAGCCTTTGCCTCTCAGATCCCAGTTCAGCTTAGCTCAATTCTGCCACCCTTACTCCTTCCATGAGGGAGGGTCTCCACTAACCTTCACAAGGGACTGTCCATTAGGGCTTGGAACAGAGAATTCCAAAAAGTGGCCTTGAACTAGAACCCATGGTTTTGCATTAAATTTTAGAAACAGTAACTTTCCAGAACAGTCTTAACTGAAATGGGGATCTTCTGTCGGTCCCTTGGAGGAACTAAGGGGAAGTCTCATAGTTCTCTGCCCTGTTCTATCAAAAACATGCATGGAAATCTTAACAGGAACTTTGTCACATTGCTGAAAGTTTATTTTGAAAAAGAATATTCTTTGTTTGACTAGCTATTCTAAGGGTATCAGTCTCATTGCCCTTTGTTTTTATAACAAAAATAAAATAGCACCCTTTTACTGTGCTAAGAAAAACTTAGATGGTATATCTTACAATTGTGCACAATTAAAACAAATCAACACAACGTTTTAACTGCAATATAAAGGAGACACAAACAGAAAAAAAAAAAACCTGGTAGTAATACCCTATATACTTCACTTTGTGTATTCTCAGGCAGGGCTCTGTTAGGAAATGTAAGGAAGCATAAAATGCTTGTACTGACAGGTAGAATCACCATCTGTTCAAACAGCTACAAATGCAGGTGTGCTGCATGTACAATCTAAATACCACTGATGACACAGTATTCCAAAAAAGGTGAAAACTCCCATAAATTTCCTAATGAGGGGAAATACAGACTTCTCTTGATTTATGCAGTAGCAGCATTCCTCAACAACTCAGTGGGTCTGCAAACGGAGTATAGGCACTGTGTCTGCATATGTGACATGGGTCGGGTTCTGAACTGAACCATTATAAGAGGTGGAGTATTCAGAAACTGTTCAAGAGGCCCGGCATAGGATCATGCTGGGCCATACTCATCAAATCACTAAATGCCCCCTCCCCATACCACAGTGACAAGCAAAAACTGTCTCCACAGATTTCCAAAAGGTCCCTATGCTAATACTGCTACTTTAGGGCATTTTGGGAATGGGAATGTTTTTAGAGCATCCAGGGGAGAATATGAGGCACGTATTTTCAACTATACCCTCTCTCCCTCTCTTTCTCTCTTTGTGTATTGAGGAGGAGGGATTGTGGAAAGGCCTTATCTCCATCTCAGAATATCTTCTATGGACCCCTGAATTGTGTAACTGTTTTTTTTTTCTATTATTAATTTCTATTTCATTTGATATTAAAGAAATTTATTCTCTTGAGAGTGAGAAAGAAGATTCAAGGACAGAATCCCAAGACCATTCTGCTTAAGAACCAGAGTAAGGAGAAATCAGAAAAGAGCGTAAAGGAGCAGTCATTGTGTAGCAAAACAAACTAAAAAATAAAAAGTAATTAAAATCAACCAAAAAAAAAAAACTGTTAAAAAAAATAAAATAAAAGGGATGGAGATTTTATTAAACAAGTTTTCAGCAAATTGAAGAATTGGAAAGAAAAACACTGAACTATATACCCCCAGGGTTTCCCAGGTGGCTGAATGATAAAGAATCCACCTGTCAATGTCAGAAATGTGGTTGCAAGGAGAGTCAGACATAACTGAGTGACTTAAAAACACAAAAATATCCTCACTATCAAATGAGATTTATATTGATATAAAATGTATGGATGTTTAGAGTTGGACTGTGAAGAAGGCTGAGTGCCAAAGAATTGACGCTTTTGAGCTGTGGAGTTGCAGAAGACTCTTGAGAGTCCCTTGGACTGCAAGGAGATCCAACCAGTCCATTCTGAAAGAGATCAGCCCTGGGATTTCTTTGGAAGAAATGATGCTAAAGCTGAAACTCCAGTACTTTGGCCACCTCATGTGAAGAGTTGACTCACTGGAAAAGAGTTTGATGCTGGGAGGGATTGGGAGCAGGAGGAGAAGGGGACAACAGAGGATGAGATGGCTGGATGGCATCACTGACTCGATGGATGTGAATCTGAAAGAACTCCAGGAGTTAGTGATGGACAGGGAGGCCTGTTGTGCTGCGATTCATGGGGTCACAGAGAGTCTGACACAACTCAGCGACTGGACTGAACTGAACTGAGGACACTCTTTGACATAAATTGCAGGAATAATTTTTCAGTCCATTTCCTAGACTAATGGGAATAAACAAATGGGTCGTAATTACACTCAAAAGCTTCTGCACAGCAAAGAAAACCATACACAAAACAAAAGGACAACCTACAGAATGGTAGAATCCATTTGAAAACAATCCTCAAAATTTACAAAGAGCTCATGAAGCTCAATAACAAAAACAAAGACAACAAAAAAAAAAAAGACAGAAACAACCCAATCAATAAATAGACAGAAGACCCAAACAGACCTTTCTCCAAAGAAGACATGTAGTAGCCAGGAGAAACATAAAGATGCTCAATATTGCTAATTATTCAATTCAGTTCAGTTCAGTTCAGTCGCTCAGCTGTGTCTGACTCTTTGCGACTCCATGAACTGCAGCACGCCAGGCCTCCCTGTCCATCACCAAATCCCAGAGTTCACTCAGACTCATGTTCATCGAGTTGGTGATGCCATCCAGCCATCTCATCCTCCGTCATCCCCTTATCCTCCTGCCCCCAAACCCTCCCGGCATCAGAGTCTTTCCCACCTCTTCACATGAGGTGGCCAAAGTATTGGAGTTTCAGCTTTAGTATCAGTCTTTACAATGAACACCCATGACCAATCTCCTTTAGAATTGACTGGTTGGAGCTCCTTGCAGTCCAAGGGACTATCAAGAGTCTTCTCCAACACCACCGTTCAGAAGCATCAATTCTTTGGTGCTCAGCTTTCTTCATAGTCTAACTCTCACATCCATACATGACCACAGGAAAAACCACAGCCTTGACTAGACAGACCTTTGTTGGCAAAGTAATGTCTCTGCTCTTGAATATGCTATCTAGGTTGGTCATAACTTTCCTTCCAAGGAGTAAGCATCTTTTAATTTCATGGCTGCAGTCACCATCTGCAGTGATTTTGGAGCCCAAATAAATAAAGTCTGACACTGTTTCTATTGTTTCCCCATCTATTTCCCATGAAGTGTTGAGACCAGATGCCATGATCTTCATTTTCTGAATGTTGAGCTTTAAGCCAACTTTTTCACTCTCCACTTTCACTTTCATCAAGAGGCTTTTTAGCTCCTCTTCACTTTCTGCCATAAGGGTGGTGTCATCTGCATATCTGGGGTTACTGATATTTCTCCTGGCAATCTTGATTCCAGCTTGTATTTCTTCCAGTCCAGCGTTTCTCATGATGTATTCTGCATATAAGTTAAATAAGCAGGGTAACAATATACAGCCTTGATGTACTCCTTTTCTTATTTGGAACCAGTCTGTTGTTCCATGTCTAGTTCTAATTATTGCTTCCTGACCTGTATAAAGTTTCTCAAGAGGCAGGTCAGGTGGTCTGGTATTCCCATCTCTTTCAGAATTTTCCACAGTTTATTGTGATCCACACAGTCAAAGGCTTTGGCATAGTCAATAAAGCAGAAACAGAGGTTTTTCTGGAACTCTCTTGCTTTTTCCATGATCCAGCAGATGTTGGCAATTTGATCTCTGGTTCCTCTGCCTTTTCTAAAACCAGCCTGAACATCTCGAAGTTCATGGTTCACATATTGCTGTGTCTGGCTTGGAGAATTTTGAGCATTATTTATTAGTGTTTGAGATGAGTGCAATTGTGTGGTAGTTTGAGCATTCTTTGGCATTGCCTTTCTTTGGGACTGAAATGAAAACTGGCCTTTTCCAGTCCTGGGACCATGGCTGAGTTTTCCAGATTTGCTGGCATACTGAGTGCAGCACTTTCACAGCATCATCTTTCAGGATTTGAAACAGCTCAACTGGAATTCCATCACCTCCACTAGCTTTGTTCGTAGTGATGCTTTCTAAGGCCCACTTGACTTCACATTTCAGATTGTCTGGCTCTAGGTGAGTGATCACACCATCGTGATTATCTGGGTCTGGAAGCTCATTTTTGTACAGTTCTGTGTATTTTTGCCACCTCTTTTTAATATCTTCTGCTTCTCTTAGGTCCATACCATTTCTGTCCTTTATTGAGCCCATCTTTGCATGAAATGTTCCCTTTGAATCTCTAATTTTCTTGAAAAAATATCTAGCCTTTCCTATTCTGACATTGCATTGATCACTGAGGAAGGCTTTCTTATCTCTCCTTGCTCTTCTTTGGAATTCTTCATTCAGATACTTATATCTTTTTTTTTTCTCCTTGGCTTTTCACTTCTCTTATTTTCATAGCCACTTGTAAGCCCTCCCCAGACAGACATTTTCCCTTTTTACATTTCTTTTCCATATGGATGGTCTTGATCCCTGTCTCCTGTACAATGTTATGAACGTCAATCCATAATTCATCAGGCACTCTATCAAATTTAGTCTCTTAAATCTATTTCCACTTCCACTGTATAATCATAAGGGATTTTATTTAGGTCATACCTGAATGGTCTAGTGGTTTTCCCTACTTTCTTCAATTTAAGTCTGAATTTGACAATAAGGAGAGAAATACAGATCAAAACTACAATGAGATATCACTGCACACCAGTTAGACTGGCCATCCTCAAAACACCTATGGACACTAAATGCTGAAAAAAGTGTGGAGAAAAGTTAACCCTCCTACACTGTTGGTTAGAAAGAAAATTGGTGCAGCTACTACAATAAACAGAATGGAAGTTTCTTAAAACACTAAATATTGAGCTACCATATGATCCAGGAATCCCATTCCTGTGCATGTATCTGTAGAAGGCACTAATTCCTGAAGATACATGTGCCCAATATTCATAGCAGTGTTATTTATAATAAAAGAGCTTAGACATGGAAGCAACCTAAATATCCACTGACAGATAAATATTTACAGAAGAAATGGTACATGTATACAATGGAATACTACTCAGTTATTTAAAAAATGAAATAATGCCATTTTCAGCAATATGAATGGACCTATAGATTATTGTCCTAGGTGAAGTATGTCAGAGAAAGACAAATATCATATGATATTATTTATGTGTAAAGTCTAAAAATTGAAACAAATTAACTTATTTACAAAACAGACTCATAGACATAGAAGACAAACTTATGGTTACTAAAGGGGAAAGGTAGGCAGAAATGAATTTGGAATTTGGAATTAAAAGATACATGCTACTCTATATAAGATAGGTAAACAACAAGGACTGACTGTAAAGCACAGGGGACTGTAGTCAATGTCTTGCAACAACTAATAATGGAAACAAATCTAAAACAAATTTTAAAGTATACATAATTTTTGCTGGGGTCCAGCCCCCACAGGATCCAAGGGAACTCTCAGCAGGGATGGTGTTGGTGAAGAGATTTAGAGAGAGATAAAGAAAATGTTGCAGATAAGAAAATAGAGGCAAGAAAGAGGCTGATATTCCTTGGTTTACACAGAAAGCCAATAAAGCCCAGACAAGGGACTTGCTCTGTTCACATAGGCTGGAAGGCACCCTCCCAGTTTCCCAAGGGAGTGAAGACGCAGAGCACCTTCCCATTCAGGTCTTAGAAGCCCAGGCAGGAAAGTGAATGCAGAGAGTCTCTATGCTCCAAGTGATCAGCCTGAAAAAGAGAGTAAGAAAGAGAAAGAAAGAAAGAAAGAAAGAAAGAAAGAAAGAAAGAAAGAAAGAAAGAAAAGGGGGAACCAGGCTTTTGTGGAACTGATCTGGGTCCATCACTTTATTTTTCAGGGAAGCTTTTATACCTTGACTTGTACATAGAGAGAAATGAAAGATGCAAAGTCATATAAAGTCAGCCCAAACATTACATCTGTTTTGTCTTTATCAAAACCAGGATTTTTTTTTCCTGCATTCCTTTCCCATAAACAATGTTGTGTACATTATCTTCTGGCCTTGGAGGCCTGTGGACATTTTATGGCCCTCTTTTGATAAAGGCTGTTCAACCAAAAAAACTTATTTTCCCTTGAAATGTTTTTACTTTATATTTCTAATGTATGTCAGCCCCAGAAAGTATTAAACAGAGTTACATTTCTCACAGAGCAAAGGTGCAGTGAGTTACAACAAAGAAAGAACCAATTAGTTAAAAGGTCTGATATGGTTAATTTCAAGGCTGCACTTGCTTTTCTTACATTCCAACTATGTTAACTAATGCACTCCCAGGTGCACAGTGGATAAGAGATATGGGAACTTAGCAGCAAGCATTGGCTCAACAGTGAAATCCTACACCAGCACTACTCTAATAGTTTTTAACTCTTTGAAAGGCTCTATATTTTAGGCTTCCCATGCCTCTCACAGTTGGGAGGCTGTGAATAATCATATGCATAGCTGCAAGAGTCTGGATAAACCTGTCAGACAAGCTAGAAAGCCACCAGAGGGGTTTGATTTGAAATATTCCTTTCATGTCCAGGAGACTTATTAGCTAGAGCCCTAAGTTGATTTTCTCCAGAGAAAGGTGGTCGGGGTAGCCCCCTGTAATGTCAGAAGAGTTGGTGAAAGGCACAAAATAGTAAGACAGACAGATGCTGGTTTTGAAGTAGATGCTCAAGCAGGTCCAGGGGATCTCTCGAGTCCTGAAGCCTTGCTTATCAGGTCTCTTCCACATGACCTTGTCATGGACGAGATCTGCCATGCTGGCTCCCGGCATCTCCCCGTTTTTTATTTTTTAAGACAGCCAGATGTAATTCAGTCACGAGCTTTTGAGTGCTCTGTCAAAGAGTTCTGACAATACAAGGAAGAATAATTATGAGAAGCAGAATCAGAGTGGCCACAGCAGCATAGCTAAGAATAGTATACAGAATGTTTTTTGTTTTTTTTATTTCCTGAAATAAAGTTAGAGAGTGTATGGAAAAAGTTATTTGCTGTTCCTGTGGCAGTAAAATCTAATCGGGAGTGTTCTATGATCTTTATCTGATTGTGAAGTTTTCCTAAATCTAAAACTAATGTTGGAACTATTTCACACCCCCAAAATGTGGTTTTTAATCCTCTTCCAGTTATAATCTGTCTTGTTTACTTTCAGGGGTGTTACGCAAATCCACTGGTAGTCAGCATAGCAGGATAGTGCCAGCTTCACTTTTAACGCCTGTAATTCAGTCCCAATATGTGTTACCGCTTCTTCCAGGGCATCTACCTTCATTTCTAGCTTTCTATCTATAACCTCCTGTGTTGCCAACTGCAAAGAAACATTCCCGGACATAGTATCAATGTATTGGGTAGTATGCACTTGTTGAGCCAATGACATCACTGCCACAGAAACAGTAACAGTAACAGTAGTAGTTGAAGTAACAGAAGTAATTGCTGTTATTAAAGCTGATATTCCTAAAATAAGTAAGTCCACAAACCATAATGATCGCATTAAATCTTGTAGTTGTTGTAGCACAGCAAGACAATAGTTATCATACCAATAAGTGGTTACAGTCACAGGCACCATAAGATAGGGTGGACATTGTAATACCACAAAGGAGCAAACATTATATTGAGGGGTCAAACAAGATGAAACATACATTGTTTACAAGATATTACATCAGGTACACCTGAATAATTTTTTGTACATTGTTTCTTCTGAGATCTTTGCTGTCGATAGTCTTAGAGTCTATTGGACTTTTCAGGTGGGTGATGGAGGCAGGGGAAGAGGAGTGTCTTTTTTCTTTTGTGGTTGAAGCAGTGGGGGAACTGGATGTTTGGGGGACTGTGACATGGTGAATCAGTCTGTCTGGATTTTTAGAAATGAAACTATTCTGTATAATACTGCATGATGATTATAAGTCATATATCCATACTCATAGCATATATATCATTAAAAGTGAACTGTAACAAACTTTTGCATTTGAATGATTGTGGTATGTCCATAAAAGTCCATAGGTTCACTGATTTTAACAAATCATTGTGATGATGGATATAAGTAGGGCAATCAAGCCTATGTGGTGACAGGAAGTGTATGTGAACTTTGTTCTATCCATTCAATTTCTCTGTTTCTAATAATGCTCTAAGTTCAGGTCAGTTCAGTCACTCAGTCATGTCTGACTCTCTGTGATCCCATGAATTGCAGCATGCCAGGCTTCCCTATCCATCACCAACTCCCAGAGTTTACCCAAACTCATGTCCATTGACTTGGTGATGCCATCCAGCCATCTCATCCTCTGTCAAGAACTAAAGAACCTCTTGACGAAAGTGAAAGTGCAAAGTGAAAAAGTTGGTTTGAAAATCAACATACAGAAAACTAAGATCATGACATTTGCCCCCATCAGTTTATGGCAAACATATGGGGAAACAGTGAAAAGAGTAACAGACTTTACTGCCGCCATGAAATTAAAAGATGCTTACTCCTTGGAAGAAAAGTTATGACCAACCTAGACAGCATATTAAAGAGCAGACACATTACTTTGCCAACAAAGGTCTGTCTAGTCAAGGCTATGGTTTTTCCTGTGGTCATGTATGGATGTGAGAGTTCGACTGTGAAGAAGGTGGAGCGCTGAAGAATTGATGCTTTTGAACTGTGGTATTGGAGAAGACTCTTGCGATCCCTTGGACTGCAAGGAGATCCAACCAGTCCATCCTAAAGATCAGTCCTGGGTGTTCATTGGAAGGACTGATGTTGAAGCTGAGACTCCAATATTTTGGCCACCTGATGCAAAGATGCAAAGAGCTGATTCATTTGAAAAGATCCTAATGCTGGGAAAGATTGTGGGAGGGAAGAGAAGGGGACGACAGAAGGTGAGATGGCTGGATGGCATCACCAACTCAATGGACATGGGTTTCAGTGAAGGCTGGGAGCTGGTGATGGACACGGAGGCCTTGCTTGCTGCAGTTCATGGGATCTCAAAGATTTGGACACAACTGAGCAACTGAACTGAACTGAACTGGAGACCTACAATATCTGCAATCTGTTAGAATAAAGTCACAATCTCCTGTACAAGAACTGTAATTGGAGCTGTGTCTTACTCTGTAATAATTGTTCAATAATATCTACCAATTTTCATGGCATTTGCAGTAGTATTGGGAACCTAATGGCCTGGGGAGTTCCTATTTTGATATCCTATCATTTTGCCTCTTCATACTGTTCATGGGGTTTTAAAGGCAAGAATACTGAAGTGGCTTGCCATTCCTTTCTGCAGTGGACCACAATCTGTCATATCTCTCCACATGACCCACCCGTCTTGGGTTGCCCCACAGGCATGGCTTGGATTCATTGAGTTAGAGAAGGCTGTGGTCCTAGTGTGATTAGATTGACTAGTTTTCTGTTAGTATGGTTTCAGTGTGCCTGCCCTCTGATTCCCTCTTGCAACACCTACAATCTTACTTGGGTCTCTCTTACCTTGGGTGTGGGGTATCTCTTCACGGCTGCTCCAGCAAAGCACAGCTGCTGCTCCCTACCTTGGATGAGGGTACCTCCTTACTGCCACCGTTCCTGAGCTTCAACGTGGGATAGCTCCTCTAGGCCCTCCTGTGCCTGCCCAGCCACCATTCCTCAGGTTGCTCCTCCCTGCCGTCGGCCCTGGCCTTGGGTGTGGGTGGCTCCTCACAGCTGGTGCCCCTGGCCTTGGCTCAGGGTGGCTCCTCAAGGTCATAGTCCCTAGCCTCAGGCACGAGGTCGCTTCTCCCGGCCGCCTGTGACCTCGGACGTGGGGTATCTCCTCCCAGCCACCACTGGCCTCAGATACAGGGAAGCTCCTCCCAGCCACTGCCCTGACCTCGGATGCGGGGTGTCTCCTCCCGGCCGCCACTGGCCTCGGAGACGGGGTAGCTCCTCTCGGGCACTGCCCATGACCTCGGACACAGGATGTCTCCTCCCAGCCGCTGCCACTGACCTCAGACATGGTGTAGCTCCTCCCAGACGCCACTGACCTCAGATGCAGGGTAGTTCCTCTCGGCCACTGCCCCTGACCTCGGATGCAGGGTAGTTCCTCTTGGCCATTTTTGCACCATCACAGCCTGGCACTCTAGGCCACTGCCCCTGACCTCAGGCGTGGGGTAGCTCCTCTCTGCCCCACGTAGTGAGATGGCTCGCAGCCATCTGCGATTAGTATTCTTGCCTTGAGAACCTCATGAACAGTATGAAAAGCCAAAATGATAGGATACCAAAAGAGAAACTCCCCAGGTCATTAGGTGTGCAATATGCTACTGAAGATCAGTGGACAAATAACTCCAGAAAGAATGAAGGGACGGAGCCAAAGCAAAAACAATACCCAGTTATGGATGTGACTGGTGATAGAAACAAGATCCGATGCTATAAAGAGCAATATTGCATAGGACCCTGGAATGTCAGGTCCATGAATCAAGGAAAATTGGAAGTGGTCAAACAAGAGATGGCAAGAGTGAATGTCGATATTATAAGAATCAGCGAACTAAAATGGACTGGAATGGGTGAATTTAACTCAGATGACCATTATATCTACTACTGCGGGCAGGAATCCCTCAGAAGAAATGGAATAGCCATCGTGGTCAACAAAAGAGTCCGAAATGCAGTACTTGAATGCAATCTCAAAAACGATAGAATGATCTCTGTTCATCTCCAAGGCAAACCATTCAATATCACAGTTATCCAAATCTACGCCCCAACCAGTATGCTGAAGAAACTGAAGCTGAATGGTTTTATGAAGACCTACAAGACCTTTTAGAACTAACATCAAAAAAAAGATGTTATTTTCATTATAGGGGACTGGAATGCAAAAGTAGGAAGTCAAGAAACACCTAGAGTAACAGGCAAATTTGGCTTGGAATGCAGAATGAAGCAGGGAAAAGACTAAAAAAGCTTTGCCAAGAAAATATATTGATCATAGCAAACACCCTCTTCCAACAACACAAGAGAAAATTCTACACATGGACATCATCAGATGGTCAAAACTGAAATAAGATTGATTATATTCTTGCAGTCAAAGATGGAGAAGTTCTATACAGTCAACAAAAAGAAGACCGAGAGCTGACTGTGGCTCAGATCATGAACACCTTATGGCCAAGTTCAGACTTAAATTGAAGAAAGTAGGGAAAACTGCCAGACCATTCAGGCATGATGTAAATCAAATCCCTTATGATTATACAGTTGAAGCTAGAAATAGATTTAAGGGTCTAGATCTGATCGATAGAGTGTCTGATGAACTATGGAATGAGGTTTGTGACATTGTATAAGAGACAGGGATCAAGATCATCCCCATGGAAAAGAAATGCAAAAAAGCAAAATGGTTGTCTGAGGAAAGCTAGTGGAGGTGATGGAATTCCCGTTGAGCTGTTTCAAATCCTGAAAGATGATGCTGTGAAAGTGCTGCACTCAATTTGCCAGCAAATCTGGAAAACTCAGCAGTGGCCATAGAACTGGAAAAGGTCAGTTTTCATCCCAATTCCAAAGAAAGGCAATGCCAAAGAATGCTCCAACTACCGAACAATTGCACTCATCTCACATGCTAGTAAAGTAATGCTCAAAATTCTCCAAGCCAGACTTCAGCAATATGTGAACCGTGAACTCCCTGATGTTCAAGCTGGTTTTAGAAAAGGCAGAGGAACCAGAGATCAAATTGCCAACATCCACTGGATCATGGAAAAAGCAAGAGAGTTCCAGAAAAACATCTATTTCTGCTTTATTGACTATGCCAAGCCTTTGGACTGTGTGGATCACAAGTTTTAGAAAAGGCAGAGGAACCAGAGATCAAATTGCCAACATCCACTGGATCATGGCAAAAGCAAGAGAGTTTCAGAAAAACATCTATTTCAGCTTTAGTGACTATGCCAAAGCCTTTGACTGTGTGCATCACAATAAATTGTGGCAAATTCTGAAAGAGATGGGAACATTAGACCACCTGATCTGCCTCTTGAGAAATCTGTATGAAGGTCAGGAAGCAACAGTTACAACTGTACATGAAACAACAGACTGGTTCCAAATAGGAAAAGTAGTAAGTCAAGGCTATATATTGTCAACCTGCTTATTTAACTTATATGCACAGTACATCATGAGAAATGCTGGACTGGAAGAAACACAAGCTGGAATGAAGATTGCCAGGAGAAATATCAATAACATCAGATATGCAGATGACATCACCCTTATGGCAGAAAGTGAAGAGGAAAGCCTCTTGATGAAAGTGAAAGAGGAGAGTGAAAAAGTTGGCTAAAACTCAACGTTCAGAAAATGAAGATCATGGCATCTGGCCCCATCACTTCATGGGAAATGGGAGAAACAGTGTCAGATTTTATTTATTTGGGCTACAAAATCACTGCAGATGATGACTGCAGCCATGAAATTAAAAGACGCTTACTCCTTGGAAGAAACGTTATGACCCACCTAGATAGTATATTCAAAAGCAGAGACATTACTTTGCCGACTAAGGTCTGTCTAGTCAAGGCTATGGTTTTTCCTGTGGTCATGTATGGATGTGAGAGTTGGACTGTGAAGAAGGCTGAGCGCCCAAGAATTGATGCTTTTGAACCGTGGTGTTGGAGAAGACTCCTGAGAGTCCCTTGGACTGCAAGGAAACCCAACCAGTCAATTCTGAAGGAGATCAGCCTCAAGATTTCTTTGGAAGGAATGATGCTAAAGTCGAAGCTCCAGTACTTTGGCCACCTCATGCGAAGAGTTGACTCATTGGAAAAGACTCTGATGCGGGGAGGGATTAGGGGCAGGAGAAGAAAGGGACGAGAAATGATTAGATGGCTGGGTGGCATCATGGACTCAATGGAAGTGAATCTGAATGAACTCCAGGAGATGGTGATGGACAAGGAGGCCTGGCTTGCTGCGACTCATGGGCTGGCAAAGAGTCGGACACAACTGAGCGACTGAACTGAACTGAACTGCAGTAATTAGAAAAGTCAATTATATAAGAAATTAGCCTCTCCAATCCCAATGGCTCTTTGTTCCTCAGTTCAAGGATTTATAGGAGGATTCTGTCAGCTGCTAAGAATATCCATACCATATGTACACTAATGAAGAAGGGAAATAAACCGTGCAAGAAATAATTTATTTAAGATTCAATTTATCACCCAGTTGCCAACTACCGATGTGTTAGTACTTTCAGGGACTATACTGGATTTTGATATAATGATATCAGTGTCAGTTCAGAATGGGTATCTAACCTGTGTATCTAACATGAACATTCCTATTTTTCCAGTGTACAATCATGGAAAGAATGGCATATAGGTACTGCATGTACTTGCAGTGGTATTTTAGAGTCTTTCCTCTTGGGGATTGACCTGTCCTTTAAATTATGGCTTCTAAAAATGAGACTGTGATTTAGATCTAAATATGCTATGAAATAATAAGATTTTCCATTACAATGTGCAATAACAACTTTTTCTTATAACAAGTAAGTAGTTTATCAAAGATTACTCAGCTATTAAGTAGTAGAAACAAGATTTGCACTCTAGCAATATAGAGTTAGAACTTCTGATTCAAAGTGCTATACTACATTGCTTTTCCAATATGGGAAATAATAAATAATTAAAAATAGGAGTAATGCAGCATGTTTACCAAAGTAATAAAGAATTATGGTACTATAGTTTTTGGTCATGAAAAATGGTAATGTAGCTCTAAATTTGCTAATCTGTAAAGATGTTAGAACAAAAAAGTCATGAAGAGAAGCATGGGTAAATATTAACCATTATAAGCCTGACCCTCCCAGTTGGTTCAGTGTTAAAGAATCTGCCTGCCAAGCAGGAGATGTGCATTTGATCTCTGGGTGTGGAAGATCCCATAGAGAAGGAAATGGCAACCCACTTCTGTATTCTTGCCTGAGATATCCCATGGACAGAGGAGCCTGGGAGCTACAGTTCATGAGGTCACAAAGAGTCAGACACAACTGAACAACTAAACAGCAGCAGCAGCATTATAAGCCCATGTCTATAAATTTCATGTACGTGTGAAAGTGTATGGAATATACTATTATTGTTGTTAATAACTATAAATTATTCTATTATGGGGTTTGCAAAAGGACAAAAGAGAACATTAGGCATCTTACAGATCAAAGCATCAATAGAACATGGTTTTAGGATAGGAAAATTTAATATAATTTTAAGTAGAGAAGAACAAATCAGTATAGAGAAAGCTGTCCAAGGTTCAATGACTACAATAAAATTAATATGGAATTATTACACATGAGGCATTTTTCTCAGTATGGTAAACATAAAAATCCATTTCATCCTCATAATAATCCCATTTAAAAAGCTCTTATCTTCATTTTCTATAGAAAACTCAGGCTCAAAAGAAATGAGTAACTTATTCAGCCATTTCATTTTATGAGCCCGTGTTTTTTTCCTGTTTTAGACTATAGCAGACTGTTTCATCTACCTGTAAGAGATAAGATAGGAAATAAAGGACTTATGCTTACATACTTAACAATGCCAATTCCTCACCACCAAAATTCAGATTAATCATCCATATTGGCAACTCAGTGCATCATTACCAAAATTAATATGGGTTCTTAGCAGTATTTTTTGAAAGACAAAGAGTGAAATTATTCTGAATATTCAGTTGACTTGGATCATTAGAAATCATGCCAAAGGATATTAATAATTAAAGTTACCTTTGCATTGATAGCAATTACAAATTATTTATAAAGGCTTTAAAAACAATTTAAATAAAAAAAGCTTTAGATGGTGATTTAAGTGGAAATCATCATTAGAAAGATCAAACTCATAGTATCACAGGAACGAGTTTTAAATTATACACTTTGGAAATCAATGCTAGATCTCACTTTGCTTCCTAGATTTAGGAACAGCAGTTTCTGTCTTTAGATTGCTGTAATTAGCACTAGCCTCAGATGCTCATTTACACCTTTGGCAGTAAAGGATTGGAAACTTGACTTTCACTGATGGTATGTTATAATCATACCAGCTTTGAGCTTTTTATTCTCTGTGATTTTTGTTGATAACATTCACAACAACATTAAGAAAAAAAAATCAAGGTACATTTCTCTTGAGTTAAATGCTTTAAACTCAGAGAGCCTCAGAAGTGCATGGATAATTGTTAATAAGATTTTGATTGATTGCCTTTTGTTTCTTTGTTGTTGATCTCACATAGACAAATACAAAAAAGAAAAAGAATGTATGGTTAATGAACAGTTTCTTCATATGTATATAACCTAAATATTTCTCACAAATGTTGTTTATTAAGAAATAAAAAATATTAAGACATAACAAAATGTCAAGGAATTTTTGGATTAAATATAGTATTATTACTCTCAATACTATACTATGTATATGTGCTATACTATTATACTATACTATGATGAATATCAGAGAAGGCAATGGCCACCAACTCCAGTGTTCTTGCCTGGAGAATCCAGGGGCAAATGAGCCTGGTGGGCTGCTGTCTATGCGGTCGCACAGAGCCAGACACTACTGACATGACTTAGCAGCAGCAGCATGATGAATATAGAATTTAGATTTATATAAGTTAATATTACAGCTTAAATAAGAGAATTTAATTACCAAATTCTGGTTTCAACCATGATACGAGCTACATAGTGTTCATATTCTTAAAATGAGATAAAATGGAATTTTAGCACATAGTAAAATCTTAAATGGGAACATTCACTTATAAAATGGATGGTAGATGAATATAGAATTTAGATTTATATAAGTTAATATTACAGCTTAAATAAGAGAATTTAATTACCAAATTCTGGTTTCAACCATGATACGAGCTACATAGTGTTCATATTCTTAAAATGAGATAAAATGGAATTTTAGCACATAGTAAAATCTTAAATGGGAACATTCACTTATAAAATGGATGGTTATCTGTTTTTCATTAAGTTCCTACTCCCTTTACCCATCAATATCATGCCCATAATCATTTTTTTGGATTTTTATAGGATAATTTCTAGCATTTGTATATAATTATAAAAGCCTCATATAAACAAGTATATTCATCTGATTTGTGCCTAAATAATATTCTCTGTTAACAAGTATGGTCATTTATCATGTATTGGAATGTATTACGTATACTCAAGGTATACCTTGTGTTGGAATGTACTGTGTGGCTTTGGCAGGAGTATATACTTGTAGCTGCTGATTCTCAGGGTAAAAAACATGTTATTTAGAAAAAAAGATGATGATCAAGAAGATATAGCATGGATTCTAGAAGGAAGAACAGAAGTGGTGTCTTTAGTAAATAGCATACTGGAGGCCTATTTGCCAGGTGCAGGAAATAGATGAAAAATTTCTGCTATGCATCATGAAGGCTGTAAAACCTGAAATAGAAGTCAAGTATAATGATTATTTCCACTATCTGCACATCTTCACTGTGATTCATTCACCAAAAGATATCTCAACTGTTAAGCTCTTCAGTTTTCTTTTAATAATTAATTATTCTAATGGAGAGAAATAGAAACTAAAACACTGCTGATCTGACTCTATTTCTAGACATTTTTCTATTCTTTTTTTTTTCCAGTTGAACAGGAGAAATCATTTGGAGTTAATTTCTTCTGTTTATTATATTTATTCTCTCCTCAATGTTAAATTTTCCTTGACTTTATTAATGGAGACTGGGTTTCTATTGTGATTTGGTCTGAATAAAATTAGACGTAAGCATAGCTGTTTCATTTTCAAGTAAGAGTAAGAAAGAGGCTGAAAAAGAGAGAGTTGATGTTCTTAAAAATGAAGTGGCCTGGCAAGTCACCATAGAGTGGGAAAGTGATGCTGGAGAATAATTAGATATATAAATTGTAGACTTTTGAAAAATAGTTTTAAAATATCAGAGAAGTATTAGGAGCAAGTCCAAAGCAGAAGACTGATACATGTGAAGATGAACAAGAAGCTCTTAGAATTTTTACTCTTAGTATTTGTGAATGATCTACAATAAGAAGCAGATAGAAATAGGCAATAGAAATAAAAACAAAAATAAACAAATGGGACCTAATCAAACTTACAAGCTTTTGCCCAGCAAAGGAAATCATAAGAAAAATGAAAAGACATTCTACCAAACAGGAGAAAATATTTGCACATGATGCAACAAAGTCTTAATCTCCAAAAAACTAAGTTTCTGGGCAATAATTTATTTAATATTAACTAATTCTAATTGATGTAAAATAATATAAAAAAGATGTTTATATGTATGTAGCTGAGTCACTTTTATGTATAGAAGAGATTGGCAAAATGTTGTTGAGTTCTAAAACTCAACAACAAAACCTAAACAATGGGCAGAAGACCTTAACATACATTTCTCCAAATAAGACATACCCATGGAGATTAAGCAAATTAAAAGATACTCAATATCACTAAATATTAGAGAAATACAAATCAAATAACAATGAGGAACCATTTCACACCAGTCAGAATGACTGTCATTAAAAACTCTACATATAGCACTTGCTAGAAAGGGTGTGGAGAAAAGGAAATGCTCCTACACTGTTAGTGGAAATATAAGTTGGTACAGCCACTATGGAAAACAGTATGGAGGTTCCTCAAGAAACTAAAATTAGAATTATCATATGATTCAACAACCACACTCTTGGGAATATGCTCAGATAAAATTATAATTTAAAATGATACATGTACATCTATGTTCATAGCAGCACTATTCACAATAACCAAACCATGGAAACAACCAAAATGTCCATTGACAGATTAATGGATAAAGAAGATATGATACATATATACAATGGAATACTATTCATCCATAAAAAGATGAAATAACCCCATTTGTAGCAACATGGATGACACTAGAGATTATAATACTAAGTGAAGTAAGTCAGAAAGAAAAAGACAAATACCATGTGACATCACTCATGTGTGGAATCTAAAATATGGCACAAATGAACCTATCTACAAAACAAACATACTCATAGAGAAAACAAACTATGGTTGCTGGAGTTGGGTGGGGAAGGAGAGAGACAGAGATGGACTGGGAGATGGGGTTGGTAGATGTAAACTATTACACTTAGAATGGATACATAATAAGGTCCTAACGTAGAGCACAGGGAATTTATTCACTATCCATTGATAAACCATAATGGATAATTATATTTTAAAAAAAACGGATGTTGGATTTTGTCAAAGGCCTTCTCTGCATCTATTGAGATAATCATATGGTTTTTATTTTTCAATTTGTTAATGTGGTGAATTACNTGAGTCTGAGTGAACTCCGGGAGTTGGTGATGGACAGGGAGGTCTGGCGTGCTGCAATTCATGGCGTCGCAAAGAGTTGGACACGGCTGAGTGACTGAACGGAACTGAACTGAACCTACAGATGGAGATATGCGGTCTAATGGAAGACTGCAACAAATACTATGAAAGGCATACTGGGATGGGGAAGTGGAGGAATAAGACCAAACAGAAAATATTTAGAAAATCTGCATGGAAAAAGAAGATCTGAACTGGATCTTAAAGGACCAGTAGATTATTAAGTCATGCAGGAAGAGGAGAGACATGGAGAGGTACCCTCCAAGGACATAAAAAAAGTACAAACAACATCCCTTCATTACACTTACAGCATTTTGCTCTCCATGTTAGCACTTAACTAACTTCAACATAATCATCTCTTTTCATTTATCTTATCTCTTTCTCAGAAAATTTACTTCTATGGAGTAAAGTGGGGGATAGGCAGATTAGTACTTCATTTGCACAGCCAGCAACTGCTCAATGCTGGACACATGGTAAATGTTCAATATATTGGTGTTGCATGATCAAAATTATAAACTGAACCAGAGAAGCAAAGACATAATACATGGAGCTGCAAGCTGATGTGGAATGCAAATGATAATAAGATGTTGACTATACAGACTTATGGGCTTCCCTGGTGGCTCAGAGGTTAAAGCGTCTGACTCCAATGCGGGAGACCTGGGTTCAATCCCTGGGTTGGGAAGATCCCCTGGAGAAGGAAATGGCAATCCACTCCAGTACTCTTGCCTGGAGAATCCCATGGACTGAGAAGCCTAGTAGGTTACAGTCCACGGGGTCGCAAAGAGTCGGACACGACTGAGCGACTTTACCTTCACCATACAGACTTATAAAGATACGGGATGGGTGAGCTGTAGGATGAATGGGGAAAGTAGAAGTAAGGATAAAAAGGGTTAAGCTAAGATACAAGGATATAGAAGAGTCAAAAATATCTACTGACATTTTTGCTCCCAAAATTAAGTTGTTATAAATATACCACACTTGTTCAAAAAGACTTACAAGAGTTTTATACACCAGTCACCTTCAGTAAGCATAACTATGTCACGCAATATTTGTGCAATAAAAATTGACAAAATCCCCTCTAGGTGTCAGGCATTGAGTTAGAAGCTAGGCATTCAGTAGCCAGTAAAAACAGAAATGGCCCTTATTTCCCTGATATCTTCTAGTCCAAACTAATTCATTCAATTTTTAATCAATTCCTAGATACAAAATACATTGACTCAGTTTTGTGATATGTGCTTGATAATCAAGGGAAAGCAAAAGAGAGAAGACACTACTTCATACAGAAGAGAGGAATGCAATCATTACAGTAACAAAGTTGAAATATAAATTAAGTGCCATCAAAACATAGAGTGGGTAATTCATCCAGCCTAATTCTCCCTGAAGGAATCACAGATATTTGAATTGAGTTTAAGTTTAAAAGATGAACCTTTGGGTCTTCAGAAGCTCTAAAACTATATGTAAAATGCTGTGTGTATATATGCATATATGGAATTGTGTGTATGTGTGTGCTCAGTCATATAGTTGTGCCCAACTCTTTGAGATCCCATGGTCTGTAGCCTGCTAGGTTCCTCTGCATGGAATTAAATAGGTATAATTTGGAAAGAGAATATGATACATGTTTTCTTTATATAATAGGCTAAGTGCTGTACTATGCTAAGTTGTGTCAGACTCTGCAACTGTATAGACTGTAGCCTACCAGGCTCCTTTATCTTTGGGATTTTCTAGGCAAGAATACTGGAATGGGTTGCCATTTCCTCTTTCAGAGGATCTTCCTGATACAGGGATCAAACCTATGTCTTCTGCATTTCCTGAATTGGCAGGTGGATTTTTTCCATTGAAACACCTGGGGAACCATACTTCCTTTATACCAAAAGTTAAATATCACTATATAGGGACTGTAGGGAAAGGAAAGAGATAAAGAACCAACCAAAATAAGTTGTCAGGTCAAATTGAAATGAGCACTTTAAAAATAACATCTATTACATAGACCTGCACTAACTTCCTGATAATATGTGCTATGCCAACAAAAAGGCCAACCCTGGCAGTTTCAGAAATGTGCTTTACTGATGGCACTTTGCAAAGATTTTCCTATTCCCTGACAGGTTTCTAGACAATATCCAACCAATTGTGATGAATTTCATACTGAAAATTAAAGGTGGATTTAAAATGCCAATTTTAATGATTATACGAAGGACAGAGACAACAAGCTTTTTTTGAAAATTGATATCCAGAATGATATCTATACCGTTAAATATCAATTGAGAGCATTTCAGCAGCTGCTATAAATGTAATACCCAAAGCATTCAATAAAGTGGTCTCTCCAGTCCTCAGGAAGAAAGGGAACACTGACTTTGTTTTCATAAAGTATCTCTGGGGAAAAAATTCAAATAACCAATTATAACAATGAGGAAGAGTAACTATCCATTATATGAATGTCAAAATGACTTGTCTTATTGCATATTGTTTACCCGTCTTTTACATGAGTTCTTTTTTTGCCGATTATTACTTTAATAAACATTTAGAATGAGTCAGTCATTTCCAAACAGTGCTATAGGCACTTAGCAAAACTTATTTAAGAATAAAGCCAACAGATCAGCAGGTTTGGATACGTAAGAACACCAGAATATGGCTCCTACTAGTCATTTTTGAAGTTTTTTCTGGTTTCGTGTATCATTATATTTGCCTCCAGGAAAAGTACTCGTGGAGGCTGAACTTCTGATCGTAGTTTTTCAGGTATTATTTTAAATTCATTTAATGAGACCTGACTGTGGAAACTGCAGCACCCGTCCTCTACACACCAGGGTTGAACTGGAAGAAGCTGAGTGCCTGGGAACTTTGTGGAGCCACCTATCCTCGAATTGCCTCTCTCTGGACTTATTTTATTTTTTAATATTTTAATTAATTGATTTATTTGAGTATGCCTGGTCTTTGTTGCAGCACACATGCTCTTTAGTTTCATTTCAGAGTTCTCAAGGGAGAAAGGGAAAATAAGGCAAAAGAAGAAATGTATCACATGTAAGAAAAATTTATAAGAATAAAGGAAGACTTGACTCTGTACATTAAAAGAATGCTCCTGGTATGGAAAAATTGTACATAGTATGCAATGTGTTTGCATTTTAAAAATCATTATATGAATGAACATTTTAGTTTTATGTTTTAATCCAATCTCTTTTTTTGGAGGAGGTATTTTCAATTTGTCACTCTTATAAATAAAGCCACTAACAACATTACAGTACAAAAAAAAAAAAAAATGACTTGTCTTATTTTAAAGCTCATGTGTCCAAAACATTTAACAATAATAGTGAAAATAACAAGATCATACTCACTTGTGTCGTGACCACTATAGATCTGGTAGGCTCTGTGAATAAACAGGCAGCCTCCAATTTATATACATGTTGTGTTTCAGAAGTTCTTTCAGAAGTTGGCTATTTGAAATTCAATAAATGACACAAACCGCAGTTTGCTTTTCCAAGTTAGTTACAAATACTGGCTTACTCAACATTTACTGACCATCGATTTCATTCACAAGACTGTTGAATTAGAGAACTATGAATTCTGGGCCCTGGATGAAGAAAACCATGCCATGCAGAAGACAAGGAGAGAAGGGAAGACATGTGGAAGAAGAAAGCAAAATCCTGCCCCATTTCCCTAAGACGCCAAGACAGAAATGTTGGATTTTCTATTCCCTCCAATCTCAGTTTTTCTGAGCTCTTTCTGATTTTCCAGGGTCCTCTTTTCATAGGTTTCCTTATGTCTCACAGTCCAGTTTACAACCCAATCTGTGTTCAGAGATAGTCCTCCCCTTCCAAGTGCCCTTTGTCCCAGAAGTAAAGACTGGACCAACCTTCTCTGTGGCCTTTCTGGAGAGCACAGGGTTTGGAACCACACAGAACTGGCCTGCAATTCCAGATTCTCATCTTATCAGCTGGATTGCTTTGAGTAGATTATATAAGAGAATGTGAAAAATCTGGGCTCTTGATACAGATAGCATAGTGTTGATCTTGGACAAATCACTCAACCACTCCACACTTCAGTTCCTTGACTATCAAATGGAGAAAATAGAGTCTACTCCGAGTTGAGATAAATGAGTGAAATTATTAAAGCATTTAGAATTCCTGTGCTCAATAAATGTTAGTGATTATTGTTTGTATATCCAAACATCCATTTCGCAATCTACATAAGGATAACATCTACCTTGAAGGATTGTGATGAGTATTATGTATGATGATATTTAAAGTACATAGCACAATGTATTGCCCTAGTGGAATGAAAGAAATATCCAGTTCAGTTCAGCTCAGTTCAGTCTCTCAGTTGTGTCTGATTCTTTGTGACCCCACATACTACAGCATACTAGGCTTCCCTGTCCAACACCAACTCCCAGAGCATGCTCAAACTCATGTCCATTGAATCGGTGATGACATCCAACCATCTCATTCTCTGTTGTCCCCTTCTTCTCCTGCCTTCAATCTTTCCCAGCATCAAGGTGTGTTCCAATGAGTCAGCTCTTCACATCAGGTGGCCGAAGTATTGGAGTTTCAACTTCAGCATCAGTCCTTCCAATGAATATTCAGGACTGATTTCCTTTAGGATTGACTGGCTTGATCTCCTCCAAGGGACTCTCAAGAGTCTTCTCCAACACCAAAGTTCAAAAGTATCAATTCTTGGGTGCTCAGCTTTATTTATGGTCCAACTCTCACATTCATACATGATTACTGGAAAAAACATAGCTTTGACTAGATGGACCTTTGTTGGCAAAGTAATGTCTCTGCTTTTTAATATGCTGTGTAGATTTGTCATAGCTTTTCTTCCAAGGAGCAAGCATCTTTTAATTTCATGGCTGCAGTTACAATCTGCAGTGATTTTGAAACCCAAGAAAATAAAGTCTCACTGTTTCCATTATTTCCCCATCTATTTGCCATGAAATGATGGGACCAGATGCCATGATCTTAGTGTTTTGAATGTTGAGTAAAATGGAAGAAACATTAGTTTCCTTTTTTCATGTCATTAGCTTTCATCCTTCTGCTAACAGGGAAGCAAATTGGCTGGAATTGATTAAGTGTCTTTTAACTCCTCTAGAGTTATTTGTATTACTGAAAGAGACAATTTCTTCAATGTCAAGGTAAGGAATTCAGTTGGCAACAACAAAGAGGACTATTGTAGGAGGGCCAAGATACCTTGGTGGATGCAGGGAGTGACTATTGAAAGTAGAAAGCAAAAAAAAAAAAAAAAGTAGCAGCATTGCTACACAGTGATTGGAGAATGCAGTTACCAAGAGACTTGATTTTATTCCCAGAATGGAAGCACTCAGGAGTAAAGCTGTCGATCAATTACCAAAATGTAAAGAAATGAAAGGCAGTGTAACACACATCAATAGCAGCTTTTTTCATAATCAGAGAATAGAAAAGATGGCTGGTTACTGGTTATCTCCTTTAGTCACCTGCACATTGTTGGGTATCTGCCATGGGTCATGATTTTATAACCATGATTTTATTTCTTGGTCTCCTTTCCCGGCTTTCAGGTTTCATTCACCTCATGAACATTCCCTCCAGATTTGTATCTTAGCCCTTTTCTCACTTTATTTTGTCTACTTAAGGGCTTCAAGTATCACATGAATGCATCTGGTTCTCTGCCTCCAGCTTTGAGTTTTTTTTTAATAAGCTTCAGACCCATACACATGTAGCCACTATCAGCCACTGCTATCTAGATGTCACCCAGATAAGTCCAACTCACAGGACAGGATCTAAATTCATTACTTGTCCCCCAAATCTGTTCCTCCTCTGCTATTTCATATCTTGATTAATAGCACTGACACTCATCTAATCAGGAAAGCCAGAGATCTGAGAATTATCGGAGATACAGAGACGGATATGGCACAATTTTGACCTCAAGAAACAGTCAAACTCATAGAATGCCTATATGTAAACCTGTCTTTTTAAAACCAATAATAAATTCTCTTAGAGAACTCATAATTCTACTTTTTGATAAGAATAGGAATTCTTATTTATAAACTTTCTTGAATTAAAATGAAATCCTTTGAAACTATGCTGAGGAGGGCCTATATCACATTTTTTACCATGTCTCCCCAGACTGCTGACGTATTGCATTGAATACAGCTGATGTTCAACAAGTAGCTGCTGAATGTATGCATGAATAAGTGACTATGAAACAATAAAGGAAGCTAAAAGTAACACTGAAGTAGTCACAAATAAATAGTTATATAAAGGTATGTGAGGGAAAATCATTTCAACTGGAAAAAATGGGGACATTTTGTGAAGGTGTAGAATTTCACCTGTTCTAAAGGAGAAAAAGATGATGTTCCAGGCAGAGGGATGTTCCAGGTGAGGAAAAAGAGGAGAAAATAATAGAATATGTATAAAAGTAAAACTTTTATTCAGACAATATTCAAAAAATACAGAAAGTGAATAGGATCTCATTAGAAATGAGAGACCTTACTACAGATAAATAGATGAATATATTCTTTTAAACTGGAAGATATACTTTTAAACTGGAAGATACACTTATTAATGTAAAATTGTTAATATTATTCTTTTAATCTTTTTACCATGGGAAAGTACAATCATAGAGAGAATATACAATGATCCCTTTACCTGTATCTAGTGTTAAAAGTACCAGTTCAAGCTATGTCTTGTTTCATCTATATCTATTCACTGCATCCCAATATTATTTCAAAACAGATCACAGACATTATACAATTTAATTCATAAATATTTCTGTGTGTACCTCTAAATGACAAGATCCCTTCTGCACACATAACTACATTACCATTATTGTAATTTAAAAAGTAATAGTAATTCATCGATGTCATCAACATTCTGTCTGTGCTTATATTTCCCTGATTTCTCCTAACTTGTTTTACAACTTTTTTTGAATAAATCACGATCCATTTAAGGTCCATACATTGCAATTGGTTGTTATGTATCTTAAATTAGTCTTCTCCACCTCCCCTTCCTTTCCTGTCTCCTTTTCTTGTATTGATTACAGAATGAAGCATATATGAAAAACACTCAAAACATATGTATGAGTTAATGAATTAGTATAAAGCAAATACTTTTATAATCACCACTCAGGTCCAGGAATAGACATTGACAGTCAGTTTTGAAAGTGCTCACATGCTCCATGTCAACTGGACCTTCTTTCCTACCTACCAAAGTAGCAACTATCTGTTTTTGCATAGTGAAATCACGCCTTATTTTCATTTACAATTTTATTATTCACGTGTGTATCCTTAGATACTATAGTCTCAATCACTAAATCATTTTAAATGTATTTTGTTTCTTTTAATCTGTTCATTCTCACTCTATGCTTCTTTTTTTGTTTTGGCAATTTATCTATTGATGAACATAAAACATTTGGCCTATAGAGCTTGTCACTATTTAGATTTTGCTGACTGCAAACTCATGGTGCAGATCAATACATTCCTCTGTTCTCTATATTTCCTGAAAAATGGAAACAGGAGCCAAAGGTTTTATCAGACTCAGATTTAACCCATTTGGCACAAATACAGGTAATACTATATTCTTTCATTAAAAGGAATATGGCTGTTTCCCTTCTTATGATAGTAGTACTCATTGATGTATAATGCTTAGATTTAATTCATTGGGGATTACAAGGTGATTATCAGTTCAGTTCAGTCGCGCAGTCGTGTCCGACTCTTTGCGACCCCATGAATTGCAGTACGCCAGGCCTCCCTGTCCATCACCAACTCCCGGAGTTCACTCAGACTCACGTCCATCGAGTCCATGATGCCATCCAGCCATCTCATCCTCGGTCGTCCCTTTCTCCTCCTGCCCCCAATCCCTCCCAGCATCAGGGTCTTTTCCAATGAGTCAACTCTTCGCATACGGTGGCCAAAGTACTGGAGCTTCAGTTTTAGCATCATTCCTTCCAAAGAAATCCCAGGGTTGATCTCCCTCAGAATGGACTGGTTGGATCTCCTTGCAGTCCAAGGGACTCTCAAGAATCTTCTCCAACACCAAAGTGATTATATACTTTTATAAAAATACACTTCCCTGTATTATTTCATTACTCAGTGTACATTTCTTATAGAAAAAGCAGAATAAAATCTTGATCTTTTTTCCTGTTTATTTACCAGTTTTCAAGAAATGTGTTTATTTTCTATTAACATATCCCAATGCAGCCATATTTTAAAATATCACTATAAATTTATGGATTTTAAACTTAATTCATGAGATGCAACTTGTTAATAGCCTTACTAAAATTCAAATTATTCCATCTTTGGCCAATGAAAAACTCTTAAATTGGCTCCCTAAGTCTTTTCATTAATGACTTAAACAATGATAGATACTAAGTTTTCAACTAGGATTATAGAATTGCCTGTTTCTTCTTTTAATTTTTTCACCTTTTCCTTTATATATTTTGAAACACTGTTACCAAGCATATATAAATTTTTATTATTTTTATGCCTTCTTGATGAGTTCACTCTTTTATTATTCTAAAAGGCCTTCTTTATATCTCATAATATCAATCATCTTATAGTTTACATGATATTGGTATATCCATTCTAACCTTTCTATTTTTATTAATCATTTTTTGATCAAAAATGTTCTATTTTCCATTTTTTTAATATTTAGGTATTATTTATTGTGTTCATTTTCAGTTATGTTCCTTTTAGTTTAATGTTATTTTTGAAATTATCTTTTTCTAAACTTTTATTGAGTTATATAATTTCTGGAATTTTTTATTCTTATTTGTTATTCTTTCTCATCTTTCATCATTTCTTAATTTCTTTTTGCCAATTTTTGTAAGAAGTTACAAATATGTCTTTCTTGCATGTATTCATTTTTTCTATAGAAATGTTATTCTGCTTCTTTTTTTCTTATAGCTTTGAATGGGATTTTACCTTGATTCTTCTTTTTGTAAAGACTTTTTTTTTTTATGTGGACCATGTTTACAGTCTTACTGAATTTGTTACAATATTGTTTCTGTTTTATGTTTTGATTTTTTGGACATGAGCCCGTGGGATCTTAGTTCCCCAACCGGGGATGGAACCTTTGCCTCTTGCTCTGGAAGGTAAAGTCAACCACTGAACTGCCAGAGAAGTTTCTTGCTCATTATTATGTAAAACTAGTTTTTCCTGAGCTTTAGGATTTAATTGAAGTTTTCACTTTACAGAGATCCTTCTTCAAAACTATGCTCTTGAGATTCCCTGATTCTGTTCTGCTCTTCCATTCTCAGCCAGTTCTCTTTCCATCCTCTACATTGCCCTGACCCTGTTTATTTTGATCTTTATTTCAATCAGCAGTTTTTCCTCAGTGTGAGCGGTTGTTTTACAGAGTTCTAAAGCACAAAAAGTATTTCAATTCCTTCAGAATGTCTAGCTATAGGCTTTTCAGACCTACCCTCTATAGAAGGCAAAACCCCTCCCAATTTCAAATGCTATTCTCAAATTCATCCATTGGCCTTTTTGGGATTCTCATGTTCTAGAGCTTACCAAATACCATATTATTTCCATTTCCATCTGCTTCCTTCTCTATAGACACTGAATCTATATGGGTCATATTAGTGATTATATCACTTGCTTTACTGAAAATGATTCTTATGGATAACTTGTCACTGAGTTTTGTTTTAAACGTTGTTCAAGAGTTTGGGGATTTGGCTCAGGCGAATATTTGAAGAGATAAAATGTTGCTGCCACAAATCCAACTCCCAATACTTTCATTTTTGATTAAATAATTTCCTAAGGTTTCAGATGTCAAAAGGATCACAGATCAAATGTGCCCACAAAGGAGGGCAACCATGAAAACACATACAAGTATTAAATACAGTACTGATTAACTAAAGAGTAGAAATTCACCAGAGGAATTTCTGGTGAAGCGTCTGACATCACTCAGCAGTGAGTAGAAGTTGGCAATATTTCTCAAATTGTATTTCATAAGAAGTTAATAGAAATAAGATAGTTCTGGTAGCCCAGAGATTATAATTTAAGACATGATGAGTTGAGGTAAAGTTTCCACCACTTCCTTTAAAATGGTACAAAGTGAGGAAGTGGTAAAAGATTTGTGTAAAGTTATTAAGGAAGAAATTATGATGAGAAAAATCTCAGTTTCTATATTAATTCAATTTAACAAATAGTCATTATTGTTTTAGAGAGGGTAAATGACCTCTAGTTTGCTTACCATATACCAGTGATGTTTGGTTTGATATTAGAAGGAAAAAATCCATCTATGTTTGGACAAGAGATCTTCTGAACACCATATTCTAAATACAGTTTATGCACTGGAAGTTTCATGGGAGAATTGAAGCAGTTATCTTTTTGAACCACTTCCAGAGGAAATGCAACTTTGCTGCAATAGGTGGTATTCCTGAAAAGAAAAATGTTCAGTGAATGGGCAGTTTCATTTGTTTTCATGCTGCAAACACATTGAAATGAGCGAAGTGAAGTATTCCTATGTACTGAGACTTTATATATTAAGTTCATGTAACAATTAAATGTGTTATGGAGGTATTTCCTAGAACAATGGACATAACAAAATAAAGACAGACACAATTCACTACTATTGATAAACTACTTACATTTTTAGATATACTCCTAAATACACATATGTGTGTGTGTGTATGTATTTATGGGCTTCCCTTGTGGCTCAGCTGGGAAGGAATCCTCCTGCAATGCTAGAGACCTGGGTTCCATCCTTGGATTGGGAAGATCCCCTGGAGAAGGGAATGGCTACCCACTCCAGTATTCTAGGCTAGAGAATTCCATAAACTGTGTAGTCCAAGGGGTCACAAAGAGTCGGACATGCCTGAGCACCTTTCACTTTCATATGTATATATATAATACACACACACACACACACACACACATATACACACATATATGTCTGTTGTTCAGTCACTCAGTCGTGTCCGACTCTTTGTGACCCCCATGGACTGGAGTGCTCCGGGTTTGCCTGTCCTTCACCATCTCCCAGAGCTTGTTCAAACTCCTGTCCATTGAGTCGGTGATGCCATCAAACCATCTTGTCCTCTGTCGACCCCTTCTTCTCCTGCCTCCTGCCTTCAGTCTTTCATGCTCACTTGTGTCCAACTCTTTGTGGCCCCATGGATCACAGCTTACCAGGCTTCTTGGTCCACAGGATTTTTCTAGGCAAGAATACAGGAGTGGGTTGCTCCCCCTCCCCCAGGGGATTTTTCCCAATCCAAGGATCAACCTGCGTCTCCTGTGTTTCCTGCACTGGCTGGTGGATTCTTTACCACTGAGTCACCTGGGATATAAAATGATTAATACCCTTAAAACACTCTTAATAACACTAGTACTGGAAAGGCAAAGGTAAGAACAGCGTATTAACTCCAAAAGTATTTTTAAAAGCCTGAACTTTGCCCTAGTCATCCTACTTCTGGAGATGTTTTCACATGACAGAAGTAGGAAAAGTGAGAATAGAGGGAGCACCTGATCAAAAATGTCCATCCTTTGCTGTATTAGCAAGGAAGATATTGGAATCATTAGAAACACATATGAAAAGGAAGCCTGTAAAAAAACCATGGTACAACCATCCAAAATTGTTGTACACACACACACACACACACACAAATCAAGCACGAAGGGAAAAACTAACAAATGCATAAAATGTGTTAAGATGGCTGGGGAACTGTATTTATGTCTTTAATGTTTATATAAGTCATTTCATCTGCCTGGAGGGTTCTTCTTCTCCCATCATCCTACTTTTCACTTGGAGGTTTATGTCACCCTATATTTAAATTAAGACTTTCATCCTCTCAGCATGTCAGACAATTCCTTGGTTGAATTTATCACATGGCATAGCCATATGTGTCTTCTTTTATTTCTTGCATCTAGCACAATACCTAAATTTTCAGTTGGCACTGAATAAATATTTGTTAGTTACATGGGATGGATGTAAAATTGTGTTACATATAGGAAAACAATGAAAAGAACATAGATAATAACAATAAGTGAATTTTTAGGGTGATATGTAAATGAGTCATTAATTGTTCACCCTCTTTTGTGATTTCTCTCAATATTTAAAACATCTTATATACTCAGTAACTCATGAACTAAGGCTAAATCCAAAGAGAGGTGTGGGAGAATTTATTACCCTTCCCAAGATGGGAGGAAAAAGCACTTAAAGATGACTTATGACAATGGTAATAAGGTGGAAAGGGTGAGTGGCAAGCATGATCTTTGCCTATAAACAACAAAAGGTCTTCCAAGAAAAAAAATGTTCCACAGGTGGACATTACAGAAGGTAAACTTCAGCTTAATAAGATACATTTTCTGACTATAAAAATAAAGTGATGAACAATAGTTAGACTAACTTTTCCAGCTTCATAGGTCAAATATGAATGTTATCTTAACAGAGGTATTGAAGCAAGAATACAGCAGTAAAATCCTAGAGGATGAACCTGAGCTTTATGGTGTTAATGACATCAAGCCTATGATTTCACATGGTTCAATTTAAGGTCATTCTCAGTTTAAGAATCACCACAGGATTACAGGAGGCTTCTGATGCTCCCACCAGATAAGTTCAATTCAAATTTTCTTTAGAGATGTAGAAGACAGGCAGAAGGTGAATTGAAGAGATAGCAATCTGGAAACTGATAAATAACAGTAAAGATATAGTCAGACCTTGAGGATCATGAGCCCTGCTTCTATAATGAAAAGAAGGCTGAAAATGTTTGAAAGAGAGCTCTAGAGAAGTATTAGGTTGGTAAGGAAAAAGAAATAGAGGTACTGAAACACTAGAATGCATAGCAGAGACAAAGGTCAACCAGAAAGCTACTGACAACCTATTCCCAGGTATTTGCTGAGGTCCATGTATGGAATGTTACTAGATTATTAATTGTCAAAGATAATAAGGGGCTCAAAGAACATTTAGGCCAAGTTTTTCATTTTATAGATTTAGATACCAAAGCTGTGTTAGAACATAAACAATGGATACATGAGCTCCTTGGAAGTCTAAACCCCAGTCTAGAGTTCAATCCAATAAAATGAAATAGAAGAGGTGAAAGCCTCAATGGATTTAAGAGGTAACAAGAGACTTTCAAGGTCACATTTTTTAATATGTGGGCTTTTTTTGTGATAAAGGAGTGGTTTTTCACTAAATCAAAACATTGGCTAAACTTATCAAAATATAGTTATGGTTCTCCATCAGAGAACACTTAACGTCCATTAGAGACAAAGAACATCCAAAAGGTGTGGGATTACCTATTCTTCTGTTATTGTTATATCATCTAGCCTACCATTATGGGCTAGGTTGTGTCCTCCACCTCAAATTCATATGTTGAAGTTGAGTACTTCAGAATGAGACTGTATTTGGAGATAGGTCTTGAAATTATGTCAAAGCAAGTTGATATGGGTGGACCCTAATCCGATAAAACTGATGCTCTTAAAAGAAGAGAGGACTGGGACACAGAAGACATGGGGGGAAAAGATCCTAAGACCTGAAGATAAGACGTCCCTCTACAAGCCAAGCTGAGATGAATGGAACAACCATGCTGACACTTTGATTTGGGAATTCTAGCCTCTAGAACAATAAGAAATCATGTTTCCATTGTTTAAGCCACCAATCTGCAGTATTTTGTAATGGAAGCCTAGAAAAACCAATGTACTTATTAAATGGTAGGAAACAATGTTTTAAAATATCTATAACCTAGATGGGAGTTCAAAAAACAAAGTGAAGCCTGAAAGCTGAAAGGGGACCTCAGGGAGTCAAAGAACTAAGCCTTAAAATGGTAAATTGTCAGAGGAATCTCCATTTTTTCAAGATTTTTTTTCAGAGCAAAAACAATATTAATCTGTTGTAAAAGAAAAATCCGTATACTATGAAGTAAAATGCAGAATCTACATGAACCTTCACAAGAAAAAAAAGTGGGTTTGTAATGAATTTTGCAGTAATGGTAGAATGCTTTGGATTATATTCTTAGATTCCCAGAGATCTGGTGTTCATTTGCTTTATATGGAAATCTTGGTGAAAAGTTTGAAAAGCATTGTTTTAAGTGCATTTGATGCTTCTCAAATATTCCTTAATCTATATGGCACGCTGAGGCTTTTGCTTAGTTGTGTCCGATTCTTTGTGATCCCATGGACTATATAGTCCATGGAATTCTCAAGGCCAGAATACTGGAGTGGGTAGCTGTTCCCTTCTCTAGGGGATCTTCCCAACCCAGGGATCAAACCCAGGTCTCCTGCATTGCAGGTGGATTATTTACCAGCTGAGCCACCAAAGAAGCCCTCATTCTGTGCTAGGCACTTAAAAAATGCCAAGAATAACAGACATGAACGGGTTCTACTGCCAGCCCTGTTCACTGTCTAAGGAAACAGATACATCTCCAAGTGACTCAAAAGTGGAGGTAGATTCCAGTGTCAAGGAAAAGGAACATATGAATAAACCTCCATCTCTAGACAACTCTGATGTATGTTTGGTTTGAAAAGGAACCACCAATGGAGAATGTTCTCAGAAGCTCAACCTTTCTCTCTGCACTTGTCTTTCAGCTAATCTCAGCTAAGCCAATGAGATGAAGAATAACTCTTTGTGGATAAATGCTTTCTTCTTCCCCTCCCCAGGAGTTTCTTCTACACCCATCATTTAGATAAGGGTTCAGGAACAGAAGCAAAAAAGGAAAGACACCACAAGGGTCAGCCTACCTTAGCATGCAGGTATAGTTTCCCGTGTCATTGAGAAGCGTGGGCCGGAACCAGAGCACGTCTTTCTCCTTACTAATGCGGTTCTCAGGGAGGCGGAAGTTAATTGGCTCCTCCAGGTCCCGGTCCTGCCTTGTCCAATACCAGATGAGAGTAAGGCCTGCTGAATGGGCTGTGCTGTAGTTATATTTCAAGAAGTGTTCAAAGAGTGGGCACTTGATACGAGCTGGTTCATCTTCATACACTTGGATCTGCCTCATGGTATCTAGTCCCCAGTCATCGCAACGTTCTGGAATAATCAAAAAGAAAGAAAAGGCAGCTGAATCATCTCACCTCCAAAGAACATACCTTCTCCTTAGGATATCCCCAACCTTTTTCGGGACCCTCTTCTCTGGCCATGTTAATTAGCCTTTTTCTAATAAATGCTTATAATAGATAGCTGTGCTGTGAAGAGATGACTTCCTCTCATTCCTTCATCATCTTTTGACTATCTCTTGGATAACAATGTGATCTGATAGTTTGATCCTGTTGAATCCAACAAGGTATGAGGGAGAATCTCACCTGGACAAGAAATCATGTGCTTTTTCACTCTTCTGGGGATAAAGGCAATTCTAAGGATAAGATTGTAACTGAAAAGAAAGCCTCCTAGTTTTCCCTTGGTCTCCAAATTTGGGGGCTAGATCTTTACTGTCCAATAGCAGTAAAATGCCTGCCACATATTTAAGCAAAATGCCTGCCACATCATTTTAGATATCTTGATTGCCACATTAAAGAAATAAAAAGAAGCAGGTAAAATTAATTTTTATATTTTATTAAACTTGATACATCTAAAACATTGCAAGTATTAATATTTTATACTTACATTCTTTTTTATAATAAATCTTCAAAATTCAGTATACTTTACACTTGTTGCACATATCAGACCAACTACAATACACAGGAAAGCTTTCTGGTAAAAAGGAGATACATAGGGTATAGCTTTAGGCACCCTGCTGGTAGCTACACTCTACAGAAGCAGAACTGTCAGACCTTTTTACAGCTGATCAAAGATGCAAGAGCAGGGCCAGCTTGCATCAACTGAGTTGAACTTATCTTACTAGAACTGCCCAGACAACTTACAGACTCATGAGCAATAATACATGAATAATAAATTAAAAGAGGTTTGTGATCATTTGTTAGGCAACATCTTGGGGGTAACAGATAGCTAATAAAACAACTAACAATGACTAACGTTGATAAAAGCAAAGAATTTGAAGATTTATGACTTGAAAAATGTTTTGTAAGTAAGTAATAAATCTCTAAATAAATAATAGATCTCCAGGAAATTTAACAAACTGACTTTTCTAAGACTCAACAAATTAGTACTGTTTACAACTGTAATGCTTCACTTAGAAACACCTTTTAAAATCCAATATACAAAAAAAAAAAGAACTGGAAAGACCAACATTTTGTTCACATTAAGACAAATTGATATTAAAATATTTTAATTAAACATATATCATAATGTTCTTTAAATATATTTTCACCCACACTGCAAGTTGGGTGCAAAGTTGTAGAATTAGGTCATTTAGTTTATAGGAATTTTTAACCACAGTTTTTTTTCTTTTTTTATTTCAGATAAGTAAGTCAGATTGAGTACATGCATCTAATTTCATTCCTTATGAAACTTCACTAAAACTAAGTTTTCAAGACATTATCCCAAGTAATAGCAATTATAAGAGAAAAGACAATAGCAATACCATAATGGACAAAATGGTGACCAGTTTGGCCCATTTAAATGAAAAGTCCTAAATGAGGAAACAAAAGCTGGAGAACAAACCAATCTGCAAAGTGGAATGCAAAAAACATCAGGAGGAGAAATTCAGTATCAAGATAAGTAATCACTACTACCTTAACACCCAATATTTCTGGGCTTTCTTCCTAGGCATATTGTAAGATGTACTTTTATGTCCTTCTGAAATAAGAGGATGCCATGTGACTCACTTAGGCCAAAATGATGTACCAAGTGTCACCTGTGCTGAGTGTTTTAAGAGCCAGAGTATGTTTCACTATGCTTCCTTTTCTTCTGCCTTAGCAAATATGAAAACATAGACATTGAGACTCCTTTAGCTTATTTCCCTTGATACAGATGGCATATGGCAAAGCTTTACTATTTTAAGTCATAGAGAATTAGGATTGCTTATCATTAATATGAATCATCTATATTATCCTGGCAAATGCAACCACATACCTTAAAAATAAGCACATATATGAAATAGTAAAATAAGGAGAAGTTGATGAAGGCTATATTAAAAAGTGCCATTTTTTTGTTCCAAGCCCACCCTCCTAGCACTCAGTAACCTTTTTCACTGAACTTCAAGGATTGGAACAGCCAGGAAAGTGTAAACAGACTTTACACTCCAGGTGGGAGAATGAATGAATCTTCTCTAGGAAACCTGACTACTTTCAGAGGAAAGATCTAACAATCTTACTAAGAGAGAATTTTTTTAAACAACTTGTACAGCCATATTGTTTAACATTAAAAGCTCAAGATTAACAAACCCCACACACACACTTAGAATTTCTAATCATCTTCCTAATTACTACTTCTTAAATACGAAAAGCCCTAGGAGACATCTGAAAAAAATCTCTACTATTAATCGCAACACCCAAAGAAACATTGTAAAAAAATTTTGATAAAACAAAATTATTCAAGTAAAAGAAATCTTTGAAAACAAAACTATCATTAACACCCTCAGAGAGATAAGGAAACCTCTACATTCATCAAGTGAGAAAAGGATGATACAACAGAGGAATATTCAGAGAAAAACAAAAAGCTAATTAAAATTAAAAACACGATTGAGGAGAGGTAAATTTTAATAAATGGTTTGTTTGGAAGTTGAAATTGAGAATTTTCTAAAGACTAGAATACAAAGAAAAATAAATTTAGACAAGAAAGTTAGAAGACTAGTCCAGGAGTCTTAAGAGCTCCTTAATAGAATCCCCAAAAGAAAAAAAAAAAAAAGAGAGAGAGAGAGAGAGAGAAAACTCTCAATTAAATAATTGAAAGCAAAAACAAATCTCAGAACTAAAGTACATAACCTTCTAAATTAAAAAGAGCTGTCAATTGCTCCCGCACTGTGGATTAAAACAGACTCGCACCACAAAAATATTTTTTTTAAACTGAAAAAAGAAAAGATTATATAAACTACTGGCAAGTAAGAAAGAGAAAAACAAAATAGCCACATACTAGGAAGACTAGGAATCAGAATGGCTTTGCAACTCTCAAAAACAAGACTAGAAACTAGAAGATAATGACTCAATGCATCTTACGGAAATGTTCTATCAATCTTGAATCTTAAACCCAATTAAAAAATTACATGTGAAAGTGACATTTTCAGACACATAAAGATTCATTAATTTTTATTCCTATACTATTTTTCAAGAAGCTTCTGGGGAATGTGTGTCCAAAAAAAAAAAAAAAAAAAAAGAGAGAGAGAGAAAAAACAACAGAGGAAAAAAATGAGATCAAGGAGTAGGGGGATCCAACTAAAGGGAGAGGGGAAGGGATTCCCAGGATAACAGTGCAGAACATCCTAGGAAAGCAGCTATACATTAGGGTTTGGTGGTAAGTAAATATAGATAGAAGAAAAATGGAGATCCCCAATAAAGGAAAAAAACTGTAACTGATGGATCATCTGATTAGATTATTACAGTGAACAATTTGCTAAAGGGCAATTGAAAAGTATAAAAATAGTTACCAAAAGATACTAATTAGGGATTTCTCTGGTGGTCCAATGGTTAAGACTTCCTATTTCCATTTCAGGGGTTGCAGGTTCAATCCCTCGTCAGAGAAGTAAGATCTCACATAATTTAAATTGATCCCACATCCTTTTCTAAATTGTTGTTTTGGCTAGGGACTTTTGCTTTGTTTTGTTTTAATGTGGACCATTTTAAAAGCCTTTATTGAACTTGTTACAATATTGCTTCTGTTTTATGTTTTGGATTTTTTGGCTGTGAGGCATGTGGGATCTTAGCCCCCACACCAGGGACCCAACCCACACCCAGTGCATTGGAAGGCAAAGTCTTAACCACTGGACTGCGGCAGAAGTCCCAGCCCTAAGAAGTCTTTATGACCCTGAATAATAATTAATAGCAAGACAGATGATAAGTGACAGGTGGATTTTTTTTTAAATAAGAGAATGCTAATTGTGAAAGGGAAATGGAAAAGGAGACATCAAAACCAGAAGCATGTACTCAGGAAGACAAATTGAGAACAAAGTTTGAAATGGAATTTTGGTGCTCACTGGGGCACACTGGCAGAGACTGGATAAATCTTCATTAGTTCTGTTTTCTCTTCTTGGTCCCTATGAAACCTGCACATCTTTGGCAATTGGGTTGGGACCATGTGACTTGGTTCTGGACAGTGAGGGACCAGAAATACTGTACAACTTGAAACTCCCAGCATAATCTTTGGTGCTTTCTCTTTCCCTTCCATGGAGTCCTTGAATTTGTGAAAAGTGCAGCAAGAAACATGGAAGGAGCCTGGATTCCTGCCATCAGTCAAAGCAGAGCTTCTCAGGAAAGCTTTGAAAGCTTCTCACTTTCAAAGAGTTAAACCAAATCTCTATCAATTAAGCCACTGAGATGTAGGACATTAATTTGTTATAGCAAATTGACTAATAAATTCACTGACTAATAAAGGAAGCCAGAATTTTTCTTTCATAATAAAAAAATCAAGAGCAAAAGACATTTTTAAAACAACATGTTAAAGGCCCTTACATATTAAACTTTAAAACAGGATAACAAAAATTTCTGTTTTATTCACTGAATATCTTTTCAACCAAATTAAATGCAATACAGTGTCAAGGGGGAAAGACATCTTATATCTGCAATGTATCTCCCTTACAGAATATTTCATGGGTCAAATGAGTATGTCTATAGAGTGAATCAGACTCCTTTACAATAGGGACCAAAAAACACACATATTAGTATCTGTAAGCATTAGTAAAAATGATATTAGTATTGAGTTTTTCTTTGGGGCATTTACCCATTTGAAATTAGTTCTGTGAGTTCTTTAACTTTCCCTAGCCAGCCACCTGAGGGAACTTTGTCAGAGATTTTTAAATTATTCAATGAACAAATAAAAATAAAATCTATGACAACGGGTTGGAGTGTCATGCAATACCAAATTAATTATATGATTCATTGCAGGCACCAGGCAAAGAAGATACTGGGGAAATGGCTGTTATGCAAATAGATGTGCCTCTAATAACAGCAAAGGGAATTTAACGAATTACTGGCACAAAGAATTACTTTTTTGTTTAAAATGTCCCTCCTCGTCCAGTGTACTCCATAGTGGAGGTCCTCTTTAAGTGGGCCCCTCAACATGGGAGGACTATAAAGTCATCACTTCCCTCGGTCAAAGGATTTCTTAAAGCGGGGGCTTGGTAGCACAGAGGACTAATGGGAATGTGCAAAGCCAAGTCACTGGAAAATCAACCCACGCTCCTGACAGCAATTAGCATTTATATAGCAGGGTATACATTTTAACCAATTAATCTCACAACACCCTCTTGGGCTTTCATGCCCATTCCCACATTACATGCCAGGAAACGAAAGAAAGATTAATTGACTTACTTTTGCCTGAGTGGTAGCACAAATAAAAGCTGCCTGAACATAGCTCTGGGAGGCTTGTTCCAAAGCTATGTTCACACATACAAAGCAAGATATTTCCCACAGGAAAGCTACTCATATATTTGTATTTATAAATATTTACTGGAAGCCTGC
Organism: Aepyceros melampus; assembly: GCA_006408695.1. Lineage (NCBI taxonomy): Eukaryota > Metazoa > Chordata > Mammalia > Artiodactyla > Bovidae > Aepyceros > Aepyceros melampus. The sequence continues at coordinate 94,911 of SJXQ01012753.1, forward strand.
TGTGTTGGGTGCTACAGTAAAGAGAATGTAAATTTAAGAAATCAAGAAGCTTAAGTACAGGAGGAAAAAAAAGGTGGGAGGAGTTTTAAATATTGGAAGAACTAAGGTGCAATTAATGTCTATATGTAATTATTTGCCCTGTGCCACTTACTTACAACCTTGGACAAAATGCTTCCCCCTCAGATTCGTGTGTCATATGCCTGTTGTATAGTGCTGTATGGAAAGCTGAGGTCTAGAGATGTGTAATGGAGAAGGCAATGGCACCCCACTCCAGTACTCCTGCCTGGAAAATCCCATGGACGGAGGAGCCTGGTGGGCTGCAGTCAATGGGTCGCTGGGAGTCGGACACGACTGAGTGACTTCATTTTCACTTTTCACTTTCATGCACTGGAGAAGGAAATGGCAACCCACTCCAGTGTTCTTGCCTGGAGAATCCCAGGGATGGGAGAGACTGTTGGGCTGCTGTCTATGGGGTAGCACAGAGTCGGACACAACTGAGCGACTTCATTTTCACTTTTCACTTTCATGCACTGGAGAAGGAAATGGCAACCCACTCCAGTGTTCTTGCCTGGAGAATCCCAGGGACGGGAGAGCCTGTTGGGCTGCCGTCTACAGGGTAGCACAGAGTCGGACACGACTGAAGCGACTTAGCAGCAGCAGAGATATGTAAAGAGCTCAGTACATATTAGCTGGATCTGCATGATAAATCTGAGTGGGTCTTTGTCCAGCAAGAGGTTAATAATCTTGGAAAGAGAAAGACATAGACACAAAATTAATTAAAAGAAAATACTTGGTAGAATGAATGAACCAACTGTTAAAACAGGCTTCTAAGCAGAACTCTTGAGAGTCCCTTGGACTGCAAGGAGATCTAACCAGTCCATTCTCAAGGAGATCAGCCCTGGGATTTCTTTGGAAGGAATGATGCTAAAGCTGAAACTCCAGTACTTTGGCCACCTCATGCGAAGAGTTGACTCATTGGAAAAGACTCTGATGCTGGCAGGATTGGGGGCAGGAGGAGAAGGGGACGACAGAGGATGAGATGGCTGGATGGCATCATTGACTCAATGGACATGAGTTTGAGTGAACTCCAGGAGTTGGTGATGGACAGGGAGGCCTGGCATACTGCAATTCATGGGGTCGCAAAGAGTCGGACACGACTGAGCGACTGAACTGAACTGAAGCAGGACAGTAGTCATTATATTAGTATAGTATAGTAGTGTAGTGAAGTATAGTATCATATAGTGGAGTGTAGTATGGTATAGTATATGCACGGTGCAGGTGGAAATAACAATCCTGAGATTGAATTTAGATGAGAACCAGGCCCTTTTAACATCCCATCCTGGAATGCGGCATAGATGAAGTCACCTTAAAAACTCCTATCAGCCCATTCTAGTAGTCCTATGTCTGAGGGCAGAGACTCAGTCTAAAGGAAGGCTGGTTTTACAACCATCTTGGTAATTTTGAATAGTTTTGTTCTTCTAGTAGTATACTTGGCTCCTCATGAAATATTACCCTGGTACTGTGATCCAGAGAGAATCTAAGGTGTGAGCAAGCTGGTTAGGCTGGGACGCGATACTGAATGAGTGACATAAAGACAAGAAGTAAATCAACAAATTAAGTGTGGGCAAGTCTCTGAGGTAAGATAGAGAAGTGTCAGACACAAAACCCTTAGCAGGAGCCCTGAGAGAAAAGACATGCACAGAGCATTAACACTGGGGTTAACAAACATGACTCAGAAGCAGGCTTTAATACCCACTGACTGTATTAATTCAATTAAAAATAACCACTGAGCAACCCATCCTGCGTGTGCGTGTCACTTCAGTCATGCCTGACTCTGCGACCCTATGTACTGTAGCCCGTCAGGCTCCGGATTCTCCAGGCAAGAATGCAGGAGTAGATTGCTATGCCCTCCTTCAGGGAATCTTCCCGACCGAGGGATGGAACTGGAGTCTCTTATGTCTCCTGCATTGGCAGGCAGCTTCTTTACCACTAGCGCCACCTAAGCCAAGTACTGAAGCAGGTATTGGTGAATGAAATAAAGGTCTCACAGAGTACACCTTCTCACACAGGGAGACTGACAATAAAAATGGTAAGTAAGAAAAGCATAGAGTACATTGGAAGGTAATAAGCCAATGAAACAAAGAAAAACACTGAATCTCATAAGAGTGATCAAGAATGAGGGAGTGGGGGAGAAAAGAGAGTCAGAAGTATGAAATTTTAAAAAATATAGGCAGGGTAAGTCATTCAACTACAATGAACCTCAGTTTCCACATCCAAAACATGAAGATTATAATAGTACTGAGTACTTAAGAAAAACAGAGTAAGGCGGGGATAAAAAGTACTATAGAAACTATAAAGCTCTATGCATGTACCAGTTGCAATTCATATGTAGACTGCCATTCTTGACGTGACCTGTGGAAATGATTCTCTCCAGGTCTGTGGTAGAAACTGTTAAACATGCCTCATTTACCATGTTCCTGCACCCTTCTTTTTTCAGCATTTGGGAATTTCCACTTTCATATACAGCCATTCAGAATAAAGGCTACATTTTCCAGCTTCACTGTCTCCTGGACAGAGTCAGGGGACTAAGTTCTGGCCAATGGAATATGTGTGAAATCGTCACGTGGGAGATTTCAGAAAGTTGCCTTGAGAAACACTGACATACTGGATGCTTCCTGGGCTTTGTTACCGTCCTACTTCCATCTTGCTGCTGGAAACATGGAAGTGACAGCTGACACTGCCTTATTGACCATAAGAATACAGGCTATGCCCTAAAGATGGAGGAAGGTCAAAGTGGGAGGAGATGGAGCCTTGAATGAAGCATGGAGCTGCTTTAACAAACCTGAATATTCCACCTCTAGATTTTACATAAGAAATACGTATCTTTTAATATTCTTGCTACTAGAAGTGTGGTCCATGACCACTATCTCATTAGCACCCCTTGGGAATTTGTCAGAATTACAGACTTCCAGGCCCCACTTACACTCACTATATCAGAATCTACAGTTTAGCAAGATCCCTAGGTGATTTCTATGGAAGTATTAATTATTTTGAATCTTCTTATTCACAGCTGATCATTATCCTAATTGATAACAATATCCTATTTCATCTCTTATAATAAGTAGGTTGTTGAACTATTTCCGAGGTTGTATCCACCCCGTGAGTCTATGACTCTGATTAACACTTACATTTAAAAATATATTCTCTTTTGTTCCTCAATGGAAAAAATATATTTAAACCATCCAGATATTTTTTTTAGCAGTATCTTATTATAAACCACCAGTTTTCAAAAAATAAAATCTATAAACTACATTTCCTAGAGCATGATTTAAGTGCAAAAAAAAAGATAATTAAAACTTAGATAATTTTTATTCAGAGCAGAGCTACTCAAAGGTCTAGAAAATGTTGCTGAAATTTAATAGTTGTCAATTTAGCCATCACAAGGAGAGAAACAAGTTCCTGATGGGGGAGGAAAGCTGGAGAGGCTGTGAGCACCCATCAGACGTCTCAGGATGCTTGTACTGTTCAATAATATTCAGCTAATAACTGGCAGATGGCTTTCCTGGATCAGATAATTAGACATACCTTACTCCCACCAAAGAAGGGAGTTTTCTTGATTGAGTAATTTGGGGAAAAAAAGAACTAGCTCCAAGAGGATAAGATTTGCCAGATAAGAAAAGAATGCCAAATTCAGAAAGTGAGTTGGGGGAGGGTAAGGATCCACAAGTTATAGCTTCAGTTTTGCAGTTTAGAGTTTGTGGCTAGAAAAAGTATTATTCCAGATAGTATATAACTCTTCCTTGACACACTGAGCACCTATCTTTACACTGACCTAAAGGCTGCTATTTTATATCAATTAGAAGTAGTAGTCCTTATAATTAAAACAAGAAAAAAGTAAAGAAAGTCATTACCAGGCAAACATGAAAATAAAAATAAGAGGTGAAAAAGGACAATGAAATCTCACAATTGGTTTAAAACAACCAAACCAGTGATGTTTAGATCTAAAACATACACCAAAGTAGGTGATACTTACAGTTACAAAATCAAGCCATCTGAAGGATCACAGATTACGATCTTTCTAAGTCTAATGATTGTTGCAGCACCAGCACTTAGGGTCTCTGAACAGTTTGGTTTTTATTCAATACCTGCCATGTGGCTATTTCTCTCCCAGTCTGTGAACATGAGTGTCACTTTCTACAGAGCTTTCCTTGTGACAGGGGACTTGAGAAAAAACCGTGGTGCTCTAGAAATGTTTACAGTTCTCAGGTCTAGAGGAGCTGCTGAAGGTCTTCAGGCTCACTCTTGGTTTCCATCAAGTCATCCCCAAACTGGTGTTTGGAGCACCAACAAAGAGACCCTTCATCATCATGAGTTAATGTCCAAGAAAGGCCCATGGCTGCCCTTCCTGCTGCTGTGTATAATAAGGAGGAATATGGAATAGCATTATCTAACAGCCACCTAGAAAAGGCTCTGCTTCTCTCATCAAAGTGGCAGCAGGGGTGAGCAGCCTAAAGAATGGATTGTGGGTGTGCTGCCTCTTTACCATGGTTCCATTATTTTCTTTAAAAAAAAAAAAAATGACTGTAATGAGCATCCTCATGTGGCTGAAGGGAGTGATTTTCTTTGCAGGGCTGTTGTGACAATAAATAAACTGGCTTATGTCAAGTGTGACACAGAGCACTAGGGAAACTCTAAGCAGTCATTAGCTGGTTTTTATGTTATTTCCCCAAGCAATTTTTCTAATCCATGATTAAGATGTAAATATCCAATTACTATTCACATAAAATAAGCAGCCTTCGCTCTCTTTATTTTCATTATTACTCAATATTTGCTTGGATCCTATGAGTTCTAGGGGATATAAACAAAATGTAGCAAAAAGCAAGGTCTTTGCTTTCAAATTTCCATTCAAGAAGTAGGCCCTCAGTATTGGAAGTAAAGGCATTTTAGACATCATCATAGAATCCCAAAGCACACGGGTCTTAGATTTGGTTGTAGCCTTCTATTCCAGTAGGATATCTGGTAATATCTTCATTTCACAGATGAGGTGAATGAAGCTAAGAGAAGATAAAAGACATACCTGAGAGATGGGTAATTATATATGATGGAGGTGGGGCAGGACCAAACAGATCTCATATCCTGACATGGCTTTCCCTGTAGAGCCTCTGCATGTGCTTTCTCAGTCATTTCTGACTCTGCAACACCATGGACTATAGTCTGCCAGGTTCCTCCATCCATGGCATTCTTCAGACAAGAATATTGGAGTGGGTTGCCATTTCCTTTTCCTGGGGATCTTTCTTACCCAAGGATTGGACTCAATCTCCTGCATTGGTAGGTGAATTCTTCACCACTGAGCCACCTGTGGAGTCTCTGGAGCCTGTCAATTCCAGTTTGAATCCTTATTTTTCTACATGCTAGCCCCGGGGGCATGTGCAAGTAAAGTAAATATTCCTATGTGTCAAAGAAGGCTGGTTTTAAGACTAAACAGACAGTCCTTTTTAATGTGTTCAACAGAGAGCTCTTCAGTAGTCCTCACTATTCTTAATATTATATTCCTCTCTTTCTTGATTCCAAACAGAGTATGGATAATTTCAAACTAAATATAGCCCGACAAATATTGTTAACATTTAACCTATGGGGACTCCTCTCTAACATGGTGTTTGAGAGCGTTAGACTACAAGGGAGTTTTTGAAACATCTAGAACAACCCTCCCATTTTACATATGAAGTAGCTAAGCCCAGAGGGCTAACTTGATGAATGACTCAGAGCTCATGGGCAAGCACAGAAACATTTTTTCAAGGCAAGTGTCATGTTCTTTCTACTCCATCATTCTGATAAAATACAGATCTGTGCAAACATTCCCAGTTGGTATTAGCAATGTAAATAATACAATAACATATTCTCCTAGAGAACAGGTTGAAATGGGCAAGAAAGCCAATCCAGGAAGACTGAAACAGAAAAGAGTAATAGTGAAGCGCAGGAGGGAACTCTACCTGTGTTCTGAATAATAAAGTCACCCAATTCCCTCTCATTTTACAGTTGACATATAGGTCTTATCCTTGAGGCTGATGTTAAAACAAATGACAGCACTGCCCATAGGTGTGGCACTTGGAAGAAAGATTTTGTACCCCAGCTTCCTCATATGTAATAACACATGAAGCAAAATATGAAGCTAATGAAAGTTCCTACCTTGTGGACCAAATAAAAGTTCCTACCTCATGGAACTACTGACAGGGGTAAAAAAGATCACATATGAAAATACTACATGCTTGGAGGCCTGGTAACTTAACAAATTTTAGCTAAAATTATTTCACAGATGAGGGAAATAAAAACTGGAAAGATAGCAGGGAAAAATAACGTGCATTTGTTTTCAAGCTTTTATTGCATTTTACCAGTCAGGACAGAAAATTCAAAATTAAGAGTTGAGTCTTAAAATGTAGAAAGCAGGCTAAGCATAAATCTACTTCCTAATTAGCAATGATAGCCAAGCGATCAATTTTCCCTGTGATGGAAATGCAAAGCCCTCCATATACTCAACTGGTCTCTATACCCTCCCTCCCCATGTCTTATATCCCAGCTGGAGGTTCAGGGAGGCATGCTCACTGCAAAGTACATCAGAGGCCTTTAATTTTTAATTAAAAGCTATATGATTCCCATGCCTCAAGACGGGCAATCATATTTTATAAACAACTACAAAGCTGAAGAAAAAAAAAAGAGAGAGAGCATCTTGTGAGCTTTGCCAGCGATCTCCCCATAAATTCTCAGGAAATTGCCTGGAGTAAAAGGGTGTTTGAGATCTTCATCACCTGCCAGAGGAAGAGACATGGGTTACAATCCTCCCAGTGCGTTTAAGAGAGGTATCACCTATAAAATGCACGTGCAGTCTCATTCAATTTTAATAATGTGTCAAGCATGTAGATTTTTCTTGAAAGCTGGTAGCGACAGGCAGAAAACAAAAGATTCTGAGAGAAAATCGGGTAAAGCAAGCAACAAAGCTGAGCATTAAGGGTGTGGGAAATGTCTAGGTGTGAATGATGATGGAGGGTACAGGAAGAATTCCTAAGGTACAGGTTTCTGCGTGGCTGGGCTTCCAGTGGTTCCTCATCTAGAGAACAGTGTCAGCTTCCAAAGGGAGGGCAGGGTCTTGGAAAGATAAATGCCAAGACTAAATCACGGTCCAAGTTCCTGAATGTCTAAGACGCTTCTAACTCACTGTGCTTTAAGAAAACCACCATGCATTGGAGCTGGAAGATTACAAATCCTTCCGTTCCAGGACCTGTCATACTGACTAGACTCTGGGACCCGAGGGGCGAAGGAATGCCTGGAAACAAGCCTGAGCTAGGAGCAGAGGCTGCATGGAACCTTCCAGATTCCTATCTATCTGCCCCATGCCATGCATGCCTTCTGCCTATAACACCAATTCCAAAAGATAATTTATACCACACTTCCATCAATTTTTGTTTTTCTTTACTCCTGGTATATCAAAGTTTGAACTTTTATGCTTATACTTATCAGCTTCTTGACTCACTGAAGGGTTTAGAACATTTGTCTCATATAGTCATTGCCAAAGAGAAAGCAGAAAACACAAACCAACTTTTCTAAACTCCAGAGCTCTTGAAACATAGGAAACAAAACAGAAGAATAAACTTTTAATATAGGAAGCAAAAGCAAACACTCCGAAGAAACCAAATGCAGAAGTTTTTAGCTAATGACCCTATTATCAACACTCTTTTACACAGTATACACATTTTCCATCGACACTCATGAAGGGCTGTATGCCAATGTTCTGCCACTGAAAAAAAGCAAATAATTATGATAAAGAAGAAAAATGAAAACAAGAGAAATCAGTGCTAGATCAAGAAAAGGGTCTGCAGTCATACTAAGAAGGCTTTCGGGAGCACACAACTTTGATTGTCATTGTATATAACTCTTTTGTGTTTCTGTGTGTCCACTCAAGGTATATATCCATATATATATATGGATATATATAGGATATATCCCTATATCCATATATATATTCAAAGGCAAAACTTTTAAGACCAGGACACTCTTTGGGTAATTTCCATCTCTCAATGCTGTGGCTCCCAGCCTTGTGGAGAAAGTGATGACAGAGGTGGTGGCTTAGAAACTCTGTAATGACCTATATGGGAAAAGAATTTAAAAAGAGCTCAGTTCAGTTCAGTTGCTAAGTCGTGTCTGACTCTGCAACCCCATGGACTACAGCACACCAGGCTTCCCTGTCCATCACCAACTCCTGGAGCTTGCTCAAACTCATGTCCATTGAGTCAGTGATGCCATCCAACCATTTCATCCTATGTCGTCCCCTTCTCCTCCCACCTTCAATCTTTCCCAGCATCAGGGTCTTTTCAAATGAGTCAGTTATTCACATCAGGTGGCCAAAGTACTGGAGTTCTGGCTTCACCATCAGTCCTTCCAATGAATAATCAGGACTGATTTCCTTTAGGATTGACTGGTTGGATCTCCTTGCAGTCCAAGGGACTTTCAAGAGTCTTCTCCAACACCACAGCTCAAAAGCATCAATTCTTTGGCGCTCAGCTTTCTTTAATAGTCCAACTCTCACATCCATATATGACCACTGGAAAAACCATAGCTTTGACTAGATGGACCTTTGCTGGCAAAGTAATGTCTCTACTTTTCAATATGGTGTTTATATTTATCATAGCTTTTCTTTCAAGGAGTAAGTGTCTTTCAATTTCATGGCTGCAGTCACCATCTACAGTGAATTTGGAGCTCCCAAAAATAAAGTGTCTCACTGTTTCCATTGTTTCCCCATCTATTTGTCATGAAGCAATGGGAGCAGATGCCATGATCTTAGTTTTCAGAATGTTCAGTTTTAAGCCAACTTTTCACTCTCCTCTTTCACTTTAATCAAGAGGCTCTTTAGTTCTTCTTCACTTTCTGCCATAAGGGTGATGTCATCTGCATTTCTGAGGTTATTGATATTTCTCCTGGCAGTCTTGATTCCAGCTTGTGCTTCATCCAGCCCACCATTTTGCATGATGTACTCTGAACATAAGTTAAATAAGCAGGGTGACAATATATAGCCTTGACGTACTCCTTTCCTGATTTAGAACCAGTCTGTTGTTCTATATCCAGTTCTAACTGTTGCTTCTTAACCTGCATGCAGATTTCTCAGGAGGCAGGTAAGGTGCTCTGGTATCCCATCTCTTCAAGAATTTTCCACAGTTTGTTGAGCTCCACACATCAAAGGCTTTGGCATAGTCAATAAAACAGAAGCAGATATTTTTCTTTTCTGCAACTCTTTTGCTTTTTTGATGACCCAACGGTTGTTGGCAATTTGATCTCTGGTTCTTCTGTCTTTTCTAAAACCAGCTTGAACATCTGGAAGTTAATGGTTTATGTATTGTTGAAGCCTGGCTTGGAGGATTTTGAGCATTATTTTGATAGCGTCTGAGATGAGTGCAATTGTGTGGTAGTTTGAACATTCTTTGGCATTGTCTTTCTTTGGGATCTCCTGACTCAGGGATCGAACCCATGTCTCCTGTGTCTCCTGCATTATAAGCAGATTTTTTACCACTGAGCCACCAGGGAAGTCTTATAGTAAACTGCTGAGCCTTTCCTTTGAATATACAAATTCATTTTCAGACATATCTTTAAATTTCCTTGCCATTAAATATAGTTCCTGAGGTACATCTAATAGTATTCTTTACAGGGAATAACAATATAGGGTCAGCAGACCTGATTTCTTGCACTAACTCTACCAGTGACAACACCATTACTATAATAATTACCACTATGGCCACCTAGTATTGAATACTTTCTATGTGCCAAGTATTAAGCGCTTTGCATTTATTATCTCTTTTAATTCTCATAACAACTCTTTCAGGTGATTTTATTATTGTCCCTATTTAACAAGTGAGGAATGAGAGCCTTAGTAAGTAAAAGAGTACTTGCAGGATTACATGGCATGAAATTAATTAAAAAAGGAGGCCATCAGACTGAGGTGGTTGTAATGTCTTGAAAGCCTACCTACGCAATACAAAACCTAAGCTTGGGATACTTCAAGCTAAAGAAAGTCAAAATCTAAGGACAATCAGTCACAAAGAGCCAACTGATCTTTTTCAACTAATGCAATCATTTAAGTTATGGCCAAGCAAATAAATTCCTTGTCTTGCTGCCCCCTCTTCTCTATAGAAGTCTTGCCCCAGTTGCCCTCTGTGAGTGCTCCTAACCACATCCAGTTTGGCACTACCCAGTTTGAACTGATTTTTGCTCAAATAAACTCTTAAAAATTTAATATGCCTGAATTTATCTTTTGACAATAGCAGGTAAGCGAGAGAATTCTACCCTAGATCTGCCTTACTCCAGGGTCTAAAATTTAATTATGACTGTGGCCAAATAACTTCTCTTCTCTTGAATTTTGTTTTCTCATGGATACTACAAAGATGTAAAACCAGATGATCTCTAACCCTTTCCATCTTTGTAATGTGATGGGTTTATCGAGTGTTTTCTAGCTTGAATCTTAAAAATGTAAAATGAAGCCTGTTTTTCAGGGATATGGGTGGGAGTGGGTGGGCACTTGTTAATAGAAAGCTGAGCAAATTGAATGAGTCTCTTTACTGAGGAGAGTAAAATCAGTGATTAGCAGTTTCCAGTGTCAGCAGGCACATGTCATAGCCCAGAGCAGTGGGGAGATCACACCTGTCTGAATCAGAGTCATCATGTAGTCTTGTTTCCAGTGGACACTTAGAAGCTATCTTCATGCTCAACTTTCTCTCAAACACCCACTTTTAAAAAGCAGAGGAATCAGAAAAGTCAGCTCGTCCTCGAAGGCAGTTCCCTCGGGCATTGACTGCCTCTGTCTTATTAAGTATAGTCAGGCATGACTCAGCTCCTCCGTCAACTGTCTGGGAAGGAGAACATTTCATGCTGGTAGAAAATCACCTTAAGCAGAACAATGAAAGGCATTTAAGGTACATAGTTAAAACTGGGTTGCTTATTACTCAAAATCAAATCATCCTTTTCTTGTTCTAGACAGTAAAGCATAATCACAGCCAGTAGAGATACAGATTGCTTTTGCTTAGAACACATTGGATCATGCTGTCACCTCCAGTTACAACCACCAACCACTCAAACACCTCTTCTGTCTGGGTCAAAAAGCAAAGAGAACTGTGGGTTATGCCATGTCTTTCAATCAATAAACCCTTAGTGAGAACCTACTACATGCAATAGTTTCTAATCACTCTGATGGAGGGATAAAGACAAAGGAAAGATACAGTTTCTGCCCTCAAAGGTCTCATTGTCTCAAGAAGGTAGACAGGCAAATAATAATTTCAATGCAAAGCAAAATAAAGTAAATGCTAAAAAGAAAAAAGATGCACCATGTCATTAGAGGGCAGAAGGAGCTCTTAATTCCGACTGTAGGGGAGGATGGAGAGTTCAATGAAGCCTTCACAGAAGAGACAGCATCTGATTCAAGCCTGAAAAATGAATAAAATGTGCACTGACAGAGACAAAGGGAGGAGTCCAGGCTGTGGAACATTGTAAGTAAAGGCAGAGAAGGCAAGGGAGAGGTGTCTAGTCTATAAATCAGCTGGGACTGGATTATAGGGTGTGGGATGATTTAGTTAAGCATGAGGGTGGGAGATTAGGTTTATACAAGGTAAGAAACTGACTCAGGAGTGACACACATTTATTATGACTATGGTAGAGATAAAGACTGGATTGGGAAATACGTTTGTTCCCTGGGGTTGTTTCTGGCTCACACACATGTGCGTCTCCAGATATGTCAAGAATGGAATGTCTTTAGTTTTGTTTAGTCACTAAGTCATGTGCAACTCCTGCAACCCCATGGCTTGTAGCCTGCCAGGCTCCTTTGTCCATGGGATTTTCCAAGCAAGAATACTGGAGTGAGTTGTCATTCCCTTCTCCAGGGGATCTTCCCGATCTAGGGATCAAACCTGCATCTCCTGCATTGAAGGTGGATTCTTTACCACTGAGCCACCAGGGAAGTTTTATCCATTTGCTATTTCTGTATTTACTTACACAAACCACAAATGATGACAAAAGAAGCAATTACAGTAACAGGCGGGCATGGTGGAGAGGTCTGATGCAATGTGGTCCACTGGAGAAGGGAATGGCAAACCACTTCAGTATTCTTGCCTTGAGAACCCTATGAACAGTATGAAAAGGCAAAAAGATAGGATACTGAAAAAGAAATGCCCCAGGTATCCAATATGCTACTGGAGATCAGTGGAGAAATAATCCAGACAGAATGAAGGGATAGAGCCAAAGCAAAAACAATACCCAGTTATGGATGGGACTGGTGACAGAAGCAAGGTCTGATGCTGTAAAGAGCAATATTGCCTAGGAACCTGGAATGTCAGGTCCATGAATCAAGGCAAATTGGAAGTGGTCAAACAGGAGATGGCAAGAGTGAACGTTGACATTCTAGGACTCAGCGAACTAAAATGGACTGGAATGGGTGAATCTAACTCAAATGACCATTATATCTACTACTCTGGGCAAGAATCCCGTAGAAGAAATGGAGTAGCCATCATAGTCAACAAAAGAGTCTGAAATGCAGTACTTGGATGCAATCTCAAAAACGACAGAATGATCTCTGTTCATTTCCAAGGCAAACCATTCAATATCACAGTTATCCAAGTCTATGCCCCAACAAGTAACGCTGAAGAAGCTGAAGTTGAATGGTTCTATGAAGACCTACAAGATCTTTTAGAACTGACATCCAAAAAAAAAATGTCCTTTTCATTATAGGGGACTGGAATGCAAAAGTAGGAAGTCAAGAAACACATGGAGTAACAGGCAAATTAGGCCTTGGAGTACAGAATGAAGCAGGGCAAAGACTAATAGAGTTTTGCCAAGAAAATGCACTGGTCATAGCAAACACCCTCTTCCAACAACACAAGAGAAGACTCTACACACAGACATCACCAGATGGTCAACACCGAAATCAGACTGATTATACTCTTTGCAGCCAAAGATGGAGAAGCTCTATACAGTCAACAAAAACAAGACTGGGAGCTGACTGTGACTCAGATCATGAACTCCTTATTGCCAAATTCAGACTTAAATTGAAGAAAGTAGGGAAAACCACTAGACCATTCAGGTATGACCTAAATCAAATCCCTTATGATTATACAGTGGAAGTGAGAAATAGATGTAAGGGTCTAGATCTGATAGATAGAGTGCCCGATGAACTATGGACAGTCATTCCTGACATTGTACAGCAGAGAGGGATCAAGAACATCTCTATGGAAAAGAAATGCAAAAAAGCAAAATGGCTGTCTGAGGAGGTCTTACAAATAGCTGTGAAAAGAAGAGAAGTGAAAAGGAAAGGAGAAAAGAAAAGATATAAGCATCTGAATGCAGAGTTCCAAAGAATAGCAAGAAGAGATAAGAAAGCCTTCCTCAGAAATCAATGCAAAGAAATAGAGGAAAACAACAGAATGGGAAAGACTAGAAATCTCTTCAAGAAAATTAGAGACACCAAGGGAACATTTCATGCAAAAATAGGCTCAATAAAGGACAGAAATGGTATGGACCTAACAGAAGCAGAAGATATTAAGAAGAGGTGGCAAGAATACACAGAAGAACTGTACAAAAAAGATCTTCATGACCCGGATAATCACAATGGTGTGATCACTCATCTAGAGCCAGACATCCTGGAATGTGAAGTCAAACGGGTCTTAGAAAGCATCACTACAAACAAAGCTAGTGGATGTGATGGAATTCCAGTTGAGCTGTTTCAAATCCTGAAAGATGATGCTGTGAAAGTGTTGCACTCAATATGCCAGCAAATTTGGAAAACTCAGCAGTGGCCATGGGACTGGAAAAGGTCAGTTTTCATTCCAATCCCAAAGAAAGGCAATGCCAAAGAATGCTCAAACTACCACACAATTGCACTCATCTCACATGCTAGTAAAATAATGGTCAAAATTCTCCAAGCCAGGCCTCAGCAATACATGAACCGTGAACTCCCTGATGTGCAAGCTGGTTTTAGAAAAGGCAGAGGAACCAGAGATCA